>VZRO01002179.1:0-310896 GCA_013397915.1 Daphoenositta chrysoptera
TTCCCACCTGCCCACAGCGGATATTAATCCACGGGATTCGAGACTCTCGGCCTGCGCCGGCGTGTGGCGGCCTGGCAGCGGCGGTGGGGGACCCTCACCTCCAGAAGATCAGATGGAGGGGAGCAACGAGACGTCATTGGGACCCTCGGAAGGGTGATAGCTTCCACCTAACCCCTGCCACTCTCTCCCTGTCCCCCCACTCCCCACAGCACATTTATTTCTCTATCTCTTTCTTTCTTTNTCTTTCTTTCTTTCTTTTTTTCTCTTTCTTTCTCTTTGCCTCTTTTACTATTAAATAAAATACATCAATTTTTTGGCACCAACATCTAACCTAGTTTGGTTTTAATCTCGTTTTTTGGGTATATTTTTAACCTTCTCGGTTCTTTCCTGTTTATATACAGAGACTTAGTTTTCTTTGCTCTTCTGGGTTTAAACCAGAGCATAACAAGGCAGGGGCTGCAGGGGTGGCTTCTGTGAGAAGCTCCCCCACGTCCAACAGAACTAATGCCAGACAGCTCCAAAACAGACCCACCACTTGGCAAGGCTGAGCCAATCAGAGATGGTGATAATGCCTCTGTGATAACATATTTAAGAAAAAAGAAAAAAGTTGTTGTGCAGAAGTAATTTATCATCCAGAGAAGAGAGGACTGAGAATATATAAGAGGAACAACTTTGTAGACATCAAGGACAGTGAGGAAAGAGGGGAAGAATGTCCTACTGGAACCAGAGCTGAGATTCCCTTGCAGCCCCTGGTGCAGATCATGGTGAAGCAGCTGTGTCCCTGCAGCCCATGGAGTTCCATGGGGCGGAGACCCAAGCCGAAGCAGGTGGATGCCCAAAAGAAGTCTGTGATCCCATGTGCCAATGCTGGAAAAGGCTCTTGTCAGGGACCTGCAGACCCATGGAGAGAGGAGCCCATGCTGAAGCAGGTTTTCTGTTAGGACTTATGACCCCATGGGACACCCACACTGGAGCAGCCTGTCCTTGAGGAACTGTACCCCATGTGAGGTACTAACGTTGGAGTAGTTCCTGAAGAACTGCAGCCCGTGGGAAGGACTGACATTGGATAAGTTCATGAAGGATTTTCTCTCTTGGGAGGACCCCCACGCTGGAGTAGGGGAAGGAATTTTCCTCTCCCTGGAGGAAACAGCGAAACTGTGATGAACTGACCGTAGCCCCCACTCTCTGTCTTTCTGCACTGCTGAGCAGGAGGAGGTAGAGCTGGGAAGGAGCAGGGGGTGACAGGAAAGTGTTTTCAAGATTTGGTTTACTTCTCATAATCCTGCTCTGATTCTCATTGGTAATAAATTAAATTGATCAGCCACTCCTGATTCTCCAGACCCTTCACCAACTCCATTGCCCTTCTCCGGACACACTCCAGAATCTCAAATGTCTTTCTTGCAGGGTGTGCAAGAGTGGCGCAGAACTGAACACGGCACTTGAGGTGTGGCCTCACCAGTGCCAAGCACAGAGGGACAATCCCTTCTCTAGACCTGTTGGCAACTTTGGTTTTGATAGAGGCCAGGATGCCACTGGCTTTCTTGGCCACCTGGGCACAGCTGGCTCATATTCGGCCACTGTCATCAGCAACCCAGGTCCTTTTCTGCTGGGCAGCTTTCCAGCCACCCTGCCCCCAGCCTGTAGTACGGCAGGGCCTTGTTGTGACCCAAGAGCAGGACCCAGCACTTTGCCTCATTGAAGCTCATACTGTTGGTCTCAGCCCATGGATCCAGCCTGTCATCCTACTCTCCAGGAGATCAACACTCCTACCCCCATTAGAGTTGTCTGCAAAGTGTAATTAGGATATATTATTTTTAGAAAGAGGCCTAGGAACAAAATTAGGACCCAGAGAACGTCATCAATATCCACTAGTGAAGGCCACTTGAACAAGGGATGTCCTGAAACAGAGCAGATGGGGACACCAGCATGTGATTACAGCCAAATCAAGATACCTCTCCCAAAAACCTGACAAGTTACCCAGAGCTACATTGGTACAGGAAACATCAGACTCTAGCTCACAGTATTCATCTACACAGCTAGAGGGAAACCAGCTGAACTACCTTGATTCTGTTTCTGGAATGCCTTTAATGCAAGATCAGGCATTCTGCCAATAGCTGTGCCACTGATAAGAAGCACTGCTTTAACTGAAACTGTGTTATAACTTGAGAGCTTTTCCTTTAGGATTACACAGCAAGCAACCGGATTTGATTTTTTTGCCTGATATTACAGGCTTCATCACAAAAATGAAATTGTGCTTTCTACCTTGACACTTAAGCCAGCAGTGACAACTAGGCACCGAGGCTAGAACAAAGTGGGTCTGCCACTACTATTTCTTTTCAAAATCTTGAGTATAAAATATTTCCTTCTTGTACTACTAAGAATGAAAGAATTAGAAACTTAGATAACTAACTTTGGATTCCATATGTTTTTTAGTCGACTAAAAATGATCAGTACGACAGGACTTTTAAAAAATACCGTTTGGGAATTTTTTTCTTTTTTTCTCTGAATAATATACTTAAGAAAATCTGACCACATTTAGTAACTGGAAAACTGGTTTTAGGAGAGTACAGTACAGGTCTAAAATTTGACACTGGAGGCACTCTCACCAGCATAAACCAGAAACAGTTCTATTGATATCAACGGAGGAACAAGGACATTGAAATTCCTAATTCACATCTACTTCCTGGTTATATGAACAAATCCCAGGCTCTTGTAAATGGAAAGGAGATATAAATACAGTTTCAGCAACTTTCGTCACAAAAAAGCAAAACGTCAGTAGTCACAGACCAAAATACAGGCCATATTGTGAGATAGATATATCTATATCAAGATGGGCTTGATCAACAGCACAGCATTTGCAGTGTTGTGTTCTATACACAAATACATAACCAGTGCATTACAGTTCACTTCCCCTAGCTGAAAGTACATATACTCTGAGATTGTACAGCCTGAGCAAGGCTTTCAGAAATGCTAAAGTATTAAGCATGTCTGGTTTTGTGACAAATGTACAACAGTTCAACAGGTTTTGGATGTATAGATCTTGATGAAATGTTAGACAAGTCTGTGAGAGCACCACCACACTCTGGCATCCAGGGTGTCTTTTTCTGCATGTCACTTGAAAGCTCAGGTGATCCTATCCATTTCCACCCAGAGGTATTTGCACCTTGGGGCATGACCCTCCGCAGAATTAGATGCGACAATTACACTGAAATTACACCTTTATACCTTTAGGTTCTTTGTCGAGCTGGGATCAAATGTTACACAGTTATACATTTACTGTCAGTCATATTTACCTAGGAAGTTGGATTGTGAAAATGTAGACATGCAACAGCACCGGAGAGGTATGGACAAAGAGTCCACAGAATAGTCTGTGGCAGCAATGAAAATGTGGGAGCAAATGGAACAATCAACCAACGTAATTTCCTCATCTGAGTTATGTATCTTTCAGACCCCTACACTTCCATTTAGCAATATTTTCATCCATCAGTGAGATAATGAAGAATGAGAGTGAGTAACCAAGAAGAATGTGTATCCAAATGAAAGTTTGGTTGTACAGATTCCATGTAGTTTCAAAGGTAATTAGTATAGCTGACTAGTGAAAAGAATTGCCCAAGTTCTTGTTGCCCTGCCTATTCTCATCCTTATTTTTGTACTTAATGAAGATATACGGTGGCAGAAAACTTTTTAAAGTATATACCCTTTTAGAATGGAAATGGGCTCTATTTTTTTAAAGATCCAGTTTTGTGGAATCATTTCTGGAATCTTGGCATGTGGATAAAGTGAAAATGTAATCACTTTCTTATTAATTAAAAGTTTCAATTTGTTATTTTTGCAGAAAAATATTTGAAAACATCTCTTTGACAGTCTTCTACTCTCAGAAGAATGCCAAAGAAGATTTAGCCTTTTTGTTTATATTTAATGGTTTTAAGCCAAGTATTATTTGTGATGCCATGCTTCTAATAATGAATCCATTTTTTTCATCACCCAATGCAAAGCAAGTATATTTTAATGAGAAGAATCATAGTCCTTGCAATCTGCTGCAGCTGTAAGGTTAGCACTGCAAAGACAGGTTGTTTACCTCACTTAAAGAAATTAAATGCTTTTGTGTGTTATATTTTGCGAGAACATGATATCATACAAAATGGCAATGTTTTCCATTTAAAAAATAGCTTTCCACATAGCATTTTAGATAATATTTAGGTAGGATGCATTTAATTGGAGAGCACATGAAAGGACATGTTTCTTTTTTTCATTTTTGTTTTTGCATACTAAATTTTTCATCATATTGTGTATGCTTGCATATCGTAAAATACTGATAATAAGGACAAACCCAAAACTGGTTAAGCAAACCATAAGTGACATAGAATTGCAGATCCATCAGATGGGAATCAAAATGTATCTATGTTTATAAATGTGATGTGATTATCTTTTGCGTACAAAGTCAATAATTGAATTAAAATCTGACTTTTCATTTATTGCCCATCAAAACAATCAGAAGAAAAGCAGAAAATGAGTGAAAAAAGAGAAAGAGAACATTCATTAGGACAATAGTTAAGCAGCAGAATGAAGACCAAATCAAACAGAAATCAAGAAATCAAAACAACCACATGTGAAATGCAAACAGAGAAAACAATAATTTTGTAAATTATATACAACTACCTAGTAAGACAAGGATCATAACGGAACATGCTCAGGTTCAGTTTATTTTTCAGAAGATGTTGTGGAAAGCCATTTGCTAAATTCTGTTCCCATACCCAGGCAACGTTATGGGAACTACAAGCAAAACTAATGATAATCATTCCTGACACATTTGCTCAGAGCTCATGTCAAAACCATACTTAGCCTAGGCCTCAAACAGAAACAAATTATTGATTGAGTTACACTTTTGCAAGGAAATATTCTGAAATGATAAAGCAGGAATTATTAGTGATTAACATATTCTGGAGAACATATATGTCTCTGTACTGCACATTTCATTCGGCCTGTGATAAGTGTTTTTTGAAGCATCTGTAAATCAGCTCTGCATTTCTGCATTTCAAAGCCCTCTGTCTTTTTCCAATATGTTTGAAAGATGCTTTGACAAGGAAAACTATTACTCTTTATGACCCACTGAAATGCCATAAATGATTTAAAGCGAAGTCTGAAATGGCCCCAAGTACAAGCAAAATCTTGCAGTTTGACATGTGGCTTCTGGAATTAACTCAATGCCAAGGGAAGATTAAATACCTACATTTTCATCATTACACTTAGTCCATTCATCACAAAACTTAGGGACTTATCAAATTATACCAGTTTGTGAACTAAGAAGTAGGAAAAAAGAGCTGCTATTTCTGACATTGCTTTGATGTCGGAGGCAGGAATGCGACACGACACACCGAGGTTCATGTGCAGCAGCCAACTTCATTGAGTCCTCTCTTACTTGTGTAGAGTTGAAGGTCCGTGCAGTCGATCCCTGTTGACTGAACCAGTTGCCACCCACCCACCCAGCCAATAGCTGCTTGTGTCCCTATGGCCCAGGCCTGCTCTCCAACAGTCTGTACTGCTCCGATTACACAGCCTACCCATCAAGGCACTTATATAATTTCAGTTATGTCTTAATTATTTCAGTAATGAGACAGGGACTCATAAAATGGAGTTAATTATTATTGTGAGGCCTTCAGGCCAGCTGTTGACCACCACAATAATTCCCCTTTTTGTTTTTTTAAAAATACAAGAGCGGTATCTGTCATCCTGTCTGCAGGGCCCTTGGAGACAGGGTGACAAACACTATGTATGAAATATTCATAATGACAACATTAAAAAACCTTGACCTTTCTACCCAACTCGACAGGCCCAGCCCCTTTCAGTCAGTGATGTATCCAATTGTATCATTGGCGATGTAGCAGTCATAAAACGGGATTACTGGTGATACAAACTCTCAAGGCAGCATACTGCAGGGTTATTAAATTAAAAGTTACAATTTTACAACTAGACTTCATGAACAAGAAATAATTCAACCAAGTTGTTGAGCTCAACAATTCGAGGAAACCAACTAACAGAAGAAACAATTTGTTTTAATTTGGTTTTGGTTAATGTCCTTAGATAAATAAGATTCCTTAAATAGACTTCAGAATTCCACTTCTGTGTGGCAGGTGTGCAAGTTGTTAAATTCACTGCTCCTCGACATCTGCTGGAGGATCACCATGAGGATGTTGTCTTTAGTCCTGAGTATGATGTAGGGCAGGACAGACACACCTGGCAGGTATCCACTGTGTTCCAGTGTCCGTAGAGATGCACGCATACCCACAACCCCGTGTAACGAGGTCCCATGGACCTTCCCTCTTATTTGTAATAATGATTTTTACCATTATCTTAGGTCTAGGTGATTGAGCATCACCAGACGATTACAAGGATATGAAATGATTCAGAACTGTTGGGTTCTGGGACTTCTCTGGGACTGTTAGGTGGTTCAGGGTGTAGACGGCTTTGGCCACTCTACTTTGTGGGGTCTCGTCACACATTTCCCCTTTTTTTTTTCCAAAATACGTTTTAGAGTGCCATGGGCACGTTCAACAACGGCTGGCCCTATTGCCGAATGGGGGATACCTGTGTGGTGTTTTATGCCCCATAGCTGAAGGAATTGTTTAGTATTGTGTGCAATGGAAGCAGGTTTTTATGGTGTGTGTGGGATGCCCAAAGCGGCAAAGGCTGATCGCCAATGCACAATGGTATCCCGGCTCCTTTCTCCTGTATGTACAGTAGCCCATACAGCTGAAGAAAATGTGTCAATTGACACACATGTTTTAGTTTTCCAGATTCTGGAATGTGAGTCACATCTGTTTGCCAAATCTGCAAGGCTCTTAGGCCACAGAGATTAACTCCCAGCTGTGGTGGTGCTGTGTGACCTTGGCAATCAGAGCAGGAGTTGACTGTGTTGCGAGCCTCTGAGTTTGATAACCTAAATTGTCTCTGCAGGGCTCGCACGCCTTGATGGAAAAATGCCCGGTTGTGGTGCTGTCCAAGCAGGGCTCGCTAGACAATCTGCTCGGACACTGCCCTCTGCAATGAAGCCTCATAGATTTCTGTGACTTCTAACATGTAAAATATAGTAGGGACAGTCTCTGGCTTGGATGGTATGCCACAGACCTTTCAATATGTTGAATAATTGTGCATTGTCAATCTCCTTGAGCAGGGCTCAGTCCAGTCTTTGTGTTATATCCGCAATGTAGGCGTGGTCAACAGCTGGCCTGAAGGCCTCACAATATTCTGACACTGGTGATAACCTGTTCAAACTGACTGCTTGTACAGAAATTGAGGTGTATGGTGTGGCCCAATTTTTCTGTAAGATTTACTATTTTTTTAGGTTAACTATGTAAGAAGAGAAGGTTTTAAGGTCCCTTAAGATCTCATCAGGAAAATTAGTAACTACTTTTATGTAGCCTCTTTGCAAAGTGAATGTGTGAAACTAATTTTCATATCCAGCAAAGTAGATTTCTCTTATCAATAGTCCCACCACACAACAGAAAGACAAGGAAATCTTGTCTTCTGTGTAAATACTTTTAGAAGAGAACACTAATTAATGAGACCCAGAGGAAGATATTTAAATTTTTCTTGCATGTTGACACATATTGAAAGGTAGGAATATAATGAGATAATAGTATAAGAGTTTAGAGATAAGAGTTATTATACTAAAAAAGAAGAGAAAAGGTGGAAGTAACTCCTATAATCACAAGTTTTAAATACAGTAGAAGAAGAAGACATGGCAAATAGAGATTCAACACTGAATCAAGGAATGTTAGAGGTGAAAAACAAGGGATAAAAAATACAGTAATACTAGGCAAGTGAGCTGAAACAAGTATTCTAATTAATCTGGTTCAGTAATATGGCATAGCTTTGAAAGAAATGGGAAGTTTTTCTATACAATGAAAAGATAATAATAAAATGGAAATATTACTGATGCCCAACAGAAAGCTAACTATGCAGTGACAGCAAAAACACAAGAGGACTGGAATGGAGGTATATTGATTAGGAAGAAAAGGTACAGGAAATACTGAATGGAGTGCTTCAATCGGAAAAAAATAGAGCTAGCATGCATCAAGACTAATTGATTTGTTTTACAAAACTTTAGGAATATAAGAGACAGTCCATCACAGTAGAGCTAGAGGTCTCCTACAGTCATCCACCAGCAGATATTGTTGTAACAGTGTTAGAGAAATGAATACTGTATGGTTATGGAAGACCTCAGCCATACAGACGTATATTGGAGAAATATCTATAACCTTGGTTCCTGGTTTCAGCTTGGGTCCAAAGCAATATAACGAATTCATACAACACTGATCACAGATCTGTAATGTAAAACAGATCTCAGCTTCTGTGACCTTCCCATTTCAGCTGACCACAAGGCTGAGGATCACTTCACACATTTCACAATGAAAGCCTGAGGCAAGGCAAATTAATTGATAACTTAACGCTAACAAGGTAAGCACCAGGCAGGAGGAGGAATTATTTCACCTGAGGACACAAACACGTATAAGCTATTATTTAATAACTGTGAGCTTGAAATTATTCATCTGGGAAGGTGAAGACAGGAGATGTTTTGGAGCAGTTTTCTAACACTAGCTGATTTTTTCCCCCAAATATATGCTTTTCATAGGGAATTGATCAGTTTATGATTGTCAGTTATGGAGTTTAGTGGGACTGGGCCCAGTAAGTCAGCAGGTGTCTCTCGCAGTAGTCCATAGGAGCCTTTCCTACTTTTCAAACGAAACTTTGAAATAATCCTTGGAAGTATGAAGAGCAGCACCTGATGAGGAAGTAACAGGACGTTACCCACTGACACACCAGACAAGATTTCCAGATGCTTTGATAACTCTCACTGAGCAGCATGGAAGGTATTGAAGAACTTTCCCTATCCCTTTGACAGTCATTTGTCAGTCAAGAAAATACTGAGACATCACAGAATGGAAGTTTGTTCAAACTCAAGCATCTCTGGCTAGTGACAGTTCTGAGAGGATATTGAGCTTAGCACCAAAGGTATCAAGTGAGTATCCAAAATAAATCAGACTTCAGACTAGTAAAAATAAAAATTCCATCTTTTAACACAACACAAACATATCAGTGACATTCTTCTTTCATCTAGAAAAAGAATCTGCATAAACTTCACAAAGTTCTCCCCAGTTTTTACAGCCTTTCCTTACATACTGTGGATGTAACAGAGTAGTTGGACAGTAACTGTACCTGAAATAAGTGCGTGTCCTTCAGGCCATACAGCTCACTGTATCTAATTTTTTCCCCTAAGCTAGACAGCAATACATTTTAAGACCTCCTTTACACCCAATGGTGTCTCTCTTTTTCTATGCAGCACACTGCTTACTTTGAATTCAGTAGGTGATACTCTTTTATTGTCAACATATTAGATATCATTATAACTTAGCACATGAGTGGTTTTATTAGTCTGTCACATCATGACAGATAGGAAAGTTTTGTCAAGGGGAGTCAAAATTTCCTACTGCAAAGTCAATCTCAGGCATTTTATGAGCACCAAATGCCTTCCAAAGGGAGTGTTAACTGAACAAAACACAAACCTAAAGTAGACAAACAACCCAGCTTACTGCAGCAAAATGTTTGATACAGAGCAAAACACTAGCTGAAGATTAACAGCCTATTAAAAACGAAATCAAGCTATTAGAAGCCAACAAGCATGGGAAAGGTTCTTTTTGTCATTCAGCTATTATCGCGTTTGATGTCGCATTAAATTGCCCATTGGGCAAAGCACTGAAAAGCTAATATGGGAATGCCTTGTTTATAATGTTCACTTTCATCTGTGAATTAAAAAAGCAATTCATCAATAACAAAACCAGTTTAAATGATGTATGAAGTGAACACAGCATTCTGCAACAACTGCTTCTTCCAGATAAGACCCAAGGATAAACTGCATCCACATGGGGATGAAAACAAGACACTATTGGGCTCCACAGGCAAAAGAGCATTTTACTTAGCATGAAGGACTCTTTATCAAGTGCAGTCATTTAGATAAATTATAATCAGGCCAAAAGAAGTTCTGATCTGTACTTCACAATTTTCCCATTAGCACTAAGTAAGGCTGTAAAGCACTGTAATTTGGTAACAAGTCCCTTAAATGCCATGCAACGTGTACAATTTTCTCCATGAACAATGACATGATTCCCCTAAGATAGGTTTAATAAAGCCAAATGAATCAGTGGTTTCTGTTAGTTATTTATGAAACATTCAGGAACAGCTGCAAGAAATGTACAACTTCCTAAATGGGTTCCGCCTCCAGCAGTTGTGTAGACCAGATGGGAGAGTGACAAGTTCCACTTAATGTGTCACAGCATCAGCTCAATCATAAAATGGTACTAAACAAATCTCCTTGGAACAGCAGCCACCTGTTTACTATCAATACACCTTCTATTTCTCAAATGGCAACTCTAATTTGTGATGCGTAACCTAAAAGAAGCACCCCTTCAACCTCACGAAGCAACCCTTAGCAAATTGGTTTCCTCTGAAAAAAAGCAATGCCTCACTCTTTATAGTCAACCTCAGGCAGTTTTAAAGCCTTTTATTTACAAAGCTTGCTCACACATTAGTCAGTGTACCATCTTCCCACTGAGAATTTCCTGGGTTAATTATTCCAGTTCGAGTTTGGTTTGTCTTCAACTTTTACTCAGTAGTTATTAGAAACAGAAATCTGCAGTGCCTTCTGTTTTACCTCAGTGCCAGAGCCCTTGCCTAAAAGCCTCAGATCTGGTTTCTGCCCATAGCCATTATTTTCCCTACTCTGAACAAGAATATATTATGTGGGGTCTGTTGCAGCTCACTCAGGAAGAGGTGTGAGGGGTCTCCAGATGTCTATAACAGTTTGGAAATAATTGTGTTGGTCTAGGGGGAGAGTGAGACAGAATAATGTATTCAGGAAACATAACCTACATACAAACTTTCCAAATGTTTATTTCCATAACAAAATGTTTGCTTTATAACAAGTATTTCTATTTGTCAGGAAGGCTTATTGCAGCGTCTTGCATAGAGGGGGCACTTCCACCATCCCTTCATTCTAAAACATGGTGGTATAAACATGGAGACCTGAACCTACCCAAACTGCTTCCTGGCAATTAGAGGTGTCTAGGCTGAGATTTTCACAGCATGTGTTTTGATGCTGGAGTTGTGCCTAGATCCATTGTGTTAACATAAACTTCAGGGAGTTCACCTTGCCATAAGTGTTTGGGAATACACATCTCTGATGCTAACACACAATCCCAAGGAGGTCCAGACCCAGAGCAGTCACGTGTAGGCCAAGGTTCTCTGACAATTAACAAGCTTTTATTCTTAACAATTTGCAAACAAGTCACCTCTGCAGATGTTTAACTACCTAAACATATCCAATGCTGCTGATGTTTTGCTTGGATAGCATTCATTTATAAAGTGTCAGATGCTCCCCATGTCAGCATCTGCTCATTCATGTGGTAACTATTCTATTAGGGGATCAGGATTTCAGCCATTTGAAATTAAAACTGCTATGACATTGACAACAGGAGTTGTTGTGATGGATGTCAGCCCACTTCAAAGGGGGACGTTGTTCTTAAAGGGAAACACCAATAAAACAGAGCCTAAAAACACACAAGCCTTGCCAGTATTAAAGGACAGGATACTTGGTGTAGAGGATTTTCCAGTATATAATATTTTCCACAGAATGATGAGGTGAAGAACTCTATCTAGCCTACGTCCCCATACAGCCACTGCAGCTAGTTTCGAGCTCTGTGTATGCAGTGTCTATTCTGCTGCAGTAGTATCTCAGTTAAATGTTAAAATAAGAAACTCCTGCAGGCTGCCACATCATACTTCTAGAAGGGTATGTTTGTTTGCTCTCACCTACACTGGCTCTCTTTCTTCAAAAATTCCTGTGACTGTGAATCCTAACTCATATTCATTGTTGCTCTCCAGATAAGTGCAGAGGTATTCACACTTAGGGATTTTCTTAAAATAGCACTGAGAAAATAGCCTTTATGCCAGGTTTATTCTTTTTGCAGTGTTTCTGCTTTTCACAGTACTGTATTCACACTGTTTAGTATTTTTTTTGTAAATCATTATTTTTTTAACAGATTAGTATGAGGGAAATGTAGCTGTTTTATAGAAATAATTTTGTTAAAACTAGTTAAAAATATAAAAGCAAATATTTTTCCATACAAACTATAGTTGCATTGATATTTTAAATGAAATAAATAAAATTATGGACATTGTAACAAAATCTGTCATATTAGCCACATATGTCAACGAATCTTAAATCTAAATGTTTCATTTTGGAACATACCCCATGTTCTCCTAAGGACAGAGCGATTACTTCTGATTCTCTCTTGTCTCACTTTAGTTCACTTTCCCAGGATGCACAGACTTTCCTGGGGCTGAGCAACATCAGGTATCTCTAAGTGATGAAACAAAGGAAGTCAGACCTGACATCTACAATTCCTGAAAGGCGCAGCTATGGATCTGCTGCAGGGCATGGACTGAGTACCTCCTAAGAGATGCAGTACATATGCACCATGGCTATGCACAATGTCAGGTAAATATCCCCAAACACTAAGTGCTATTTTTTTTTTTGTAAAAAATACTATTTTCTTACTCAAGACATGTGAAAATATTCACCCCTTTTTTGAAAAGAAAAAGAAAATACTAACAGGAATAATGAAATTTCTTCTATTAGAAACACTTTATAATCCATATGACATGAAAATACAATTAAATAAAATTTATACAGCATGAAAAAATAATCACCTATAAATAAAAAAGTCTGCATCATATGAATGCAAAACCAGGATCATGCTACAAGCAAACCAGAAAATGCAAGATATATTTCTACACATGTATATTTTATTCAAGGAATGGATTTTTGTCACTTTAAGCACCTGAAGTCCCCACTGTGTCACCGAGAGGCCCAGCCTGTCTCTGGCCTCCTCACCATGGCCTTGTCATGGTGGCTGAGGCTGCCCTGGAAGTCCCTCTCTGCTCCTCAGCTGCCCTCTTCCTGCACTGGGGACAGCTGGATGGGCACCAGACCACGGGGAGCCAGCAGCACTAGCAGCATCCTGCTGATCCACACTAAAATTGCTTTGTGATCTGTCCCATAACACAAAAAGTGGAAATGTGTTAACAGTGCAAATTAGAAGCAGGGAACATTACCAGAGGCTCTTTAGTTAACTTCTATATCAAGGCTAGCTTACAGGGATGATACAGTCGAGCATCTTTGCTCAATGAATTAAGAAACAATGATCAAATGTGAATTAGACGGCAAAGCTTCAGAGTTGCTCCTAGGATGCATCCTGTGATCAAAGAAATGTCAGACCAGTTTGGAGCCAAATTCCCTAACGGATTTGCTTAAACCAAGTTATTGTCTAAACATTCAAATTTTATCTGGGCAACTTCTTTTTTTAGAAGCTGTGTTTGGATTAAGTCATGGACATGATCCTGTGAGTGTTCCCTTTCCTAAAAAAGTTGGTGACCGATAACGCTGTCAGGTTGTTTGAGCACGGAGTACAACAGCACCTACTATTCACTGCTTGCTGAGTGTTGTTAGTCTTAAGCCTATAAGCTATGAAGAACATTGGCCATTGTGGAAAAACCACTGCACAAGAATAGAAAATGCCTAAAAATTTTCTCTTCAGTATTGCAGCAAGATAGCTATGGCACTGGTTTTCCAGTGCCTCAAATGCTGAAGTAGGCTACACATCCTGGAAATAACAAACTAATCCTGAGCTGAGCCAACGGCAACTTCTCCTATTTTCAGATATTTCCCCTCTCTGTTACCCCAACTCAGTAATTCATCAAGCCTAAGGTGTAATTACCCCCAGAGCTCCACAGCAATACAAGTTAAAAACATGCCTTAGAAAACTGTCATGTCCTCCAATAAACTTGCTGTATCAAAAAACTTAAAAAACCTGTTAACTAGATCTAGCTCCCTGACAGCAAACCCATCTGCTGTCTGATACCAAATTTATTTTAAACAGCATTGCAGCTGAGAGTCATGATTCTAGCTGAAAAGTCTCTGTCCGTGCCAAACTCAGCTGTGATGCCAGTCATTTCCTGTGACTGATCTGCTATAAATGACAGAATATGGACAAGTAGGCTTTTAAAGACAAGAATAAAAGAACTAAAAAAAAGGCACATGGGAAATTCCTTCAAGGGCAAGGGAGAGCATAAAGGCAGCAATGGAGATGAGTTGAAAAACAGATAAGAAAAGTTAGAGGATGCAAAACAGGATTTCAGCTGCTGACAGGCAGTCTGATTCATTGCACTGAAAAATATTGATTTGCTGTGAAATTGGTAACCATTACACTGGCAAATCTGAAAACATCTAAAACAGTAAAAGCAAAGATCATTAAAGATTTCCAGTTATCTACTATTTGTATAACACCTGGGACAATCTCCCTTCAGAATCTTCAACACAAAGAGCTGTCTGATATGGCACTACTGTTAGTACTTTATTATTAATTGACTCTTTTGTACTGCATTGCTTTAGCAATGTAATTATTAATAATTTGCAACATACTCGACAAGGAGTCTACCAATATTGCAGACAAAATAAGTTGGTTCGTATATGGCATTCTCATAATTTTTGCCACTAAAAACTGCATGTTAATCAAGTGGACCTGTCATTTTCATAGGACAAAATAAAAGAATTCGTTGTAATTAATTTTCTTCTTTCATGCTGCAGTCATTAGTTGTGTAAGAAATAGAAAAGATCCTTCTCTTGGTGCTTTTTAACTAAATATCATTAAAAGTCTCTGCAGCTTCCACTGAGAAGCTCAGTTTTCAATAGCATACAGCTAGAGCTCCTTGAAGGTTTCCCTTGTAAAAGAGATATCCATGTTCTTATGTTTTATCTTTCACATTAATTATTAAGCAAATTCAAACTCAATATTTTTTGTTCCTCTTAAGAGACATTTATTTAAAAGTTCTCTTTTGCTCTGGAAGATCACTTGCACTGTCTTTACCTGGACTGATTCCATACCTTACAGAAGCTGTAGTCTAGATACTTCATATTTCCATTCTCCACTAGATCAACCACGTTTCCAAAGATAATTTGTAAGGATTCAAACTTGCATACAGGGATGTGTACCAGTATTACAAGCAGGTTTATGTTAAGTGGAAACTTATAATTTTTATTAGTATGTATTTAATGTGGATACCAAATTTCACTAGGAAGATCCCAAAGCATCCTAAACTATATTCCAACTCACCAATTGTTGAAAAATACTTCTAAATTACTTTTTTTTAACAGAAGTATAATTGCAATAGTTACCACTAAGTTAAGAGGAAATAAACAGATATATAAAAATTGTTATCAACTAGCTTTCTGGGACAGTTTAACAAAGAATGTCACAGCTAAGAGGATATAATTTTTTCATCTATAATAGAAACTGCATAAAAGTGAATACGGTAGCTAAGCTCACCCCATACGTATTTTACAAAGTATTCTGTCTTTGTTACCAGGACAAAATATTTCTTTCACTTTATTTGCAACAGAGTACCTCCTTACAGAGGCTAAGTGTATCTCTGTGTTAGCTTTGGAAACCTTATTTATCAGTCAGACTTACATTTTGTTAGACATCATCTGGCAAGATTTAGGCACCATTGAGTAGATGAGCAGTAACAGAAAATTTAAGAAGATGCAGTCAGTGCTGTGAATTTCCTTCTAATGTTTTTTCCTATTGATGATGAATAGTTCCTCCACCATTTCATAAGCCATACATTAGCATCAGTTCATCTCAATAACTCAAACAATTAACCATTTGTTGACTAGGTCGTTATTGGACTTGTCAGCATACAGAGGCTTCTTCGTATCTTGTTCCAATGCTCCAACAAGACTTTCTAAACTATTGACACATATTCAATCCAGCCCTGCAGTCTTACCCTTCCAATCAAAGATAATGCACAAACACTGTTTAGCTCTACTAATTTTCCTTCTTATTCTTTATTCTGCTAAGACCTCTCAGTCTTGGCTTTATAAAGTGACCTACAGCATCCTACATTTACAATATTCTGTTTGTGTTCTTACACTATTTATAATATTCTGTTTGGTGTTTCCATAGAGATGTCAAAGCCATAAAGGCTTACTTTTGCCACAGCTCTGAAAGGTGCCTGTCAGGGCAGCTCATTCAAAAGATTGCATTGGTCCAACTTATAAAACAGACATTTTACTTGAGCGGGTTGCCTTCCACACACTGCAATAATCTGGCATCTATAATTGCTCCCTGAGAGAGCGATTATGCTCCCACTCCCCTGCACAGAAGTGGAAGAGGTCCTGTTTTTGACCGTAAAGGTCTCAGTCCAGACAAATGAGCAGTGGATGCTCAGGGGAGCACAAGTACATGGCCAGAACAGCTTCAGTTACAATGCTGGCCTGAAAACGGTATTATTTGTTGTTTGCTGTGTGTTTGATATCATGGCTTGGTACATATCTAATTAATATTGGTGTAGAACTGGAGCCAACCAATGAAAATCCCACCAGACTCTCAGTAGAATGCATGGTATATGTGAAACCCAAAACTTGAAATATGTTAATTTTTTTAATGGTTAGTCTGACTAATTCTGTAAGATGTTTTCTCTATTTTCTCATAGAAAATAGTCAAATTATACCATTTTTATAGCTGCGAAGACATAGGCCTTTGTCAGCCTGTGTCACAGTCCTTATACACAGCAGGCAGGAAAAGAGTAAGCATGAGCTTCTTGACAGAACACAGAGATTAATTTATCTTTGCCACCTCCTTAATTTGAGAGAACAATGTTGAAAACCTACTTTATTTACGCCTACACTGTATCAGGCGCATGAACAGAACTTTAGTCTTTTTAAAACTAGAATAACAGATCATTTCATTACTCCTCCAGACACTTAGACACCACTCATAGAGCACACTGTACTATTGAAATTTTCTGCATATGCCTACAGTATGAATATATATGCATCTTAATGTGTGGCTTTTTCCCTCTTGGAACTACTTTCTTTTCTGTAAATAAGCCACTACCAATGAATCCACCACAGAATTAACTTAAAAAGCTTTCAGAAAGTCAAAGCATGTGAGTCATGCCAGGTTAAATTCAATCCTATCAAGTGACTTCTGAATGACAGACTTGTGTTAACCCATAGGTGGAAGTACTGCTGGCAAGACCAAAGTTTTTAAAGTATTCATAAAAGATTATGCAAGTGGTAGTTTTGCCTTTAGATCAACATTTGGCAGGGACCTGAAATGCATCATACAATTGCATCTCTTATGCCTATTACAGTATTATGATCATTTTTCTCTTCACTTTCAACAAATCAGAAAACTGGTTCCTTGGACCAGCTTCTCACATATCCTCAGAATTTCCTTTCTTTGAAGTTTTTACTGGGTCTCCACCATTGTTAATCTTAAATGAATAGCAGTAGTTCATACACCTGTTAGTGCATTGGACACAAATGTGAAATAGCCTAAAGCTCTTTGCCACTGCAGGGTCATTTCCTCTTGTTCAGCACCACAACCACTTCCAATCACATCATGTGCAGATGCATTCATGTCCTCAGATGAGGACATATTCATATTCATGTCACTCACCTTCATTGTCAAACAAGAGTCTCTAACTCAGTTAATAAGGCTAGAAAACAGTGTGAAAAATATACTTTCTATATCAATGCCAGGCTTCACACATTAACATTGTGACCATAACTATTTCCAAGGATTGATCAATCTCTATCCCAGACTTTTTGGCTGTCTTACTACCTCTGCTGTGCTGGAACTTCTGCCTGAAGTTTACCTGTCCCTCTCTTGTTCTCTCTTTAAATTGTCCTGACCCAGTGACCTCCATTTCATAGCCGGTCTGCAAGATAAAAATTGCAATGTGAATTTAAATGTTAAAGATGAGGTTGACAGGAAGAGAAAAGTATGAAGTTAACTGAAATAGGTTAGTTGCAGAGATTCATTAGTTGCAGACCACACTTAAGAATGGACTGCAGTAATTAGATATCAATGCCTTAGATGTCTTGCATTTTTTAACATGGGACTCAGGCTTGTGTATTATTTTCTGCCGCACTTCACTAGCTGTCAGGCTGAACTGTGCAATATTACCCTGGAGACAGACTGCCAAGTTCATTAGCAGAGGGTACAGTGGCAAGCTGCTCTGTACGAATGCCAAGGCTGCCTGCACTCCCAAATTTGAAACCGCTTCTATGGATGTCTCTCTTGAAAGCTGCTAAATGTTACTCTTCATTCTCCAGGGTTGGTATAAATTATCTTTTTCATCTTTTTCTGCATTAAGTAACCAGAGTTCAATTCTCACTTCCTGCTCATTACTCAAATTCTCTCACAAAAGGTTGTAGCAGGGGGTATTTATTTGATTTAAAGTTTAGCCGACGAAGCACGCTGCTCATAATGGTGCCTTCCAGTGACTCAGAAAAAGAGAGGTCCTACTGTGAATCAGTTGTTTAGAGAGATCATTCTCATGCTTGCTTCATCTCTTCTGCACATCTCTATCTAGTGCCCAATAGCATACTCCTCATTCATATTAGCAGACATTTTGAGATGGAGCACTTTTGTTTACACTGCTTCTTCCCCAATGCTTAAAACATGCTAAAAATGTTTGACATATATTATTGTTACCTGAGCTTCTTTTGTACCCTTTCAAGACCATTTCTTAATGGCTTTCTCAAACTAGAAGCCAGCACAAACACTTAAGTTGTTATTCAAAATGTACCCTATGGATGAACTGGGCCAACTGCAGAGCATATAGGAAGGATACCCATCCAAGACTAACATGACCAGCACGTTTTCGGTGTCCTCCTTTTTACTGTGTTCCGGTATCTTCTAACACAAGTTTCTTACACTGTTTAGGAAGGAGATGGAACTGGGAGACAGATACATGACTACATAAAAATATGGTATGCTTGTAAAAATTAAAGTCATATCATAGACCACAGCACAGCTCTTCATTACAGATAAATATTGGTGATTTACAAATAAAATATGTAGTATTTTTAAAGAGACTAGAAATAACTGTTTAACACTAACAAATACTGTTCCTTTTTTTACCACACTTAAGAATATTTTGACATTTAAAATTTGCAGAATGAACTGTAATTCCCTCACTATGCTCCATGTATTAGAAAACAGTGAAGAATTCAGAAAAGACAGGAAGAACTTGATAGTCTGGTTCCAACTCACACTGGCCTGAAACAATTATAGCTGCAACGGCAACTTGGGCCCACAGATCTTTTCACTAACCAGATGAGGATACAGCATCAACTATATTACATATGTGTAAACATCAGTGTAGACGTTCAGTATCTCAGAATCCACTTGTTGACTGCTGTTGCTTACATAGGCACAACAAAACTGTTACAGTACCTGCCACATCATGTACTTCATGTCACAGCAATTTTAACCTTATACACATAAGTCATTCAAGTCTTATTTTTGTCCTTTACTTCCCAAAATTCTTATTTAAGTCACAGAAGTACCTAAAGAGAAAAATCAACATACTGTATCAGAATCTGTGCTCAGTTGTACGGGCTTGGTAACAGACAGAATTATCCTGTTACCAGGGTAGTACTGTTATCTTTCTAATAGCTAAACAAAATTCCCCTGTATTATAGTACTCAATATTTCTGAGCACTAGTAACTACCTAAAGACTTCACTAAAATATTGACTTTGAAATACAGGTTACTTTTTAAAAGCCTAGCATTTAATTCTGTAGCCAGAGAACTAAAAGCTCAATGATACATTAGACAACATATTCACTGTGCATTGTTCTGTCGACAGGACTGTACATTATCTGAAGACAATGAACATATCAGTACCATAAACTTGAATAAAAGAGCTGAAGGAGGAAAAATGCCAAAATGTGGGTTTGACCTCTCCAAGATCACATGGCTATGGTTGTAATAGATAGAACCAGAAATAATAGCATTTTGAGGCCAGGAAATAAAAATGCTACCCACAAAATGGATGGTAAGTCACAAGATGCTAACCAAATAAATTACATTGTTCTCAAAGTTCATCTACAAATGTAAATAGCAGAGGACAAAGAAATATCAACAAAACCAACTGTCAAAACATATGAAAGAATAATTCAGTTCTTTTTCTGTAGCTCTGTATACAGTATCCATTTGTACTATATTTCTAGTGTTTAGAGGTATGATTTGCATTTATAGCCTCAGTCTAGGGCTCACTTAAGTCAATAAGAATTTTTTCTTCAGTTACAATACTTATGAATTTTGTCCTAGGTTAAGAAAGCTATTTTCTGGATAGCTAAAAGACTTCTACAACAGCAAGGCATGATAAAGACCATGCATAGAGTGTGAAAGTGTGTGCATTTGTGTGTTATACAAGAAGTACTATTTTCCCTGCCCTGTAAGCCATGAAGCAGCACAAGATCTTTATATGCCAGGTACTGTCAAAAAATGCAAAAAAACAAATCTGTCAATCTATATTGTGGTTCATCTCATCTGTATGGAACACCTTCTCTTTAGAAAGCATATTACCTTGTCATAAAGTAGATTGAAATCTTACTATCCATCTCTGTATTTGTACATCTACATACAGAAATGACAGAGGGCAAAGCAAGAAGTAATCACTGCTTCACAGCCATATCACTTAAAAATATTGGGCAACAATTCTCTGAAAAGCAGCATGATTCAGGACAGTTAATTCAATAAAAAAAAATCCAATTGGCATGAAAAGGTCAAAAGCCATTGGACTTGCTCAGAACTGTCAGAAAATAGCATATTGAACTGAAGCCACAGGAGAGCACTGACAGGAAAAACTTAGCACTCTCAGATCTAATTTGCTCAGAACATCAAGACCATCATTCCATCACTTGAAAAACTTCTTTGGTGCAGTTAAAAGCTAAAAGTATGCTGCACTCAGTTGTTTATTTGCACGGCAAATGGCCTTATCAGAATTTTCCAATATGCAGCATCATTGTCCTTTTACTTCTGAAAATACCTAGATTTTTTCCTAAATAAAGAAAGATAATGTTAACCAAATATAACACTACAATAAGCTTAAGTTCAAATAAAGGCTTAGTAAAAAAATTTGAAGGCTATTTCCCATGACATACTTAGCACAGATTAAAAAAAAAAAAAAACCAAAACAAACAACTGGCATAAACCTACCACAGCTGTGAATGGTAATAACAAAAAAAAAGTAGTAAAACCAGAAACAAAATCTGCAACTTTTCCATAATATATACCAGTCTGTCTGCCTCCATCTCATTGGATTTGTGCTGAATCACAGCTTCACCAAATTCTGTTTTGAATGAAAAATGCTTCTTTTTACATTACCTGTGTGGCTTTTGAAAGAAAAGTCACACAATAGACCAGAGTGCACCCAGGGGAGTAAAGAACATAGAAGAAGGAAAGGGCTTGTTAATTATATCAAAATGAGGATGTGCAAACAGCAGTCCAGCGGGCCTGGTTGGCCACACAAGCTTTTACTGAGAGCAGCAAGCAGTGGCAGGGGCAGTACTACAGGTGACTGTTCTGAGGAGGCAATGCAGGATGCAAAGCATCCCTCTGGTCTGCTTCTATCTGGAAGAGGAAATGAGATAAATCTGTGGTTTCTGACCACTTAATGTAGCAGACTGCCCATAATAGATGCGAAAGATGTGGTGTGACATATTTACTTTATGTACAAGACAGAGAAGAGGCAGCAGAGCAAAAAAGACAGACGAGGAGTGTGGATCATGACCACATGTTAGAAACATAGTCCTCAAAGGGATAATAGTATAACATTTACAGTAAATCAGGGAGTTTTGAAAACAAATGATCATTCAACTTGAATATTAACATACTCACACATATAAATATACATGTATGTACAGCTATATTCATGTAGATGAGTGCTATACTCCATCAGAAAATACAGCTTTATGATAACATGTGTTATGTTATGTAATAGACCTGTACTTAGAATATTCAGATGGAAATACAAGTGTTTCCAGTCTTGGAATAAAGCTACAATAATAACACTAAGAAGTATCAGAGCAAACCACATTATATATTTGAATACAAGGCTTTTGGCTACCAATTATTCTAGGCAAAATTACATAGAACAGAACACCAAGCTGTATACATTCCAAAATAAAAAGTTGCAAACGCACATACCAGCAGAGTGACATGAGTATGGAATTCATAAAATAAGAAAGTGATCTATTATACTTGTTACCTCTCCATTTTAGACGTGTACAGAGTAAATCCCTATAGGTAACATCAGTCAACAGAACTGACCACCTCTCTTACATTCAGCTTCATATTCACACTGCCTGCTTCAGAAGGGATGCTTCAGAATAGGAGACCATTCTGCCACCCTACTGGATGAGAGTCATCTAATGCTGTATCAAACAAAAAAAAAAACCACACTCAAGACCATTTCAAAGCTAACATTGGGATTTTTTCCATAAGATATGCCAATATTTGTGTAGATAAGTTTGAGTTAATGTCAGAGCGAAAAGGCTATCATCATCATCATCATCATTACTGTTTTTAAAATCTCAACATAACAAAGTCACCTTTGAGTTAATGTCAGAGCGAAAAGGCTATCATCATCATCATCATCATTACTGTTTTTAAAATCTCAACATAACAAAGTCACCTAAAAAAAACTGATTGGGAAATAATATCCAAGAAAGAAAATAAAAGTATCTGAGAATCCTTCAGTCATTCCCTATTATGGAGCAAGACAAACTTTTTCAGAGTGGTTCACTGGCTAATTGGATCCCTTCTACAGTATTGTGAAGAGCTCCACTTCTCAAAATTTTATCTATATTTTATTTAATGGCATTCCGTTCATCTTTTATTTTTCAAGTAATTTCCAAAATATGTTCAAGATGTCTTAGATTATAAGGTTGAGGAGGAAGATAAAATACTTCAGGAAAAGACTCCAAGAAATCTAGAACCTGAGTTCACAACTAAGGAAAATACTACTCCGTGTGGATAGCTTCTTTACCATGGTCTATGAGTCCCATCTGTGGGTTTTTTTCTGAATGGAAAGTAACAACAAGCAGATGTGAGAATCCTTGCTTGAGGATAACTTAGTGAAACAGAGTCATTCAACAGCATCTTTCTCCAACCAATCTTTAACATTACTGAGCAGGGTAGTCCCTTTCATACAAGATTATGCCTCCTTCAATCTTAATGTACTTTGCAATCTCTGTTCTGCTGGAACCCCTTTGGCTGCTTGAACTTCCCTCAAAACCAGAGAACATTTGAAATCACCCTTCCACCTCCTCAGTCTAACTCTTGGCTCACTTTTCACCTCCAGTCCCTTACTGAATTTAAAATAATGTATTTATTTAAAATAACAACAACAATAATAATAATAATAAACACCATACACCCTGTTTTGAAACCTGCTTTTATGCTAGGGACATCACCATAATTTATTTACTCCACTTGAATAATAAACCAGAAAATATTACTTTATCTTTCCATGCTGTTACATTTTGCTTTCAAATGTTCATTTTTCTTTATTTTCCCCCTGGATTTAGTTTCTACCACATACTCCAGTGTAATAAGGCACAGCCACGACTGAAGAAACAATCAGAGCTTCAAAGAAGGAAATGGGTTTTGTAAACAGACAACTCCATATGCCAGAGACCCAATAGTCTACAGCCTAGCCACAGCTTTGCCACTGACTTACTGTGGGAGCTTAGTCAAGCCACTCAATCTCTCAGTTCCTCAGCTGTCCTTTGGAAAGCATTATTTTACCCTAAAATAAAAGCTGTTGCACATTCACAATACTTTCCAGTCTTTATTTTAACACAAAGCTCTCTTAAAGGCTTATACCAATGCATGACAGCATAGACTCCATTCATCTTGGAGAATAAAGGGCCATCCACTGTGGAAATATTGAGTTTGGTTTCTGATGATCCTATTTGAATGTTAGAAACATCATCACTTAACATTCAAAATAAAAGGAAAAAGGAACAAATTCCTCAGGGAAGAATTTCTACTGGTTTAGGAGGTTTTATTTAACTTACATGTTCTCCACTCCCTCTCCCTCAGACCTAATCAGCATGTCCTATATTAAAGACAGAAAATGTAACTTTAGTCAAACAATTTAAATTGGTTATATAGAATGTAGAGCTATCAGTTCTGTTGAAGCCCCAGGTGAATGGCACTTCAGCTCTATCAAATTCAGCTCCAGCAGCGAGCACCAAATCTCTCAAGGTTATTTTCTATCTGTAATGTAACCCAAATCCATCAATTATATAAATTCCTTTGGGTTAAAAAGTTGTAATAAATTGCCCTAGCTCTAAGAAGATGAGTTTGATGAACCTGTCAGTATTATCAGCAATAATAAGCTGTGAATATTCTGACACATCCTGATACTCAGAATACACTGCAAAAGGCTCAAGATTTAGCAATAAATGTACAGTAACTATGGGATCTTTCACTGTGTACTCACAGCCAAGTCAAATGTTTAATTTTTTCATTATCTTTACTAATGTGTAGACGAAAAAATAGCCCAATTCTGCAATCCTGATATTTGGGAAGTAATGTATACATGTGTTGAGAAGACTGTATTTTCATACAACTCATTATTGAAGGACACAGAGTAATTTAAATCCAACCATTTTAGAATCTTGCAATGTATTCTAACTGTTACAGTGCACCACTTTTTTCTCTAAAGCAGTCCAGGCAACTGCCAAGGTCTTCAGTACCATCCCTCCCTGCATGGCCTATTTAATAGCAAAGCAGAACTCAGATCGGAGGGTTGTGCTGGAGAATAAGGAATCTCTAACAAGGGAATCTGAGCATTAGAGCAGTTTGGCCAGAATTCCAAAAGGCTTTTTGGGAGGGCAATATGAAAAATCAAGTTCCTTTTTTGTGTTACTTTTTCCTAAGGGGAAGAAAAGAAATAAGGTCTCATCTTGCTATATTGGCTTATGCCAGATAAAGACCAGAGGGAAATCAACAGGACAGACATCCCCAGAAGATCCTTTTGCACATTATTATGTAAACATTAATTTAGTCCAGTTTTGTAAGCTTCCTCACCCTTTGTTCCCCAACAATTTCTGTACCCTTTCACCAATTCAAATTAAGTTGAGATGAGGCTCCCAAATGTGTTAAAGTCCCTGTAAATTTGGTAAAGTGCAACAGCCTGTAAGAGAAATGGAAACTCTGAAGTGCCTCTACTGGCAGACAGGCGACAAAATTAGGTCATCCCTCTTGGATATAAAAGGATACACACAACAATTTCACTTTTGGATATAAACCCATAGGAAGCCAAGCTTCAAACTTTCCACTGCTTACAAAGAAATNTACCGTGCTTCTTTCAAGCCACCCCAAATATCTGCAGCAATACTGCTTGCAAAGGCTGGTCAAGAAAGTACAGACCCTTCTCCCACCACCACTGCCTCAATACTAACCTATTTTCGGAGCGGCATTCCAGTTCTAGAGTAAATTCACCTGCAACCTGCCCATTTTCCCAGGTAGTCTGATGTTTTCCTAACACAGGGAATCAACCTCTGTCTTAGCACACGATCAAGATTTTTTTCTCTAAAAGCAATAGTCTCCTATAATACTGATTATCTTCTTTTTAATTTCTTGCCCAAGTTGATGCAGCACCCAGACTCCACATGAAACCTTCTCTTCCCCACATTCATTAACAGCTCATCTATTTGCCCTTTATTAATTTTCTCTAATAAAACACAGTATTTTTGTCAGATAAAATAAGGATCTCATGAGTTAGCTAGCCTCAGACCTGTAAACTGTTAACACAAATTTGATTAAGGGATGGTCATTATAGTGGGCTCAGTGGAGCCTTTGACATGGGTAAAAGCTTTCAGGGGACAGGTTTTCAGGGGAAGGTTTTTGTTTGCAATTTGTAGAGATGCTGGAGGATATCTACGTGTGCTCAACTCTTTCATAATATTTGACTCTCTTACATAATTTCCCAGTGAGGTTCTTTGTCTCCTTGTCTCTGTTTCCTCTCCTTTAAATTCTTTACACTGCCTTCCTCACTTGAATTCCCTTTCCTCACACAATTAATTCCCTTCATTTGGATATTTCACTCCTTCCTAACATGGACTCTGCCTTCAAAGATAAGGGTAGTTAAATATAGATTATATGGAACAGATTTGTCCAGGACACATTACTCAGAGGACAGGTGGAGGAGACATTTGTGCTTTAATATAATAGTAAATACACATGAGACAGTGCTCCCAGTAGCACAGCTACACATAACACCAGATTGCTGGCAAATGACAGATAGACTTTATCCTGAATCCTCAGTGGGGTGCTAAAATCTGGTTTTTTTAAACCCATCTGGAGTATTCAGTACCCTTGGTGCAATGAAGCCAACACAGGAAAAATGTGAAAAATGTGGGAATGTGGGGAGGGGGGGTTTCTCTTTGACTCTCTTTCCTTTCACGTTAAAAGTTCCAGGTCCTAATTAATTATAGATATCTGCTCCTCATAATGACAGACGACTTTTTTTCCCCCCATTGGAAACAGTTTGGCTTAATTAATTCTGACATTTCAGTCAGTACACTGCGAGCATGCTTACAATTTTGCAGCATTTAAATAAATAAATGAAAAAACAAATAAATAAATAAATAGCCTATCTCCACAGCACCTAACATAGTTTATTCAGCTTCATGGAAGAGCAGACAGACAGAATCTCTATTTACCATAAAACATCTCTCACCCCAACCCACACAAATATATTTTAAAGGAAGTACATTCATGCCCTCATGTTCCTTCTCAGTAAGGAACAGCATAAAATTAGAGGGAGGAAAGGAGACTGAGGTAAGAAACCAAATTAATGGCCCAGGTTTAAAAAAGAAAAGAGAGATGTTCCACTGACCACTGTCAGCCCAGGAGGGCTGCTGAGTCCAGTGTGATGAAAGGTCTACAGTAAGTGAAAGGGACAGCGGTGAATTTGTGGTGGTTCAAGCAGCCATGGGATTGTGGAAATCAGCAATAAGAAATGTGGATAATGGCACAAGCAACTGCCCAAGGGAGGCTCAGGGAAAAAGGATTAATGACTGTCGAGACCTGCTCCCCTTCCACTCCTTCCCTGAAATGCCAAACTGCCGAGCCAGTTATCAATCAAGAATGTGAAATACATTGGCGGATTGATTGGGTTGGATACAGTGGCAGCCAGCTATACTTTTGAACACTCCTTGAAAACAATTTTTACTGTGCAATGCTGGAGAAAGCCAACAAATAATAAACCTGTCAGAGCACTCACCAAGTGCTCGTAAATACTAAAGCTGCTGCAGTGCTTTGCAGCTGCAAATGGGAACCATTCCAAAGCCTGAAAAATCGTCAATACTTAATCGTTGCATCTGATATCAATTCTAATTTAAACTTCCATTCTCTCTTTCCCTATGTCTTATCTTCCCTCAGCAGAAAACACACGAGTCTTAATAAAGTGCATGCTGATATCTGCCTTTCCTTTTAGTGGGAAAGGCATAGGCTTCTTTTCAGCCACTCTCCATTTCTCCTGTAATTTATTCTGTTCTTCTGAGCCCATTTCAGGCTCAAATGTTTTTAAATGAGAGAATGAGGCTGTATTATAATCAAATCTAGCCTTTACTCAGGCAAAACTAAGTCAGCAGGAGTTTGCTTGACCAAAGGCAGATTAGAATCTCAGTCACAGTTTTTTTATCTTGCCTCTGCCACAGAAAAAGCAGAACAAAGTTTTTGCTCTTTATCAATGATTATCCTCCCATTCCTGCAATGGAAAAAGGACTACAATAAATAGACCTTGATATCTGTAGAGACATGAGCCTGTCAAGCAGATGTGTGGTTTTGCAGTATTTTTGGCCTTACACCTTGTATACCAGGCCTAATGAAATCCTGATCATTCAGTTTTAAAAACATAAAGAAGTCCTCATCAAACACTGAAGCTGTAGAAAATATGAAGCTTTTTGCCAGAGCTCACGGAAGTATCTTGAATGGTTTGCAGACAGAGCTGTAAGCTTTTGTTTTCATGAAATCTCTCTCAACAATTTTTCTTTCTCTTATCATCAGTGGGTACATCACAGTAGATTAATCCCTCTCTACATAGACCAAAAGGGCACATTCTGGACTTGAATAAGGATCACGTAATTTCAGACAGTATTTTTGCATTTTTATAGTACTTTTATTTACGAATTACTCTTGACAATCTTTAAAAATCACAGTTTATGATTCTGGAAAAAAATGCCAGCTTTTTTGAAAATATAGGGAATGTATTGCTCAGTAACATAAGACATGACACACTGTCTCATATGAAAGATCCAAACAACCCAGTCTGCTGTCTCTACCAGTGTCAACAGTACAGACATGCAGGGGAGGAGCATGAAGTAAATGCAGCATGATCCTCCTCCTCTTACATGCTTCTGTCAATCAGCAATAAGCTTCTTAAAACATCTGGTCCTGTATGCTTTCTTCTAAATTCTGTGTCTATGTACAAGGCAGTGAGCAACACTTTTGTGGATTTATGATATAACTTCCATACAAATGGGAAATACCGCCACGCAAAACAAACTAAAAAAACAGCAACAAAAAAGAAATTCAGGATGTTAGGCAGCTATACACTGAGCAAACATGGTTTGTAATTTTTAGACAATATTTTCTTATATTTGTGTCCCCTTTAATGTTCTTGTTTCCCTTGTTTGGATATAGGTACAGTGTTCTCTCATGCCGTTACCATTCCTCCCCTTTTTTTTTTCCAAGTTTCATCACACGGAAATCTCTTGAGCCCTTCAGTATTTGTGACACAAGGCCAGCAGAAAGTTTGTTCCCTATATATCAGGGATTTGGTAGGAAATATCAGATATCTCTGCTCCAAAGGCATCACAAGGTCCCACACTACCACAGTCTGAATACACAAAAATACAAAGATGGCAGCAGTGGGAAAAAGAATGCCGTTTAAGTGCATCAGAGCTGAACAGCTTAACTTGGGACAGTGCTGTAGGCATCTCCTTGACCTTGATACGACTGCCAAACTTCTTGATTGGCAAAGTCTCTCTAAGGATCCCCAAGGTTCTCATATTCCATCTGTCTGCTGTTTACAGCTTCCTAAAGACCACCCTCCTTCCTCTTGCCTTGGTTTCCATGACTCTTTAAAGATATGTTCAAAGCACAGCTGGTAAGTTCAAGAAAACTGGCAAGAATAGGGAAAGAAAACATTGTTTGGCATAATTTTCAAAAACCTGATTAAGATTTCTATTGAAAAATCAGATAGATCTCAGAACTGCCAAGGGCATATAAATGTATTCAAAACAGTAAATCTGAATAGAAGCATCAGTGCTTGTAATGTATAATTTTAGAAGTTAAGAAATAATTATTATCTGGGACACTCCTTTCTTACATGCACTAAATCTGGAATTTGTAGGAATGGTTTTGTTTTTAAATTTGAGGAAATGAAGATGGGAGAGAATTAACTGTTCTGTGCAATTTCTTTACATGAACAGACAAAATTGATTTTATTTAGAAATGATGACATCAAATTGAGACACACAGTTATTTCAAACATGATTGTAGGCCAGATTACAGCATAATCTGCAGAAAGTGTAGGTGCAGCGTGGTGATTAATAGTGTCTGTATGACATGTATATGTATGAAGACATAAATGACTGTCCTGGTATTGCAGAATCATAGAATATCCTGAGCTGGAAGGGACCCATCAGGATCATCGAGTCTAACTCCTTACCCTGCACAGAACATCCCGAGAGTCATACCATGCCTGGGAGTGTTGTCCAAATGCTTCTTGAATTCTGCCAGGCTTGGTGCCGTGACCACTTCCCTGGGGACCCTGTTCCAGTGCCTGAACACCCTTTGGGTGAAGAAACTTTTTCCAATATAGAACCTAAACCTCCCCTGACAGAGTTTCATGTCATTCTTTTGAGTCCTATCACTGGTCACCATAGAGAAGAGATCAGTGCCTGCTCCTCCTCTTCCCCTCAGGAGGAAGTTGCAGACTGCAATGAGGTCTCTCAGTCTCCTCTTCTCCAGGCTGAACAGACCAAGTGACCCCAGCCACTGCCCACACGGCTTCCCCATCAAGGCCCTTCACCATCTCCTTTGGACGCTGTCTAATAGCTTTATATGCATCTTATATTGTGGCACCCAAAACTGCACACACAAACTTGCTTGTTTTCATAGGAAAATCATGGTGTTATTATCTTCCCCAATTACATCTGCAAAGCTACCAGTGAAAATTCTTCTTTCTATTACTCCAGACTTACTGAAAACTGTTAGTTCAATGTGCTTCCTTACATTCTTCCTTACGTGCTTCACCTTGTGCCTATGTTGTAAGTTTTCTCATTAATAGACTTCATGAGCATTCCATGTAAGCATGGTCTTCTACTTTTGTCTCCAGGAGACATGAATTAAGCAGTGAAAATGCTGTTGTCTTATTATCCTCCATAAGCAAATGTGAATAATTCACAAAATTACTCCATATACTGGTTTGGAGCTAGGCTTGGTATTATGAACCAGTGCTATGTAGTTACTAGGACAGGCTTCCCAGAGAGACGTTTGATGTCCCAAGCCTGCCAGTGTTGAAGAGGAATTTGCACGACAGCCTTAATAATATGCTTTAGTTTTTGCTCAGACCTGAAGTGGTCAGGCAGTTGGACTAAATGACTGCTGTAGGTCTTTTCCAACAGGAGCTATTCTCTGCTATGCTGTTTACTCAAAACCTTACAAATTGCTTGCTGGCTGTAAAGTTAGTGGAATTTCCCTGTTGTCTTTTTAGTTTCACCTTGCCTGGAAATTCCAGTGCTGAAACAGGGCTAACAGCAAAGGACTACAAATCTAGATGAACCTCTCGTGAAATGGAGGTACTTTTGGACTTCAGGAACACTGATTAAACTAAAGAGCATACTGAGCAATACTTACACTGAGAAGCTTAACAGTAAAAATATGAGGACTTGAAGCTGACCAGGATTTATTCCATAAAAATTTACTGGAAATATTTCCAATAAATAACATGTGTTTGAAAGCTTGGACTCTGGTAGGACAAATATCAGAAGACAAAAAAATCTCTGAAACCTGTTATTATTTCAAATACACAACTGGTACTGGGCATCTGGAGAGAGTTTTGTGCATTTGAATATTTAGGCTTGTCAACATTGCTCTGTTGCAATTAATTCAATGCTAACTTGCTAAGACTATCTTCCTTTTCAATCCTACCACAACGCTTTGTTGTTTAACTCCTTCTGTCTTCTGCCATGTGAAATTTCAACTTCTAAATTTAAATTATAGCTTTGCTATCAAGCCCAGAAAATCTGCAGGGCTTTAATCTCTCCAAATCGTAAAAAAAAAAAAAAATCTCCCATCTTCTCTGCTAAATATCAAGTACCTAAGAAGTGAAGGAAGACAACAGGAGGTCAATATTTCAACCCCTTCTCCATTCAAGACCTCTTAAGACATAATTCTTCAACGTTTTCAAGAAAACCCTTAATCATAATAACAGGAGTGGATGCAAGACAGAAAATTATCTCAGTTAACTTTATTTCTGGGAACTCTTCATATAGATTTTTATTTGAATCAGCACGAAGACTTACCTAGTGCACATTCTCTATGCTTAACAATCAAACCATAAATAAATATTCACTAATTTACCACCAGGGGAGTACAGCTCAAACCAGGTACTGTACATCAAAGTTTATCCAATAGAGACAAGTACTCATAGAAAACCACAAAACTTAAACTCATAACAATGCATACTATGAAAACATAATTACACTTACATGACTAGGTGATATAAATTTGATAGTATGCATTTATTATAAATGACCAATTAGTAATATATTGCCATACAGCAAATTTAAAGTGTGCAACTCATTACTGGAGTATACTGCTCTGCCTTAACAGACTGTTGATTTTCCGCCATTTCAGTTAATATTTTCAACATACCAGTCAATTACAACTTGATACTTATTCCACCTCACTTCCCTGAGTGCACTGGTAGTTACATGGGGTTTTGGAGGGAAGGTTGCCAAATAAGGTTTCTAGAGAAAAAGAAAAAGAGGTTTCTAATGAAAGGATATGTCATCATATCATATGAAAATATATTTGTATGCATTTTTTTTTCACCTTTGCCTGGACAGCTAGTTATAGCATACAGTGATAAACTGCTAAGTAGTTATAATACATCACAACTACTGCTCAGTATTTGCAAGGTATTAAATGCAAACAGGTACCTCCTTGTAGACAGCAGCATAATTTACCTCATAGGAGGGAGTTTGCGTGACCATAAACCTAGTGAATTCACTGAACAGAGGAAGAGGAAGAGTGGAAAAGCCACTGTGGAAAAGCCAGGCACTTCTGTGCAGGTGACATTGTCCCATCCATAAATCTCAAGATTTATTGTTCTGCCTCCTTATCTCACCGAAGGTTTCTTTGCACTGTTTTCTGCTCCTTATTCTACATTATTTTGTTTTGGAATTCTGGGAATTCACAAAGGGTCTGGCATCACTGACATAGCAAATCACTGCCATCCCACATTAGGATGTTCTGAAGTCTCACACAACCCTATAACCCTAAGGAACCCTCAAAAGTCAGCTGTATTATTCCAGCCTACGGCAAATATGAAATGACTCAACTTTGTTTAGCTTATGTGAAAGAAGTATCTGACCAGTAAACTCTGGACAGGTAGCACAGACCAAATACAAGGCACTTCCTGTTTCAACACATAATGTCACAACCATAAGATAAATTGTTCCACCATAAAAAAAAATCACATAGAAACACAATTCTTCACACTTCACTCTTCAGTAAAATGTGCTTTGATAAGATAAATGTTTTTTTAAAATTACAGTATTGTAGAATTACCACAATGAAACTTTATTTCACATGGAGAAAAACATTTATTTGGAACTACTTGTAAGTCCCTAGTATTTTAATATTGTTTGACAACATGAAGAGAGAGTACTTTGAGTGTGATATTTTCAGAAATAAATATCTAGACAATGTCCTAAGAACAGAAATTTTAAAGGTTCTCATCATATCCAAAGCACTCATAACTCAGAGTGCAACACTGATCAAAAAAAATCTTTGTATTCTTTATTTTCAAATTTTAATTCCTATATCGTACTATAAGTTTAATGCATCAAAAAAGATTAAAGCAAGTTTTTTTCATGTAATATAGGAAAGGCTAAAACTCTGTTTTAGCCAAGAGAGATGTTCATTGCTTTGCCATTTTCATAACGTCTTTCATTTGCTTCACATAACTATGAACTATAATACTGCAGAGGATCCATTATAGAAAAAGCAATAGCCAATTGAACAGATGGGAAGAAGAAATGGAACCACAAAGGGAGAGAGTCTAAGCTGTTTGTTCTGTTGCAGTTATGAGCTTATAAACTAGACCTTTATCAGAAATAAGAACCTAAGATTACCATTAACCTGTAAGACAGGAAAATGGCACCACAGACTCACCTTATATGTTCCCTCTGACACTGTTTATTTCTCCCATTTTTCTTCATATTTTTCATGCACTTACACCATAGCCCTCCAGAAATCTTTTTAACCTGCACATTGGAGGCCTTTTTAAGCATCCCTCCACTTAAACAGCACCATTCCCACCTGAGTTGCTTACACAGAGGAAAGCAGCTGGAGCAGCCACACTTGTCTTTTTTCACAAATACAGAGCAGCCAGAGGTCTACAGTTAGACAAAAAAAACATTTCAAGTCACTGTTATTCCGGGACTACAAAAACATGGCATCTTTGTTGAGGGCCCATATGGAATAAAAGTGATCACTTGATTTTCTGTGATGAAAAAACAAACTCTGCTGCACCAGAGGGAAGGAAGCATGAGAAGCTCTAACCTGGGGAGTACCCTCGGGGTTTTGACAAGAATAGTTTCACATTTTCAGGTTGCTACTTCTATCCACAAGCAATTCCTGAGCATGGGTAATAGGCCAATTTCAAACTGCTATTCTTTGATTTATCACAATCTAAGCATTATATATTACAGAATTACAGTTTCCCATACAGTTCTGTGACAGCAAATCCTCTACAAAACTACAGATCATTCTTACACTGTGCTTGGGAAAATCAGATTTTAAATGGGAAAGTAAGAAAATGTATCTCCTTAAAGTTGTTCTTTAATGATCATCCTCTTGTCATATTAAAATAAGGTAAGTATACATGACTACTGCACTCACAGAAAGTATATAGAAGTTTGCACAGTTTAATGAGAATTGATGACAGTTCTGCAATTTCTCATCCCCTCTCTAGTGATTGCCATGGGGGAAGGGCAAATGTGTGTCATGCTACCTTGTTACAACCAGGGTTTAAGCATTATGTCTGTCCATTTAAAGAGCTGCTCTCTTCTGATCTTCCTAGTGTTCTGTAATTAGACAAGCTACCCATTTTTCTTCCAACCTATTTGCAGTTTCACTGATTTATAGAAAAGAAGTAGAGCTGGTTATGACATATGAAATATAGAGCAGCTCATAAGTGTGAATTACATAGTAATGTTCCATATAGAACATTTGGATTACTAAAATCTTATTTCATAACATATAGGAAATGGAAGTATTGCTTGTAAATAAGAGTGAGGCACCACTGCAATTTCAGCTTTAGACAGATTCCAATTTCACTTTTTGAGCTACAATTTTTATTTTGGCTGCAGTGATATAAGGACCTGCTTCCATTCATTGAAGTCATCATCTCTGAGACTCCAGAGCACCTTCACCTAAAACCATACTGGTAGCATGAACGCAATGAGGACCCGATCTCCAAAACCTTTGGAGACACGCAGAGCACCCTAAAGGGACTAAGAAGTAGGCAAATAAATACTGTCTGATTAAGACAAAAAAACCAGAAGGTAAAAAAGTCGCATAAGGGATGAAGGAAAGAATGGCAGAATATGACTTTTATATGATCTCTGCTTAAATGAGAAATATGTGTCTGGTAGAAAATTTCAAAAATTAGGATACTATAGTAGAGTAACTTCCAGATTAACAATATAATTTTTCTACTCATGGGCAGCATTTGCCATTGAGAAAAGTAAGATAAAGATCCCTTCAGGAACAGTACCAAATTTAAAAATGCCACGAATTAGCAACAGACCTTGCTGAATTCAGAGTGGGTAGTGAAGAAATGCTATGTATAATTTTTTTAGTTTTATAAAGAGCTTTTTTGTAAATAAGGACTAATTCCCCAGTGAATGGTGTGTGTTTTATTTGCAACATAGAAGTGAGATATTCATAGATATGTAGAGCTGATGATATGGAATTGTTATGATATGTGAATAAAATGGTAAACTTACATCTTTAAATGTACCACTGTCTCCATTATTATGTGGATGTTAAATATAAACATTACTGTTAGCTTTATTTATTTGCATAAGCGTGTATTTATTCTTTATGCAATGCACCTCAGCAAGCCACTTTTTCTTCCTCATATATTTATTCTCCCACCCAAAACACTAGATTTTTTCAATCTCTCTTGTTTTCTGGGGTTGAAGCTAAGCTATCTTTTTAAGGCTTGGAAAAAAAAAAAAAAAGACAAAACAAAATGGTTTCCCATATTTTTATAAGATTAAAGCATGGTTTATACTATGGGGCAAATACAGGTTCCATGAAAATGAACTGCAGAAAAGTTCAGAACTATAGTTTAGTCCATCTGGCACATGGAATTCCAACTGTTCATCCAAACATGAAAACAGTGAGGATTAAAAACTGAGCTGGAAATTTCACAAGCCTTTTGAGAATTATTTCATATTCTTCCTCCTATTTGATCTGAGATAGAAATTCTCTAGACATTTTTTAGCATCTATGAACACAGTCTTTTTTAGAGACAGATTACAAGCTCCATAAAACTGAAAAATAATGGGATATGACAAATGGGCAATAAATTGAATTTTTAAAATTAATTCTTAGAAAAAGGATAGTGGTTCATGCTACTATTTATTTTGTACAAATAAATTCACATACATCTCTACAATTTTATTTTACTTGTGTTGGCACTATTACATAATATGTTTAAGAGGTTTTTTTTTTAAATTTACAGCTACTAATTTACTTTTAAGCATTCAATTCACATGAACTAATAATAGAATAGCAAAAGGTACCTAGTCTGTTGTCAGTAGAAAATGGTGCTGCCCTTTTGAATAAGTGAGCAATGCCAGGAAATTGCATATGCTCTCTGATCCAGCATGGACAAGCATGTAGTTTCAGCAGTTTCTCAAGAGTTCTTGAGTTTTAATGTGATATGTATTAAGGGAATATGCTGAAACTCTCATCATGTGCTCCTCCAACACATCAGAGGCAAGGTTATGTCAAATGGGTAGACAGATTTGACAGAGATGGACAAGTTAAGTCAAAGTAGAAGAAAATTAAGTGCATGTCTTGTAGAAAAAAATCTTAGGTTCACAAGGCATGCCTGACATACAGGTCATACGTCCCAGCTGCTTTCTTCCTGGTATTTTTATTTTTGGCAAAGTTTAAATGCAAGATGCATCTAAAATATCTCAGCCTTCATTTCAGCTGGCACAGTTGGCTAGCTTGAGCAGTTCATAATTGTCAACTTAAATCCAACAAAAATTGTTTTACAGTGATCCGAATTTGCTCATTTTGAGTGCAACCATTTCTAAACTTACCTATTAGTTCTTCAAGTACCAGAGAGCAATAGCTATACTTTATCTCCCCTATATTCTACTAGGTTTTTTGCAACTTTTCTTCTAATTAAGCCAGATGTCTATTTATTGTTATTGTAAAAAATTATTGTTTTATTGTTCTAGAATGTTTTTCAAGAAAATAAAGCAATTTCAAGAAGTTTTCAAGAAAGTGAAGTGTTTTACCATTCTTTAGTGAGTCAGGTATGCCTTAGACCTTAGATCCACAAAACAATAACAAATAAAGTTAACTATTAAGTACAAATGGCTACAGATCCAGTTTGGTCTGAATAAACAGTGTAAGAGGGACAACACTACTCTAACTGGACATTACTACAAGTTATCATCACCAAAGGAAAGTTTTTCTTTTCCTGGCAGTCACAAAAGCAGCTTACAGGAGAACCATTCTTACCTTGACCATAGGTTGGTGGGAATTAGAAATCATCTGTTTCAACTCTCAAATTAGCTCTTCTCTACTACAGGTCTAACTCACTAATTCCCCTGAATGTTTAGTTTGCCCCTCAGGTTTTCAAAAGGCTCTACTGGGTAGAGCTACACTGCCTGGTGTTAGAGAGTTTTAAAAATTGCTTTGTTGTCCTTGCCTGCAGAGCTCCTCTCATGCCTACTCAGATGATCCATTCATGGCTTTTTATTTTCCTTCCTACAGAGGAAACACAGTGACTAATTTTCCTTCAAACTCCTCTGTGAAGAAGTGCCTAAGCAGTCTACAACTTTTCTCAAACCCTGCTCACTAAACCAACAGGTCCTCTATTTTTATTTTCCTATTTTATTCTTGGCTAATAATTTCATGATCAGACACATGCCTATAGAATGTATACATTCATTGGTCTTCTTTATAAAGGTGATAACCTGCAATGCCGAGGCTGGACTGAAGTGTCACTAAGTACCCTGCACAATTAGATGTGCTCATATTTCAGCATAGCTCTTTAATAATTACCAAAGTAACAGAACCCTTTCTCAAGTTTTTACTGCTTCTTACCAGAGGCTAACTAAAATTGCAAGACAAGCCTGACACATATTATTTTGGGATTTCTAAAATCCATACAAATGAAGACTTACAGAAGACAAATAGCAATTACTTGGTTTATAAGAAAAACAAAAAATACGTCTTTCAAAAACCACAAAAAGCTTTTGATTGACCTGTGGCAAGCACATGACAACTTGGTTCAGTTCCTGATTTAGCCTAACCAGACTCTGTCTCTAGTTTTGGTAAAACAAAAATGATTACTGCTCACAGTAACAGATGCTTTTCTTACTCAGCCCAGCAGGAAGGCTACAAACTCAGTGCTTAGAATGAAGCCTGATTTACTGGAAACCTATAACCCCCTAACATCCATGTTTTGTAGCATGTTCACCATTGTAGCATTCAAGGTTGCAACACACTCCAATTAAAGTGAACATAAAAATAGGCCTGTATATTTCTCACATCATTCCCTGAACTGTGCTTTGACAGTGATGCTTTGGGAATGCCAAGGGGAAGAAAAAGGTTTTCTTTTTCACGGTAAAGGCAATAATGTTGGTACTCATTGATCTTACTGGTAGTAGACTGAACAAGAAACAACTTGTAAGAAGGAATTTTATCCTGAATTTTATAATATGATTTTAGGCTTTATTTTACTGATAATCTTACCTGTTGTACATGCTCTTCAAGCGTGAAGAACTTGAAGAATAAAGGTAAAGTTTACAGTTTTTTTTAATTAAGGATAAAAAGGGTCTTGATGCTCTTTCACAAGAGTAACAAAACAGGGTACTAGCAGTCAGTATCCACCATAGTGAAGTTCTTAGATACCTAATTGTTTTGTAAACACCAAAACTTTTACTTAGTATAATATATCAAAGATTATTTGCCAAAGCCTCCCGACATTATCAGGATATTGTGGGAAAATCACTGATCATGTTCCTGCTATACTTCTTCAGTAATTCAGCAGATACTTGTTATTTAATTGCAGTGTGACATTTGTAAAAGGAAGAATTAAAGCAGAAACAAATATAAAAATAAGAGCTGCCAGTGTCTTTTTTCTCCTCTGTAACTTAAACAATAATCTTCCCTGTCGTCTTCATGTTCTAAGACAGGAACAAAACCATCAGTATCTTGGGTTTCTCAAAAAGTCTGAAAACAACTTTATACTGTGGGGTGGAACAGTTTTGTTTGTGATTCAGATTGACAGGGACCAGATAACATCCATGCTTAACTGAATGTCCTTTTGCTAAACCACTGAATTTGCTTTCTGCTCTGCTTCACACAAGTATAATTTAGAAGAAAGGCTACACGAGTATGAAGTTTGTGCTTGCAGTAAGTTTTATATCATAATTCTGAAAATACTCCTAAACACAGATATTCAGGCATCAAAACTTTGGAAAAGTAAGTAGTTTTAAATTGTTAATACTGTTGTCTAAAAAGTCTTCAGATAAGTTTTCTTTTGGGACTAAACAAGTGAATACAATTTTCCTTCCCATCCCTTCAGCTTCTTCTCAGTACTGCAGACTTCACCCAAGGCAGTGAAAGACTTAAACAATATCAAATCTGAAACCCCTTGTGGCAATTCTTTTAGAGGCACTTCCTAATTCACTTGCCATAAATTCTCATAGCTCTGCACTATATGCATATTGGAAGCTGCATTTTTAACACATTACCAGCTGGGAAAAAGCACACTGTAACTGTCTTCAAATGTAGGGTTTCCACTTCTAGAGGAGACCTACGCTGGCAAATATGGTGTTCTGAACAGAACATAGTTGAGCTTAATGGGATTTACAGATATTTAGCATCAGAAATGAAATTATTTTAGAGTGGAAAAAAATCAGAAGAGATGGATGTCTTATCCTTTAAAATAAGCTATAGCCCTGCAACAAAAATGGGACTATAATGTTTTAGTCATCAGTATCTACTTAAATATGCTCAAGTTAGATGTAGTCTTTGCTTTCATGAAAACGCAAAGATTTAATGTTATACTGCTGGTTTAGACAGAAAAAAAAGCCAAATAATCTGATTTAGGAAGTCAGACATTCCACATGTAAGTTTAAAAATCTCCTTGCAAATATGAAAATTCTGTCTCTCTACAGTAGGACAGAGAAAAACATACTACTACATATTGTTTCAGTCCTTTAAAATCACCACAGTATCATAAATGCTGCCAAGAGATAATTGGCAGTAGCTGGAGACAGTTTTCATGGAGAAAGCTGAGATAAGCTGTCTTGCAGCAGTATGAGGGGGAAGCTTGGATAACCCTGTATTCACAGAAACATGTGTTTTCTTCAAAAAATATGCTTCCCTTACAAAAGGCATGTTCTGCACTCTATTGGATTTGCGTGGCAAGGTTTTGGTAGAGAGGGTGCTAGAGGGCTGACTTCTCTGAGAAGCTGTCAGAAGCTTCCTCTATGTCCGATGGAGCCAATGCCAGATGGCTCCAACGCAGATCCACTGCTGGCCAAGGCTGAGCCCCTCAGCAACAGTGGCAGCACCTCTGAGACAACATAGCTAACAAGAGGGGAAGAAAACTTGAACAGCAGGCAGAGAGAGGAGTTAAAATACTGAGCAAAACAACTCCGCAGACACCAAGGTCAGTGCAGAAGGAGGGGGAGAACACGCTCCAGGCACCAGAGCAGAGATTCTGCTGCAGCCCTTGGTGCAGACCATGGTGAGGCCCCTGCAGCCCATGGAAGATCATGTGGATGCAGAGATCCACCTGCAGTCTGTGCAGGACCCCACGCTGGAGCAGGTGGATGCCCAAAAGAGGCTGTGGTCCTGTGGGAAGACAGTGCTGCGGCAGGCTCCTGGCAGGAGCGGGGAGCCCACACTGGAGCAGATTTGCTGGCAGCACTTGTGACCCCATGGAAGGGACCCATAATGGAGCAGCTCATATAAACTGCAGCCTGTGGGAAGGAATCATGTTAAATAAGTTCATGGAGGACTGTCTCCCATGGGAGGGACCACAGGCTGGAGCAGGGGACGAGTGTAAAGAATCCTTCCCCTGTGGAAGAAGGAACAGAAGAGACAGTGTGTGATGAATGGACCAGAACGCCAACTCCCTGTCCACTTGTGCCACTGGAGGGGTGAACAAGTAGAGAATTTGTGAGTAAAAATAAACCTAGGAAGAAAGAAGGGGTGGGGCAAGATGCTTTCTAGATTTGGGTTTATTTCTCATTATCCTGCTCTGATTGATTAAGAATAAATTAAACTAATTTCCATGAGTTAAGTCTATTTTGTCCGTGATGGCAATTGGTGAGTGATCTCTCTTTGTCCAACCCAGATGATTTCATTATATTTTCTCTCCCCTGTCCAGCTGAAGACAACAATGGCAGAGCAGCCTTGGTGGGCACCTGGCATTGAGTCAGGGTCAACTCACCACAGATACTCAGAGATTATTCTGTTCTGGAGATAATAAACATTTTAGACTGACACTTATTCAGACCATTAAAATGTCTAAGGCAACAGGGTCCTTCAACAGAAATTTTAAAGGACAGCATTTAATGAATGTGTCTCTGTTTAGTTTCTTGTACTTGACTAATTTCTGCTCTCAGAAGGAAGAATAGAAGTAGAAATAAGATATGGAGATGAGATATGAATTCTTTCCTAATTTTGATGGATTTATGTACCCTCTCATGGGGTGTAAAGTGCTATTATGATGCTGGCACTTACCAGACAGCATGGTAACTGTTACTGGCTAGAAGGGTTTTTCTCCAGTACTTTATTTATTTATTTGTTTGTTTTAATTAGGATATTTTACAGGAATGACATAAAATCTTAGCTCCTTTTAACTTACTAAGCTGAATAAAGGCAAACACCAATGAAGCAAACAAAAGAATATCTTCTGACTTTACCAGAAACTTTTGATTTCATATATCATGTATCCCATTTTGCTTCACTTACTCACTAATATGACATTTCCATATTTTCTTATTAATATCACATTGCTAATGACTCTACAAAAGCATTAATAACCACTTAAGTTAATCTATCATGAGCAAGCCTTGTGATCCTACTGCTGTTAGAGCTCTGAAACTCACGGTTCTTAAATCATAGAACCTCTTTGTGAGAGTAAAAAAGAAAATCTACCAAAAGTGAATGCAACTGCTTGCTTTCTACAATTTGTTACAGAATTATCTGCAGATGGAAAATAAGCAGGCTCCCTACTTTGAGACACTATTCTCCTTCTTTGTCCCAAAAGGCATTCAGGAGTGCTAAAATATGTTCACTGCAGGTATGCAGCTAAAGAGCAAAAGCTAAAATGCTTTATATCTTTCTCCCAGTGCTCTCAGAGAGAAATAAAGTGGCCTTGATTCTCTACTGTTCAATCCGTCTTAGTTTAAGCCTTGGTAATTTCAAACTACTTTACCTCTCAAAGAAAGAATCCACATTGGGGTTTAATGTACTTGGGTACTGACATAACCATGACTTTGAAATCTCTGGCTGAAATACCTTACATAAGAGGTAATTAATTATTATGCCATTGCTCACTTATTCAGACCATTAAAACATCTAAGGCAACAGGGTCCTTCAATAGAAATTTTAACAGACAGCAGCTTTTTGCAATGTGTTACAATGTTCAATAGCATTGACTTTTGACCTCTACAAAAGACTAAGACTTTCTCTGCCAAAAATTTTTGGCAGCCTGTCCAGACTCACTCCTGCAACAAGAAGAGTGTGTTTTCACATCTATTCATTAAGTCCTACTGTGTGATTGCTGTCTGTGAGGAAGCAAGAACAGATATTTTAAACCATTTTACTCACCATAACCAATTGTTGAAATAACCCGATTTTTTTTCTCATTATTACATTATTCTCATTTTGAGTGAAGCTCACTGGTGAAGACTGAGCACAGCAGCTGACAAAGCAGCTAAGTCAGTTAACTAGTTAGTAGCATTTCAGCAGATCTCAACAACACCAATAACTCAGAATAATATGCAAGATCTAAAAGATGCTTTGTACTGGTCTGTTACAAAACCAATCACTCCAAGGACTGTTGGTTCTTTGAGAAAAAAATGTGTAGTTTTAAAGCTTGACACAGAAACAGCAAAATATTGGAAAGCAGCCACTCAAATGAAATAAAAAACATCCTGGTATATATTTCTTTAAAAAAATACACTTTTTTCTTTTGGAGGGTTAACTTATTAGACTTGCAGACTACAGGTATTTGTGAAAAGGTTTAATTAGCTTTTACTACATAGACACAGGGAAATCCTGCTCAACCAGTACAAGACTGGCCTTGAAGCTGTTCAAAAGAAACACCTTTGGTCAATAAATATAGCTCTATTTTTGTCTAAAAAAGGAAATAATTACTAAATTATATGATGTTGTGGACCATGATATAATATGAACATCTGACTGCACAACTTCATTACTGCTTGATACTATCCAAGGAGGAAAAAAAGTGATCACTCTTGAAATTAGTGTTGTGGCCATACAAAATGATGCAGCCTTTTCATGCATTTCCTGTTGGGCAACTAGCAGCAAAACTACAGTTTTCATTGCTGTACGAGCTTTTTGAAGATTCACTAATGACAAAAATGTAAAGTTACCATCATCCATTGGTACCATTTAGATCAGTCTCTTTTAGATCAGGTAACTCACATTCAGTATTTTTTACTTATTTTTATGTGCACTATGGACAAGAAAACACCTTATCATATAAAACTATTAAAAATCCTTTAAAATACCAGTTTTTCTAAATAATTCTCATACTTTACATTAAACTGAGGCAAGGAAGGTTGAAATATTTACTTGATGCCTCTCCACTTAGTTGTTGATTCAGAAATATAATATCTTAATTCAATGAAAGCACAATTCCTTCCTAATTTAATGCCTTTATTTTAAAAATGTGCCATCAGGTTTACTCTGTCACCTTTTTTCTCTTGAGTACAAAGGTAAGTGAAGGGGGGAAAAGTTTTGGACAAAATTAGAAAGGTAGATTTCAGTCAGATAAGATTCTATTTGTAGCTTGAACAGAAACAGGCACAAAATCATAGCATGCTTAGTCCCACAGACTTCACTGACCAGAGCTCACCTGCAAGTGCTTCCCAACATCTGTGATCACAGCAAGGTTCATCTATACTGCTGTCCTGTCCTGGCCTGAAGCTGGTCCCATGCTTTTGTGAGCTGATAGGTATTTTTGTACATCTGAGACCTCTGCTTCTTTTGACATAGCTGTCTGATAAATAGGACATAATTGTGGTCTTTCATGTCCCTAATTCATGAACTTTAGAATAAGTTGACAAAGCAACATGTTGTAAAAACTAGAACATCAGATTTTAAAGAGAGTCTCAGAAAATAGGAGATTCATTTTGAGAAATTTTTGTAATATCAGGATAGATTTTTTCTTTAACAGTTAAAGTTTACATGAACTTTAGCCCAGAAATGTGACTCAAACTGATTAGAAATCATTACAAGTGTCACATTTATTAGCACACCTAAACCAAACTAAAAATGAAGCAAGGAGAAGGAAGCAAACTATTCCACTAGAAATACTAAATGTCCAAGCTTGGTTATTATTGGTAAATTAAAAGTATCATAATGCACATTTGAGCCTATGCTGTACAGTATCTACAGCTGTACAACACACTGTGCAAGGGTTGCAGCCAAGTGAGGGCTTCGGAGCCCAGCCCTGTCACCAGCTGGGATCCAAGGCAGAGCTGTGATGTGTCAACCAGTGACACTCTGGAACTGAAACTAGAGGGATCTGTCCACTGAGGAACGTTTACTTCATGACAAGAATGTCACTGTAGGAGATGAGAGGGCACATCTCGGAGCTGACTGTGTGCTTTGCTAGGCAGTAGCAGCACACTACATGGTACAGTGGATGAAATCAGATGAAATATGCCTTTTGTAAAAATGAAATAGAAAACGTCAACTCCAACAACCCTGGAAAGCTGAAAATGAAACACTATCTGGGGTGGTGGCATTACTGATAAGTATAATCCTGGATGAGCCAGAGACTTATGAAAATTCAGAAATATTGAACAGTGAGAGGAAAGTACCAGCAAGCAAGTAAAAGTATTGATTGCTCTGCCTTCATCATGCTGTACAAACTCTCTACTTTTTATTGAAATTGCCTTCCTGGAAGTGTTACTTGAAAACTACTGATACCAACTGCCCCCTGCCTATCTGATATGAAATATTATATCAACAATATCAATAGGGTAGGAAATGCTTATTAAAATCAGCAGGGAGTAACAGGGTTTTTGCTGATTTCACCAGAGGGTAAATCAGGTTCATTTAATGGGTGTAAATGAGCTTAGAAAGAGACCAGCCGCACATCCATTGAGAGGCTTATCATAGCATAAAGAGAGGTGATTATTCATAAAATTGTAAATACTATCTCATTACTTTGCTCCATTTTCTAAGTAGTTTCACACAGATACAGATGCTGACATCAGAATAACCCATTAAATGATCTGCTGTGAATTTCTCTACATACTAGGCCTTTAAATTTTACCCAACTAGCTTATTTTAATGAAAAATGTTGTCTGCAACTCACACTTGAATAAAACATAACTTCTGTTGTGCTAAAATTTATCTCTCTGGTCAACATCCAATTTTGATTCAAGACATGAAAACTGAAAATCTATCCATTTTCACAGCATTTTGTTACAGTAGTTACACCCTTCCCTTAAAGTTATTTCTCAAATTTGAATTGTTTTGTTTCAGCTTTCTACTATAAGCTTTCACTTATCTGCTGTTTTAAAGACCTTTCTTGTATTACAAATTTTCTACCCCAATGGTAGTCAGATTTTTTTTATACAAAAGGCAAAAAATCTTTAACATCATAAAGTAAGCAAATGTAATTCTTCAAATGTTTGTGTATACTAAAACAAATCTTTCTCAGTCTTAACCCAAGTAGTTTTCAATCTCTTAATAGCCCAAGTGAACTAGCAATAGCTAAAAGAGCAATGAAAAAAAAGGTGAATTTGGCTTTAATTTCAGCTGGAAGCCTTTTTTTTTTCCTAAATACCCCTATAAATTTTAACACTTCTACTTTTAACTTTATTATCTGCTCTGCTGTTTTTGCTCAAGTTATCTAACTCAGATTGGCTGACCCAAATTAAGAACAGTCCTCTTTCTTTACTCTCAGAACTGTACATTAAAGAAGTCGGAGAGCAGAACAGGGCAGAGCCCTTAGCTGTTCTTGCTTCTAGCTACACTACTCTGAACTCTGATAGAGGCAGATGTGACTGCACCTTAGCACGACCAGGGCCCATCCCAGTCCAACAGTGCCACAAGCAACGTGAAGTGCTGAGCTGTAGCCTGGAATAGTGGAAACACAGCAAATGGCCACTTCTGCCACTTCTGCCAACAAGATAGGGGTGCCTGGCTGAAGGGCAGAGCAGACAACTGGGAGCAGTAAGGATTCAAATCACTGCAGCTAAACCCCCAGTCTAATTGCTGGGTACCAGGGTGCCACACAGTCTTCACAAAAGCTCAGAAGTATGATATGTGGTTTTTTCACTGATTAAATTGTCCCATCTCCTCCAACTCATACTTTTTCATCAGGGAGAAATTAATTAAAAGACAGTTGAAATATACACCTCTGCAGAAACCATACATTCAAAGAGAAGGCTCTGCTGTTTTAACTCAAGGTTGTAGGTGAAGGAAAGGATCATTATTAATGATGACTTCAATTAAATTTATATAGTATCTCTGGGGAAACTTCAAGCCATATGTTAAAATCCCCTTAATGTTAATGGGTATTACTTGTTCTCCTATCAAGGCTAAAGAAGATACTTATGCCTCATACTTCTCTGTTGGAGGAAAGAATGTACCAAAGGTGTTGTGAGAGGGAACAAAAGGACAAAGAGATCACATTAGTTGCAATGATATATGATTTTCTGCTCTAGTTATTTAAAGGGATTGCCATGCAACAAAGAGAAAAAGAGAAAGAGTTTGACAGTACATAGTCAATGTTTACATATGTTACCAATCAGCAGAAAAGCTGTGGGAAGTGAAAGAGGAACTATGCTGAAAATTCAAAGACAGTTAATTAAGTTCTTATCACCTTTGAAGTAATTGTATGGGCTGCACACAATGGAAAGCCTCACCCAACAAGCTAATTGTATTAGTTTCAGCAGAGTTACTCCAGGGACAGAGCTGGGCCATGCTGTCAGGAGACTCACAGCCATCGTTTGCAGCAATGGGCAGCATATCCAAATATTCTGCATGGACAACAGTGAGAAATATTATGCCACAGGATTCATATTATCCAATATGAACCCTGCATATTCTACAACAAAGGAATAAAACAGCTAAATACATCTCCATTATTTTAGATCATAAACCCTATGCACCATATACCCAGATTCTTATAGATAACAGAATGTCCCTCCTATTATTAATTTTCTTTATACTTGAAAACCAAAAAGAGCAGACCTGTTGTATTTTTCTAAATAAAACATATTAGAAGCTCTCTCAGGACACTAAGGAAGATTTATTCAATTTGCTTCTAGACAGCTTGTTTCTTTTCCCATGACAAAAACATAGTTTCTCTTTCAAGTATTTCCACAGACATTTTTGTTCTGGCCTTCACTCTTGGTCAGTTGCATCTCTTAGAAGTCCTTCAGACTGCCTTCACTGACAAGTGCCATTAACTGATAGTACCATTAACCCACAGTCAAGGGCACTGTGCCACTTACAAGACTTTTTTCTAAATTAGACATCTTTGATCTTAAGCAACACTTATCAGCTAACATGTCAAGAAGAATGTGATGCTTATTTTAAACATGTTCCACAGTGGACAGTCTCTCCAAGCAAATGCAGCCCAGGAAACTAGTTTACCCTGAGTAGTATGAGGTATGCAAACAAAAGGGGAGAAAAAGCCAGAAAATAAAAAAATCAATAGGACAACGATACACTGCCAATATCAAACCATAAAATGAAACAGTTTCTAAAAAGAGATGTACAAAAAAAAAGTCAAAACTTTATCAGTTTAGGTCATACCAAAATGAATGTTTTCAGGGGATTTAAATATAAAATTCTCTTGACAGGAAGTGGAAATAATGTAGGTTCCTTTTGTGGCTTTGAAAATCTTTTTGTTATCAAATATAAGACATGTTCCATTATCATTCTTAAGTGCAAACTGACCTAAAATTTGTCACTCAGTGGCACATAGTTAATGTGTGTGTGTGTGATAGGAATTAGACTGATATTATATTTCCAAAATACATATTGCCTGCTATTCTTCTATTTCCTGCACACATTATAAAAGTCTATCTGCATCCATTTTCTGGGAGGACAAAACTTCCTGTGTTTTAGAAAATGCCTTTTCTTATCTCCAGTGATATTCCTGATACCTATATCTGTGTCCATTTCCTCTTCCCTCACTTTTAAGACTAGAAAAAATCCTGACAGACTATGACACAACTATTTTAAAGACATGCTTGGTGCTCTCACTACTTGTCCAGTTTTGTCACTGAGAACTACCTCTTCTGAAGACAAGATGCAAGTGGGAATAGGGAAATCTGAGCTATGCCAATCTCCCCAAAATCCCAGACTAAGAACCTGCTCCCCACCCCCCTTTTTATATGCTAATTGTCTTTCATTGTTTCGCAGTTGGGGATGAAGTGCAAGTGCATAGGGCAAGTAGCTATTGTTCTGTACAGGAAGATATCATCTTTTAAACAGCAGTGTAAAACTGCATGATGACTTTGCATCAGAAAATAGAGGTTTAGACCGAAAAATTATTTCCTCCAGATAATTTATGGTTTCCTGAGTATACTTAACCTGGCCATCTCATCTGTATACACAATGGCACTTTGAACATAAGATGGTTTTCTTCCTTTCCTCTCTTTTTTTTTTCTCTCATGCATTCTGCATATGCATGGGACACAGAAGGGAGATGAATTGTTTTCCCTGGTATCATAAATGTTCCTTTTCTACCTTTGACAGTATTGACTTTATAACTTTCAATTATAAGGATGCAAAAGAGCACACAGTCCAACCCACAATTTGACAACCATGTCATATAAAAATGGTAAACTCTGTTTTGAAGTTCTGTCTAATTGAAAGTGAGTTTGATCTACCACTCTCATTGGAACACCTGACTCTTCCAGAAGTAACGTGTATTGCTACACAGGAATAATGTAGTTCCTCAAGTTCCAACACTGTCATTTATTTTAAGTTTTTCTTCAGTTTTCCTGTTGTTCAAAGCCTATATATTATATGTGTGCATATGGATAGATAAATAATTTCTAATCTCCCTTCATTTTAGGTTAATGCAACTCTTCAGCCTCCTTAGTTATGGTGTGCTTTCCCTTTTGTCCCAGTAGCCTTCCTCTCAACTGTCTCAGACTTAATCCATCTTTCTTGAACACAATTAAGCTCCTTTTATTCTCCTTCCTGAAACCATATTTATGTACATACAAAAAGATAGCCAAGGAATAGCTAAAGGATTAGAAAATTATACCAACACTATATTGTCATTCCCTATAATACTGAGAACCGCTTTTCCAACAGCTAATGAACTTCCTTCAACTCCCAACAAGAAGCTGAATGAATTATTTTTCATAGATCAAAATTAAAAACTCTTGACAATATTTAGAAAGGAGAAAAGTAGCAGTCAATGTGCATAATTTCAAAAAGCTTTGTGTGGTTTGGGTACCATGGATAGCTGAAAAATGGGAGTCAGTTGAACATCAGATTTCAAATTGCTACAGTTTAATAAAAATTCTTTTTTTTTTCATGCAATGTGTAATCATTATAGTGTGCTGTTAAAAATTATGCAAAGAACACATAGATTACCTGCTTTTTAGTTATATAACTTACATCAACACATGGTACTAAATATCATAATGGTAAATATGGTACACAAACCCTGGTTTCAAATAGAATTGCTGTTATAAAGTCAGTCATCTCAAGAAAGAACAGATGAGTTTTTAATAGACTCTTCGATAACCCTTAACAGAGAGAATGGATCCATTACTGGTGTAAATGAAAAATAACATGCCTGCTGAAATCAAAAGTATTCCTGTTTTTTCAAAGAATTTTTTGGAACGACGATTAGAATTAAGACTTTTGAGGTCCTAAAGGCAAACAAAAGTTGAAGAAACAGCCTAATGTATGCCAATGACTAAATGATGCAACCATTTCTCTGAAATATCCTTCAGCTACAACCACACACTATTTCCAAAGGAGGATGAAATATAGTTTTCTACATTCCCCTTTAAAATTAAAATTTTAGCAAAATTTTAATTTTGTACCAAAATTAAAGACATTATGAAGCAACAACTTTCACTACAGAATTGAGGCTACAAGTGATTATTCAGAATCAAGTCCTATTCCAGAAGGACAGTTTCATGGTAGGTCTATATAACTGTGTAATTCTGATCCCTTCCATCTGCCATGGGGAACACATGATGGATTAACATTTATTTATTTATTAGGCTAAACTTTTGTAACTGAACTGGACAAGGTTTCCCAGAAACCCTGCAGTTAACACAAGAATTTAGTTCTTTCTACACATGGACTTTGGAGTACATTTGGAAAGGTAGAATTCATGAGGCAGTGACTAATGGGTCATACTGGAGGACAGTGACAAGCAGAGGACCACAGGGATCTATTCTGGGATGTGTCATATTTAGTGTCTATCAATGAGTCTTCAAAAGAATGATGTTTTTCAGAGGGCCAGGCTTGTACAGCTCTCTGGGCCTTTTGATTTGACTGAAAGAGTAATTTCTGACATTATGGAGACAATCTGTTTGGTTTGGGCAGAACCATCAGGGCAATGACTGCACTGCAATTTATAGGTGAGGAATTATAACAATACCCTATACCAAGACAGCACATCCAGCATGACTGTAACTATGCCAAGAAAGCTCTGCTTTGAACCACAGCACAAGCCCCACATATCTGTGAGATTAACTCTCTTCTGTTGTAACAACATTTAAACTAACAGTTCCAGTTGGCCTCAGAGATTACACAATTTGAGTCATAGCTGACATGGTTATGTCAATAGATGCATTTACTGAGAGGCACAGACTCTTATATAGAAAAAAAAAAGAGAAATGAGAGTGCAATGTGGGGTAATAAACAAAAGAAGACCATGAAGAACACAAAAAGTTAGAGAAAAAGTTGCCTAACACAGCCAGACAAAAAATGCTCACTGAGGTTCCAGTCCTGCAAAGTGTTGGACCCTTTGGAGAGCTGTTTTAAATCCCCTTGAGTTATGGGAGTCACGTGGTCCAGCACCTTAAAGTTTTAAACATATATATTCAGAATTCTTATCTCAGAAGAAATGATACCATTATCCTTACATTTATTTTCCTTCAATAAGCACTTGAGAAGGTGTTCTGGAGAGGGAAATCATGAATACTGACTGAGTTATCAGGCTGTGAAGGCTGTCCTAAAAGAATGAACACAAAGCTGATCATTTACCAGTTTTGATATAAATAATAATCAGATTAAGCACAGAAGTACATGAGGATAAAAACAACAAAATGGCAGGCTATCAAAATTGTCACAGACTTCCAAAGCTGCCTCGTGGATTGGAATATAGAAGTCAAAAGAATTAATAAATATAAGTGGGTTTAATCTTTGTTCAGTGCTTTAATCCAAACAGAAGCTCCATACTTATAAGGGAATTAGCCTTGGTGATGAAGGTTTACAGTAGCCAGGAAGTTTTTCCATATATGAGGAGGGATCAGTACAGCTGAAGCTAATTATTTTATGTGAGGATAATTATGCAGAAGTCAAAAGTAGGGCAGATTGAAAAGGAAAAGCCAAAACTAAGGAATGCCATCTATATTTAAGGGTTAGCGAGAAAACGTCCTATGCTTGTGATGCCTTCAGGACTGGCAGGCTTCACAGCTACTTGGGCTGGTGTGTCTAAAAATCAAATAAACTATAGAGAAAAAAACACTGACTGTATCACCCTGATGAGCAAAATATATGTAGATTTCTATTTGAATGGACTCTATTCTGTAAAAACACAACAATCATTCTATAAACGTCCATGAAATAGCTATCAAAAAAAAAAAAAAAAAAAGCCATGTTTGCAATTCCTAAGTAATACACAAAACAGGTGAATTCAGTTTTAGGTGTCTTCAGTTTTCACAAGTCTTTTCATCTCTCCATTTGCCCTTGTTTTTCCATAACCTGGAAAACCTGTATTGAAGTGATGATCTGAAGGAGCTGTCCTCAACTTCACTAGATGAACAGAAGGTAGCAAGTATCTATTGGAAATGAATCACACAATCCTCATCTGAAAGCTTTGTGTGGAAAATTGACTTTCTTTGATAAATCAACTCATATCCCATCAGAGATGGTGTAGAACTATCAATTAATTAATATTTAATAATTAAACAGGAAGTCAAATGCCTGCCAAGTCCAGAGAGAGATTATTAATTAGATTACATTATAATTAACTTAGCAGGAAAACAGAGTGAATAATAGAATAATTAAGGAAGAGAGAGGAACTGAAATTATTAAAAGTGAGGTGAGAAATAGTGTTAAATAGTATGTATAGGACCAGAAGAATACAGCAGAATTCTCAGAGTATCACTTCTAATTTCATAATTTCACTAATGTATTTGGTACAAAAAGGAATAATAGAGAAATGTGCCAATGAGATGTGGTGACATGTTAGGGAAACCTTGCCTATGCATAAAGGGCGAACTAAATTACACTGAACACCAGAGAAGGAAATATGGGACTAAATACAACAGGAAAATATGCAAGGTTATACAGTTCGGGATAAATAACAAATCTTTATTCACTCAAAGCTGGTAAATCTTATATTTGAAACTACACAAGAAGGAAAATGACCTAAGTATAATATATAGTCATTGGAGGACTGTGAGACAGTGGCATTATTTTGTTATGACAACAGACAAATGTGGAATGTGTAAGAGAGGTATTTCCAATAGAACTGGGGAAAAATTAAGAGTTGCACTACTGAATCAATGACACTCTACCATCCATGGTCAAACCACTAATCGGACTCAGGGAAGACAGAGTCTTTTTGCCTTTAAGCACTGAGCTGACAGGACAACTTCCTAAAGTGAGAAGTAGGATTAAACAAAATGTCTTCAAATCAGATACAGTTAGGTTATACTATTGTTGGAGCAGCAGAAAACTGGATTCAATGGCTTGGAGATGCAAACCCTTCCTGATTCCTACCCACTCTGGCAACATCATTATATATTATTAAAGTTCAAGTATAAAAATCTACTAAAATAGCTATGTCAACCTGTAGTAAAATATTCCAACACTTGCCACCGTAGGGGCTTGTGTGGTTGGACACCGGATTGAAATGTGGAGCTGCTGAGCTGAGGAAAGGGAAGAGGCATTATCAGAACAGTTTATATTTCTTTATATTTCTGTATATGTGCAGAGATAAAGGGAATTGTATTTTACTGATTATCTGTGAAATGTACCTCCTGACAAGCCCATCTGCTAAAGCTATTCTTTTGTTCTTCAGCGGGAGGATTCAAAATAGAAAGTCACTATTTGCACAGATATTAATTCATACAACAAAATAAAACAGCAGCTCTCTAGTAAACATTGACTATTCTGTTGATTTCAACACACACTCAGCATTGAACCCTCGAGGTTAGCTGGTAGAAAGACAGTGAATGCCTGATAGAATCAGGAAGCTGGGAATCTTTTTTCAGTTTTTCTCGCAAGAATTTTGGAGGCAAATACACTTGAAAACAACATTTCTCTCTTCTCTGGGCTTGATATTAAGTATATCAGGTCTAAAGTGACAATGGATCCTTTTCAAGAGCCAACCATAAATTGAAAAACATTGTGTTTCCAAATTATTTTAGGGAAAATATTTTTTATCAAATTTTTTTATTTAAGTTGCTGTTTGATTACAAATGTGAATATCCCTGTAATTTCCTTAAAGTTTCCCAGCACCTGAAACTCCAGTTTGAATCGCCAGAAGAGTCTAGCTGAAGAACCAATGGCAGAACAACACAAGGCATGCTACATTTAAGTGAAAAAATTAACCCAATTTAATTGATTTGCATTCATATATGAAGGCCAGTCGCTACCCCACCTGAAGTTTTAACTTCAGAGTGTGAACTCTGTCACTCCTCAAATATTAGGCCAGTGACCTAGACCACAGTTCTGGCTCTCCAGGTTGACAAAGACTTAAGATTCATATTCTGAGACATACCATCCAAACAGAGAATACAGTAATACAAAAAGTAAATCTAAAAGTCCAAGTATCTGTGCAGAGAGTTATCTGTAGACCCTCAGAAAGTGACTGGTGGTCAAGAAATCCTAGTGGATTTGTAACATACATCTTAGCAGGATGCCAGCACAGAATAGACTTAGGTCACCAGCATAGGGTACTCAAGCTTAGCAAGAGAAGAGACACTCCTTTCTGTCATGTAATTCGCCTGGTTTAAGAAGAAAGGCCATAAATTAAATGTGGAAGAAAAGCTGTAATTTAAGTTTAAATATAAAATCTCAAAGTTTTAAGAGTGAGGGTTTTTTATCTTTTATTTTAGTTTTGTAAAAATTCTATCAGGAGATTAACTTAGGTAACGAACTCATTTATTAAAAAATATTGTCATTACCTGAATAGCCCTGTGCCTAATTTTGCAACACTTCAAGGTTTGTTAGTTCAGTTCTGAGCAAGACTTTTTGGAAGTTTTCCATTATAAGTCCCTGCAGGACTGAGAAGTGAATATGTTTGAGCCTGGTCCTTTTTAACTCAGTGTCCTTCTGGGGGCAATTATGGAAATTTTGGATCTGGCCTAGGATTCTTCTCTAGTGAAATCTGGTAGGCTACATAACTACTGGAGATTTTTAAATGCCTTCACTCTAAACAGGCAACCTCAGCACTGTAAACTCTCTGTCTCACATGAAAGGAGACAATTTTCCAAATTTACCAGTCCCAGTCTCTCAAACCATTTCTGTGTGATTAAAATTACTAAGAAAAACATGATAATACAATTACAGACTAATATCAGTCAAATTTAGTATTGGAAGAAATTTGCTTTAGTAGACACAACACAAATAGATTTTAGGGTTAGCTGTGGGGTTTTTTGTTATACTGCTCACCAGAAAATTCTATTTTTTTCCCAAACTCAAAACACTACAATGCATGCTCTGAGTCTTCTCATTTCCTTTTCCCATTCTGATTAATGTTCTTACATTTATTAGACAGAAAACTAACGAAGAGTGAATGGGAAGGAAGACTACAAATCCATGAACAGTACAGGGAAAGTGAACAGAGCCTTTCATTCTTCAGCATAAGACATAGAGCACTCAAGGACAAGCAAATAAATGTAAATATGATTTCATCGCTCATCACCCATGCTTCATAGTGAAACTCACTGCCAAAGAAATTTGTGGAAAATGAATATTGACATGCATTACAACAAAGGCAGGACAACTTTATGGATAGGCTGTCTACTGGTGGCTGTCCAAAAGAACGGTGTGCCTGCCATCTCCCCCTGCCTGCCAGAAGTTGTTAGGCCAAAGCAAAGCCACACTTCTCTTGCTTCTCATATATTTTCCTAAGCATCCACTACTCACCACATCCAGGGACAAGTTACTAGGCTTTTAGAGTTTTTAGAGATGTGCATGCACAATTTGCTACTTTTCTCTTTACGAAATAGACATTAAGGTAAATGTTAAAAATGGAAATGTCAGAATTGATTTTCATATCTCGGAATAACTAGTTTGCAGAAATTGGAAACTAATTCAATAAAAATTTAGAAAACATTTTTGCTGGCAGGAAATCACCTGTCCAAGAACTACTTTAGGGAGACAATTCTCATGTCCAACTACTTTTATATTAAAAACAAATGTTGTCTGGTAGTGAAAGCATTTCATTACACAGCTCATGCACCTTATCTAGAGATAATTTCTAACAGATTCCCACTTGCTCTGCAAAAATAAGTTCTGAGGCACTCACTTGCTTACCACAGGAGGAATTTTATAAGTGAACTAAAATCAATTTAAACAAAATTCATTTTTCTATCACTTGACACCCTAACTGATACAGACTGTGATGAGGTTTAATGAAGACTGTTTGCAATGTGTTGTATCTCTTTTCACATATATGCAAAATGCATCAATATCTCTTTCCTAAAGGAAAAAAATATATAGTTTAAGAGCCAAAGATCAGGAAATATTTATTTCAATAAGTTATGTATAAGAAAAAAATATTAAGAATTGGTATACTGTGGCATTTAGTACTCATCTCCGGTATTTCTAAAAACATCAAGCTACTTCAGCAGCCAAGTGCATGTTACTTCTAAAAATACGTATCTGTAATCTAGTATTAATAAATGTAAAATGCTGAAGAACAAATTAGGGCTGCCCTGCTGCAGTTTTGCTATGATTTGAAAGGCCAGTAGAAAGGTCCACAAGTTTCTTGGGAAATTGAGCACCACAATATGCTTCCTGTATTTCTTCAGCACATGGATTTGGCCAGGGATACTGAAGTGAAAGCAATCTAAAAAAAGCTCTCTTCACACAAATATAGCAGTTGAGACATAGAGACTTGCTCAATCACAAACTACTGCTTTTAAGAAATTATTTTAACCCCTCAAAATGCATCACTTGCAGAATCCAGTATCCTTTTTTATACAAGGAAATAATTTCCTAACTCTTGCTAACTCAAAACTGAGTCATTGGGCTTAAACAGCTCATGAGGTCAAAACACACTGCTTTTAGTTTTTCCGCACAACCTCAGAAACTGTGAGTTATTCCCAGGGAGAAAGCATTTTGCGATCCTGCCCCCAATATTAACAGAAATGTTCTAATCAATAATCATAGGGTAACATTTGACACCTGCATTTACCCTGTTCAAAAAGAAATTTGCAATTTCACACTCAAAAATGGCAAAAACATAAGCTATTTTTTCTTAAGGGATATCTGACCTATCATCAGAAAACTATACTGCAGAGTACATCTGGAAATTCTCAATACCCAACCATTTCCATTAGAGCTGATGTTGGAGAAGATATTTTAAAATCAAGAACAATGACTCAAGTATATAAACATGGATTAATGAGCATGGTTTTGACCCCTAGTGGGAAGTTATCTTTAAGGTGAGAAAACTGAAAATGTTTCTTGTTTCTTTTTTTTTCCCACACTCAATTAAACTTGAATTCTGCCTGAAACATGCAGCACATGACTTCAGGGTTCATCTTGCAGCTCATATATTCACAGCTGATACTGTTGATTCTAAAAGGGGTCTAACCCAAAATGTTTGGCTCTACTTGAGGACCTATATGTTTTAAAGAAACATCCTGGACTGGATCTGCACAGACAGATAATCCTGAAAGCACATCTATGTTATGAAATGGAGATCTGCACAGTGATCCTCAAACAAGCAGATATCCAAGACACCATTTCATGAAGATGGGGAGAGGACAGTATACAAGCAGCTCAAACAGCAAAGTCACTTGCATGATGAGCTTTGCATGCTGCCAAAAGCAGTCACCACACCAGGCCACCCAGCACTTTTCTGTCCAGAATTAACAAGAGCCAGTTTTGTGCTCACAAATGAAAGAAAATGTGATTAAGTTAAACAAAAGATTGCAGCTCAGGTGTCTCCAGCCAGTGTTATACCCCCACATATCTAAACCACTCTATTGCTGTTGTCTGGTGTTTTTAATGCATCCTTTCCCACAAAAAAAAAATAAGCTGTGCAGTGACATAGAACAAACCCGTTCTCCTAAGAGTTGGACTCAGTGATCCTTGTGGGTTCCTTCCAACTCAGAATGTTCTCTGTGGGTGATTCTGTGTGAAACCGACAGCCTAGAAGCCCCTCTAAATGTTTAACTGGACTAGAAATAGCTACCTCACAAAAAAAAAGAAAAAAATCTGAACTTGTCAGTATCCTCCAAACACATTTAGGATATGATATCTATTAGCCTCACCAAAACAAGTGTGAAATTGTGACATTATTAAGGAAGCAAAGGATACCACCTGCACAAACCACAGCCAGAAGCTAGTGAAATGAATGATGAACAAAAAGAGATACTTCCCACAAGGAAGGAACAGAAATTTTTGGTCTCTAGGCGACAGACTACTGAAGAAAAGCAGATATGCTTTAGAAGGTTAATTCCAAGAGGGGCAACCCTGTCTGAGGATTCCCACTTGCAAGAAAGGACCCAATTCTGATTAAGTAGTCAAAGAATCCAATGAATTATGCATTTGGGGTTACCAGTTTTTGAGAATCCCCCCTTCTATTAGTGACTTCTATTGGTGTCCCTGTGTGGTACCTGGCTCTTCCCATCTACATGTATGAGGACTCCCCACGTAGAATTCACAGCCATGGATTTCATGGCTGAAGGGTGCACCTGCTCCACAAAGTGAAGATGATCCACTGATCCCAGAGCAGTCTCCAAAACCTGGCATGTCTTGGAGGGCCAGGGAAGCACAACGTAATTTTTTCCCTGATCCCAGAAAGAGCAGTCACAGTAACACTGAGTTAATACCATCCAGGCTGCAAACCCAGCCTCCCTGCACACAGCATAAGCTCAAATGCAGCAGAAGGCTGGCACAGCTGCAGTGTCCAGTTGCCCTGCTGCTGGTGACACCTACGTCATGCACTTCAGCACTTCACACTACTCCAAGCTGTCCAACGCAACTGGTCACGTTTGGACTGCAGGCATGTTTGGTTTACCCTTTTTCCCTCGCAGCAACTCAACAAAAGCCATTGCACTATGAGGCAGTCAGTAAAGGAAGCTGCAGAGCAAAAACAAAGAGGGAGAACAGAAAAAGAGATGTATCTAAAAAAAAAAAAAAAACAATTATGTAGGAAAGCCTCCACCATCTCCATGTCAATTTTAATGAAATGCAGATTGGCAGAGTTATCACATAAAACCATAAACAGAGACAAATTATGTATAAACAGCACAGCTAAAGGTTGACTGAAGTGTTAAAGATCAGGACTCGTAATATGTAATTAGTCACGACTGAATCACTTAAGACTAACTGTTGGTGCATAGAGCCTCAGAGGAATGGGCTGTAATTTTATAGCTTATTGGTATTTATGTCACTAAACAGTTTCCTGAATTTCAATTTTCACCATTTTTACCAATAGTTACAGTTTCTGAATAACACAACTCATTTCAAGCATTGTGTTTGGCCGACACCCACAAAGTAAGGGCTCTCTTCCACGTAATGAAACCAAGAGCTCAATTTAAAATTTATCTTCTGGGGTCCTCAAAATGTATCTAGTATCTAATTATGTATAAATAACCATTTATAATCATTAATAACGACTAATTATATGAGAAAAATGTTTGGGGTAAGCTTTTAGCATTTGTAATGATATAGAACTTCCCTTAGTAAAACAACAATATGTACTGGTTTTCTTTAGTTAAAGTTGGTTTAGTCTTCAGTGTTACTGCATTAGCCAAGCAAATTTTGAAAAAAAAAAGGAAATGGCAGAACTCTCTGGGATTTTTGTTTGTTTGTTTTAAGAAATATAGCTTTAGCATTCTTTACGTCTTTATTTCTGAAGGATAATTTCAGTCCCTGAAAAAACTTGAGAAATATTTGTAGTCAAAGAAAAGGAAAAGCAACATTTGAAAGAGAAAAGAGAAATTGGACTTAAGGCAATGATTTTATGTAGCAACTCATTATTTGGAATACTGCATTTTTTTTTCATTCTCAGTGTAAAACATTCAATGTGTAAAAATCAGGTGGCTCAGGCATCAAAAGTGGTATTTCCAAAAACTGCAGAAAAAAAAAATACTTTGTATTATTAGTCTCAAATCATAGAATAAAAATTTAATATAAGCAAAGAATGAAAGCTCTATTAGGGAAAGAGAAATGTACACATGCAGCAGACATCAACAGAGGATTTTTCACAATCAGGTAATATTTCCTTCTGAGCATAAAAAATATTTTCCTGAAAAATGGTGCTTCTATCTCAAATTTTTCATCATGCTTTTATTTTAAAACTTTCAGTGCAAGATGCTAGAGGATGTTTATCTTAAAATATTATTGTATATGCTCTTTTTTGCTATGTGACCAGATTTTTCAAAAACAATCCACCACAAAAAAAAGATTACACTATACACATTCAACATATATTAACAGTCATTATTATATACAGAGGAATAGGTGTATTCTCTGTCAGACAGGCTGAGAGAAGATGGGACCATTTTCACATCTGAAAAATCACAAGGTATGCCCACTGTAGATCATGGAAGGAAAGGGCCAATTCATGTAACTAGCCTAGATAAACTTACTGGTTTGCTTTTTTTCTGGCACATCTATAAACACTGAAATACTGTTTTAGCATCCATTAAGACAGAAAAGTTCCCCTTTTTGACTGCATTCATAGTAAAATAACCATAGAATTTGATTTGTAGTGTAAAAACAGTCTTAGCAGTCCCAATTAATAAAATATGCATTTCTCAAAAAAAGGTTACCTTAGATTCTGCAGAACAGAGATGGTGTGTGGCAGAAATCTATACTTCCATTAGCATGGACGATCAGCTTCCACCACTGATCTCATGAGACTCCAGTTGGACTCAGAACTTCCTCTACTGAAGAAGGGATTTACATCTCTCAAGTTTTATACAGGATATTTAGCAGCTGAAGAGTTTTTAGTTTCTCATCTCACATATTTAATTAAAGAACTTCTTTTTAATGGAAGTGTCCTACTGGTACATCTTTAAGAGCATTTTCTTTTCTCTTTTTCATATTCAGTGCAAATTTGAGGAAGAAATTATTAAAATTGACTAAGAACAGCACCAGAAATGCCTATTTTCTGTTCAGGTAAAAGGAATGTAACAATTAAAATTGCATTTTTCTGCCTAAATTATGTCTATGGCCGAAATTCAAAGTGTGGATCTATGTTATGTTGAAAGGCATGCAGGAATAGCCATATTCACAGAGTGCTTCCTGGCACATCCACCCTCCAGCTCTTCCAGATGCCATCTCACAGCTGACAAGCAGTCTTCATGTGGGGGCTCTTCAAAGTCTACATGGGCTTTCAGGACCACACTTGAGGCTTCACTGACTGCAAGAAAAATACATCTGATTCCAAGAAGTGCCTCAGAAAGGCAGGACTTAGTTGCTGGTCCCTCAAAACAGTGTTTTGAAGAACCATGCCCACACAGATAGGGACTCTCTAAGTATTAGCCTAGTACTTCTTTTAGTTACTCTCAGAAAACAACCCCTCAAGGAGCTTTTGCCCTCTTCATCATTGTCCTCTTCATACAACCTTTTCCATCACACTATTACTCCTTATATAAAGCTTCCTTTTGCAAGTAACTAAGCAAATTTGAGCAATTCTCCGTGCTGCTTCATGTCTGTAGCTACTTCTTCCAAATGATTCCATTCAGTTATGTCCAAAATTTTGTGAGATAATTAAACCCATTTCATAGTAAAGTTGTATATTTAAGAGATTGTACTTTGTATGGCCCAAAGGCCATCAATAAAAAGCATTGGTATGTTTATTTATGTCCCAGTAGTCTGTCATTTTTTATGCTATTTTACATGTACATAAAACCACTTGCAGATCCATATTCAAGGTTGCTGGATAGTAACTAGAATGTACTTTTTTTTTGTGTTGCTTGACAGCCCCAGAGTCTTTGAAATAAGCAGTTATTCACTGGATCTTGGGACTCATTTTTGCTGTTCACTACTGCTCACTCTTTATGTAAATGTCTTTCCAACATATTGTCCATCCTTATTTTTTATCTGCTTCAGACTGGTAGGCTTGTGCTATGTCTATAAAAAAACAAAGAGAGAGATAAAGTCAATGTTTTTCATCAGTACACATGGCATCTCAGAAAATGAATTGTAGCACTGCACATTATTAGATGTGCAGGTAATGATGTATTTCCCCTGCCAAACTCTTCACAGATAATAAAAATTACATGCTTATTGCAGACACACTAATTATATGCAGTTATGGACAAAAAAAAATTGAATGCATTCCTGAGGTGTAGATTAGTCTGAATTGAATGCTGCCTTTGGCAAGGCATTTGTGAATTTTATTTTAATTTTCTTAACAGCAAATTAGAAATATATTTGAAAACCATTAAATTTGAAATACAGCCAGTGAAGCTGATGAATTAAATTGATAGTGGAGTTTCTCCACCATCTATTCCTGACTGAAAGGAAGGAAATTATTTCTTTGGCTCGCACAATGTGATTTCAGTGTTTCATAAAAAAAGAGTATCTCAAGATGACAGACAAGACCAGGACCGTGCCAGCTGTTCCAGAAACATATATAACTACAGTTCCTTTTCAACAGCTCAATAAAGAGTGACTTTGTACATACTATTTTCTTTACTAATAATAGCAAAGTAACATTCAGGAGGATAAAAAGCCTTGGTCCTACATCAGGATAGGCCTCTGACAAGCTGAAATTTCCAAATAAGCCCTAAGAATTGTAGGCACACAGTCACAGGTTGTGAGTGAGTTCCTGCCTGGCTTCAGCATTGCAGAGGACATTCTATCACAGTCCTCCAGACAGTCTGCTGCCTGCAAAAGTCTGGGTTTCCAGGCTTACATTCTGATCAGATTTGTTCAGCTAACAAAAGATGTGTGTTTCTAATTGGTTTGGCCTAGAGCTAGTATGTGGCATGGCACTGACAAAATTAAATTGGTTATAATCTGCAGAAAAATATTTTTCAAGCTGTAAAAAAGTTCAGAAAACAGATCAAACCACTGGGAACTCTCCTACTTTTTAAAAAGAAAGAACTGTGCCATGCATCTCAAAAATGCACAGCTTAATTAGGAGAAAAAATGCCATGGACCTTTAACTCAAGAGAATGTCCTCTCTGTGTGTACTTATTAGTAACTGTAGCTAAAAGAACCAGAAAACAAAAGCAGGAGCACTATTAGTCTTAATCATCATCTATCTGCTGCTGGAAGATTCGTACCTCACATGAGAAGAAGGAAAGACCCTCAGCCACACAAATTCATCCAGGAGTGGTTTTGGCCTTTCCTTTGTGTCTGGCAGCAGCAGGGAGCCAGTCCATGACCGAGGCCTGTGTCCCCAGCCCTGCACAGCAGGCAAACACTAAGTCAGCTGCTGCCTGGGTAGGCTGAAGCATCCCCAAACTCTGGCACTTCTGTACAAGCACTCACTCTCCAGGAAAGAGCATTGTTCCACATTGTTTTCTCTGGAAGAAGCTCTTTAACAAATGCTGCAAGACGCAGCACATGAAATCCACAGACAGAGCAGTAGACCTCCAGCCAGGTAAGGAGGGACAGTGGGTGGAGCAGGACAGAAGAGGTGACAGTGCCTGAGTTTCAGCTTCATCTGATGATGTGTAAGCCATTGTAGACCTTAAATGTAACTCTGGGGCTCAGTGGGACAGCGTGCTGCCTTGGAAGATGGTGTCCAGAAGCAAACAGACGCTGAGCTAAGACACCTTCTCCATACGGATCTGGCTAGATGACAGCCTACAGTATTTAAGCTGCACCAGGCTGGAGTCATTGGGATTTTTGTCTCTGAATTTGAGTCCCCAAAACTTCCCATTCTGCAGTCAGAGGCGCAGAGAAATCTCAGAACCATCTGAACTGCCCACCCCAGCTCGTCCTCTGTTGAATGAACTCTCCTCTAGAAAGTAAAGTAAAGATCAACTGTAGGAAACCAGGTGTAGCTACAGCAATGTGAAGCAAGGCTTTGTTTCCATTTTTTCTGTTTTCAACAGAGCCACTACCAGCAGCAACATTCTGCTGAAGCAGTCAGCAGAGAACATTTGTCCTTGCTTAAAGAAAAAGAAACATCCGTTGCTCCCGTCTTTGTCTAGTGCATTTATGAAGGCTCATTATTTTATTCTTTCAGTTACTACAACTTCCCTCTCTCCATAAAAACTATCGCTGACAATGCCTATAATGTAGATCAGTCATTCTGGCCAGAAAGATTTTATTTTCAATTCCCATTTTCATACTCATTAAAAACAGCAATAAAATCCTTAAAAGATATATTCATTGTTAATTATAATTATTCTATAAACAGATTGTCATTTTGCACATGTCACTTTGATTACAAGACAAAAAATGAAAAAGTATTATATAGTCAATAAAGAAAAATATACTTTAGGATACATTACTGCAAACTGTTTTCATCTAATGGAAGAATGTTAAAGGAACTAATAGTCCACAATCCAGCCAATTTCCTAGCAGAAATTAAACTCAGATAAAATGAAGTTCTCCTAGGGGAGAGCACAATCACTGCTTTCTAAGATGCTTTATCACCTAACCTGCTCTGAACTCCCTTGTTGCTTTGAACTTTCTTCTTTACAGGACTCTGGCATAAGGGGAATCTTCCATTGCATGGAAGGGGCAATGGCATGATTATACTAAAAGCACTTTTTAAAACACAAGGGAAAACAGGTTAAAAAATAAAAACAAAGAACAACTTCTCTATGCATTACTTCAGTATGTTCAAACTCTGTAGCCAGAATTACCTTTTGTTAATCGACTGTATCTCTGCAAACCTCCCCAGAGCTAAATACAAGAAATGTGCTACAAAAACATCAATGTAGCAACACAATAGAATTTAATATTAAAATAGATCTCAAGAACACTGGTTTGGATAAACATTTTTCATGTCCTTTTCTGTTGGTACCTAAGTGAAAATTGTTCAAGCTTATCCAGGCAAAGAAATCTTATATAGTAGTGACTTACAAGAAGTTACACAAAGAAATCATGTATTAAGAAATTATTAGCTAATAATTTTGTCCAGTTTTGCTTTTTAGGCATCTGAGTTGCCCAGCTTCACCTTGAATTTAATGAGCTACCTATATAGCACTATTGTTTGGTCAGATATCCTTCCCTCCCAGCCTTCTCTGTTTACATGTAAGATAAGGTATCAGAAAGGTGCTAATGATAATAAGTATTAACTTGATTCTCTTTAAAACTGGAAGGGAATATATCAAAAGAGATTTGCAGCATGGCCTTGCAAACTAAGGTATCAGACATGAATGGGAATAAAAAAACTGATAATGAAGGAGCTGCATTTTACAAACCTCTTATAAGACCTTTAGAGTTAAGTAAGCCCAGGGATACAGTTCTGTTTTCCACAGAATTTTGAGACAAGACGAGAAAGTCCACATGCTCCTATAATTTGCCACAGATTTACGGACTACTGAGAAAGTAGGTGCTAAAAAGGATTAATTCCTGATTTACATATTCTACTAGTAAAGTGGCAAGGTCTTATGGAACAAACACAACAGCTGCAAATTACGTAATTACGTATCTGTATGCAAATTTGCAGACATCTCCTAAATGTTGGAATACTATTTGCAATGCTAATTAAGTGCTTTTTATTACCTCTGCATAATTCCTACATGTGATCCTGTGCCAGATGTCACTGTCACTTGGAAAGCCTTTATTGTCAGGTTAGCTGAGGCAGCAAGCATTAACACTGCTCATAAAAATCCTATTTTTAATTGAATTTCTTGCAGTGTCTCAAAAATTGCTCATTGTCTTCCTGTCCAAATCAGGTTGTTGATTTCTTTTTTCAAATTGCACACCTGAATCATAACTTCCAATGCATGGAAGTCTTCCTTCTCCACCTCAGCAATATTAAATATATTAAAAGACAGGAAAAGTAACATCTTCAGATGCCAATATCAGTTCCTTATGGAAGTTTAAGTGAAGGTCAAAAGAAAGACAAATAAGGGATACTGATTTTGACAAATTTTAAACTGTCTCTGAGCAGAAAGAAGTTACATGGAGATTGCAATCAGCTAGTGGCATCAGTGAATCACTCCTTCACACTGTAACTCTTATATTCAGAGTAAATTGCAAGCCAAGACCATATTTCCACCTTAAGCCATTCTTATGAAAGGCCTAATTTGAAAAATGTCTTCCACATAAATTTCTTGATCTTAGGCCAAATGTCTGAGCAGGGATGCCAAGGAAAAAAACAGTGGTGAGAAAAAACAAGCAAGAAAGTTAACTATTTCTTTCTCTGAAAAAAAGCAACTGTCAATTTGTTACTTTTAGTAGGCCAGGATCCAACAGAGTGCAACTGGAGCAATAAAACAAGCACTTCACTTCTAATGTCTTGTTAAAACAAGCTTAGTAAAACTTTATGGTACCCTTGATTTAGACCACTGTCCTACAACACTCTAAGCCATGAAGTAATGACAGACCTCTTCCAGGCAGTTATGGGACTGCAGTCATTTTAAAGACTTAGCTGGCCAATCTTTTCTGACTGAACCACTCTGTTGTTTGCAGGAGCATTATACTCTTTTCTGTGTTCTCCCATCCTGCCTCGGCTTCTCAACACACTCATCAAAGACCTTGGCACTGAGTGAGTAATAAAGGAATCTACAGAAAGAATTTTACCCACAGTTCAGAGTGAAACATTAACTCAGAGTTCTCCACAAAACAAATAAATATTATTATAGGCTAGCCATGAAGCTGAATCTTCCAAAATGTCTCATTATATGGAGTTTACTACTACACAATTTGCTGATGGAAGCACTTTTTGACAAGTTATATAAAATTATACTTGGTACAAAGCAGTCATCATACCCCATCTGGCTCAGCTCAGAATAAATCTGGGACTAACAGGGCTTAAACTCTAGCCTTTTTTTCCATCTTCCATTTTATGGTATTTTCCATCAAAATGATTACCTCTGAGATTTAGGAGTATCATTGTCAAATCAGAAAAGCTGCTGGGGTGAGATTCAACTGTAGATTATAACATCATTCAATTGTACTTCACCTGGAAGTTGGCTGGAGGCCTGTGTAACCAAAGTGGAAGAAAGCTACAGGAAATAATTTTTTTTTTCTTTTTAAGGACCTGATAGAAAAAAGAATCTGCAATAAACTCAAAAAGATCAAAAGTTGTCATAAATTAGGGCTGGCTAACTTGATCTAACAAGTAATCTATTGAGAACATTAAGGAAATCTGCATTACTTTCATCTGACTGAGGACCAGTTTTATAACTTTATAAGCCTTATCCAACAATTTTCCAATGCCAATTGGATAGGAGCTTGGTGTCTAAACTGAAAAAGAGAAGGAACACCCTAGAATTTATACCATATGTGTGTCAGTTGTCCACATGATTGGTCCTTTAGAAGAATTCATGTATCTCTTTCTTCCATTTGGGAACTTTATCCTCATTCTATGAGTTTAACATGAGGATTAAAATACTCAAAACATTCAAGTTGATACCACTGCCACCTGTGCTTTTTTTTTCTTCCTGTTTCTTTGTCAGCCAAGTTCTCTTTCAAAACATTCTGAAAAGCTAGGTTCTGTGCTGGCCAGAGTATAAACAGAACATATAGAATCATTAAGGGTTGTAAAAGACCTCCAAGATCATCAAGTCCAACCTTTGACCAAATATGAATAATAGTTCAATACCAGCCTATTCACTGCTTGATATCTACAATTAACCAAGAGGTAGTCACTGCTTCAACTCCTCTAGGCTCTCCAGAGGACAGGTGAAAATGATTAGTCTAGAATGTTTCAAATTCTCAAGAACAAAGTAGAAGAAGATAGAAATAGTCACTGGAACACCCCTTTCTACATCTACTGTTACTAACCATTATTAGAGCACAAGGTTAAAAAGTGGCATGAAACTCTACAATAATGAATAAACTGTGTGAGTTTAACATTAATCTGAGTTCTAAAAATGTTTGCGTAATAGTGGCATAGTTATATTTCAGAGAGATATAAAATGATGAAATTTGCAAATACCAAATGCAAACAGTAGAATGGTACAAACTTGTGTTCTTGAAATTTGAGACATTAACTTTTTTCATATCTTTCTTCTGTCTGTTATTTCTCATCTTACTTAATTGCCTGGTTACTAAGTCTAAAGAGCAATTATTTGATCAGCAATTTGCTTTAATCAGATGAAAATCATACAAAGAAAAACGAAAGGTACTTGAGACAATTTTTTTAAACTGCTCACAGTCTCTTCCTTTTTCTATTTTTTTTCTTGATGCTCTGTAATGGGTTTGATTCAGTAACCAGGCAGAAACATCAATTGTAGTTGTGATTTAGTTCACTTATTTGTTTTTGTGAGATATGAATTAGGAGAAATGACAAAGTAGGCTTAAAAATGTCAAAGAGTATAAAGATAGTTTATTGTTACTAGATAGGATTAAAAGAAAAGGAACACTAAGAAAGTAAAAAGAAAAAAAAAACACATTCTTTTTTTTTGCTAGCACCACCCCTCCCCCAGCCCCTATCACTTCGGGGCATGCAAACCTCCTCAATGGTTTCTCAGGAGAGAGCAAGGAGGATAATAAAGATGGAGTTTCTGGTCAATATTAGAGTTCTTAAAAAGTTTTTCCAAACTCCAGGGAAAAGAAAGAGGTCTCCTCTCTGCTTCCACATGGTTTCTGAACTGCCACCACAATAGTCTGTCCGGTCTGGAGACAGTCCATTGCACTGAACATCCAAACATGGGGTGTTCTCAATTCCCTCCCCCATGTCCTTTAAATAGATAACAGAACAGTTTATGGTATTACAGTTCTTTACCACATTTTTGCAAAAGTGTCGGTTTAAGCTTTGCGTGCCTCATGGCTCCGCCCTCTTCTTTCTGCCACCATCTTCCGTTCCATCCCACCTGAGTTACTTTTTACTTCTTCCTCCAAGTTTAACACCGTGGTGAACAGCTTCTGTTGAAGGAAAAGCTCTTCTCCTTTGATGCTGCCAGATGCTTAATAGTTTATTCAGTGTGAGAAAACTGAAAATCGATTTTTTTCCAGGCCTGTGGGGGACCCTGTGGAGTGGAGGAGGGGAAGGCCCTCCCGGATTCTTGGGAGCCATTCGGCAATCTCGGCCTTGCAGCCCCCCTGTTGCTCTTTGGCTGCTTGCAGCTTTTGGGGGTGCCCTGATGCATGCCAGGGACCCCTTGCCCTGGCATTTGGAGGAGGGGGCTCAGCCCGGCTCCCCAGGGCTGGGCCCGGAGCTGTCCCCCTCCTCCACCCTTTCCCCGTCGCAGCTGGACTCAAAGAGAGAGCTCCTGCGCCTCCAGCAGGTTTAAATATGCAAAATCAGAGAAGCGCCATTGGATTAAGAAACTGTCAATTAATTTCAGCTCCAAACCACGACATGCTGTTATTCATTTTATAATTTCTAGATTGCCATATCACAGATTTAGCATTTCAGTCTGGACTTTTCCAGCTGCAAAGTCAGTCTCTCAATGGATTTTCATTACAGATATCCTGCTACCAGCTTATATTAAGATGGTCAGTGTCTCAGAAGTTCTACCAAAATTCTCCTCCTTTATCTTTTTCAGTAACTATGAGCATTACAGTTGCTTTCAAACAAGTGCATACAGAGCATGTACAAATGAAATATCAAACTAAACCATTACTAATAATAAACTATTGCAATTACAGTACTAACCTAAGTCTACAAAGCATGGTTTAAATGACAGGTAGTAGTCTTCTGCATTCCAGAAAATCAAGTTACATATTTGACAGTGACCAAAGTCCAGAACCTGGGTTTAACTATCTAATTTTAGGAAACCAACTCTTAAGCCACTGGTCCAAATGTTAATCATTGTCTGATCTTGATTCACTTAGTTCAGTCCCATAAATTCTACCACTTCTCTGCTGTATACTACATTGTAATGGAGATAACATTAATATAATACTTGTCACTGGCAGCCATGTATTCATTATCTAAGGAAGGGCTTCTAGTCACTGGTCTTTTCACCTTGCCAGAAATGTCATAGAGATTTCTGTACATTAACTGACTTTTCCATCCATTTCCTTCTGTAAAGTGAGGACAAAAACCCAATCAAAGTAGGTTAACAACATTCCTTATACAGTACTTTTGTTTCATTACAGAGAAATTTTTTTTTCAATAAAAGCGGCTACTGCTGAATGTTTGCAGTCTGTCTAAATAACTTGAGGACTCATTCCTTGAGCTATGTGACTAATTATTTGGGGAAGTTTTCTAGTTGATTCCATAAAATAAAACAAACCACTTTGACATATTTGTAAAAATTCAAATGAAGATACTGGATTATATTATCCATTGTGCTATAAAAAAATAAATGTATATGATTTCAAATTAAGCTGAATTCTGAAACCAAAGTAGATATGTCTCATTTTGACAAAACTGAATTGAAATACATAGGTTTTCCCAAATCTTTTATTGAGTAAAAAAATTAACAATTCAGGGGTCAATCTGCACAGTTTTAATAAAGTTTGTTTCCTGAAAAACTTCACTTGGATTCCAATAACTTCTGTTACAAATTAGAGAAGTTCATTTCTTTTACCACCTCTGAAAATGCCATCTGAAGTTGCTATAGGTGTGAAAAAGATAATAAATATCACCAAAGCAATCTTGAGTGGTAGGGAAATTCAAAGTACCAAGATGTAAAAAACAAATTAATCTTGGCTACTGCTCAGCTGCTTCCCAGCAAGCTGGCTCCAGGAATTCTTTGCTCCTTTGAGATCACAGTGTTCTATTTATTTATTTTCAGCCAGAAAAGTTCCCATTTAGTGATGTTTCTAAAAGTATATCCAAGAAAAGTTATGAATTATTAATAGTTAAGCTTCATACAATCAAATGATAAAGCTAAGGGTTACTCAAACTGCTAGGATTAGGACAAGACAGCTGATAATACTTTGAGACTAGTTTTTCCTGCAGCGACATTTTTGGACTTCTATCAAAAAGAGAAAAATTTATATTTTAATACTTCAAGAAAGAAGTATTCTGGTCATGCATAAGAGTTTAGAAGCAGCACTGCAGAGGAAGGGAACTAGAATGGTAACAGTGAAGATTCAGAAAGCTGATAGCCATGCTAACCATAAGACATGAACAGATCTAACTTGGTTTTTTCTATGAACATTAAAAAGAAAATTATGATACAGGTGAAACAAATGTGGATGAGGTTTAAGAGCAGCTGAAAGGATGAACCTGAATTATAAGACTCCAGGAAGAAATGTACTGTTGTGAAATAGCCATTTATTTCTTTCCTGAAGGAAATCCTAAATGGAAGTAGCAAAGATCGTTTCGATTAGCACAGAATATTTTAAGGTGGACTTTTATAGTTAAATACTCAGAAATTCAGGTAATCTTGCCCCAAAGGCTTTCACGATAAAAATACCTGAAGACTCAGAAATAAACTAGTTGTGGCATCATATTTGGGTTGAAATACTGCACACCATCTGAAGCCTAAGGATACAATTTTAATTTTCCAGCAAAGCCTGCAAAGTTGTGAATTGAAAAAGGGAAGTTTAAGAGGAATTGGGAAATGAATTAAACTTTTTGAAATTTACCAAATAAAGGTACCACTTGGCCCTTTCTATCTATCACAAAAAGTTGATAAGGTTAGGAACATAGATGTTTTCATATGAAAGTCACATAAGGCCAGGGAGAGCCCTGGGATTTTTTTCAACTTTAAGACATAGAAAGAAGCCACAGTATATGACTAAAAGTGAAAGGTACTCCCCAGCTGTTTCTTAAAAGCTTCCAGAAATAAACCCCAGACTCAGCCAGTGTTAATAGGGTCAGAATTTCCATGCCAAGCGGTGATACCAAGGGGACTGAAGAAAAGAGATGTAGTTCTAATGTACTAATAATGACTTGTCTCCTTAGATTTTTATAAAATGTCATGCATTCAGTTCTTCAGCCTTTCTGCCCCAATACTCAGGAGTCTTCTGCTGTGAGCAGGACAACTTGTATAGCAGAACCATGCGTAACACTACCACAAATGAATTCTAGGAGAATATATTATTTGCCAGCCTTTCTTCATACATATTTTCAACTGCACAGTACCTGAAGCTGTGGAACTGACAGCCTTGTGCTGCACGGCTTTGGAAAAGAGCATACGTACAAAGTTTTGGAAAAAAATGACATATACTTCCAATTTTATTGTAAGGAAGTTATTTGCATTGTTTCATAAATCTAGTGCATGACCCAGTCTTTCTCTAAGTCTGACAGACAGCATAGCTTCATACTTCATGCCTCCTTTTTTCCTTTGCATATTCTGGTGTAGAGAGACCTGAAGTCTGTCAGCAGTTTTCTGAATATGTCATGGTAATTTTAAGCTGCTTTTGTTCAAATAAAAGAACTAAGATGAAAGACATATACAGAAATCATTTATCTTCAAACTGGAAATACTGTTCAAATAATTCCTTAACTATTCTTGCACTTCATTCATCCTGTAAAGCAATTTTTTTCAGTTTGTTACAGAGTGTACGATACAGGAATAGGCTTTCCATTTATGCTTCTAATGGTTTCCAAGGAGATCTAACCTGCCATTCTTGCAATTCAAGGTCAAATAGTTTTGGTCTGAAAGTCTTTTCATTCATTAATTTGTTATTATGTTGAAGTCAAATCCATTATGGGATTTAGACAGAGATGTTGCTGTTGTGCCTTTCAGCTTTCTCTTAGCTTGTTTTGTTCTTGAGAGGAGAAACCACTTTTGAATCATCTCTCTGTGTCAGTAAGAACCTCAGCCAGTAAAAATAAGATTTGGGCTTTTTCAAATGCAGTTACCCCTATGTCTATTGAGTGCTGACATATCTTTACAATAATTATAATAGACAACAAAAACCTTAGAATACAAACAGGTTGATTACATCCCTCTCTTCAGTAGAGGTGACCTTAATCTTGTTACACATGCGTCCTGAAAGGAGTCAGAGAGAGCTTGCTGGTAAATCTGAGCCTCTTCCTACACACGTGACTCAGCTCACCCAAATACAAAAGGTCATCATCATTTCATTCATGGACTAAAAATCACCTTCTGCTTTTCTTTCTCAAACAGAATAGCATACCACTAATAAGAATCAAAGTCAGTAGGTCCCCGAACGTTATGATGGCAAGGTAACATTCTTCTGGTCACCAAGATTTACCTTAATAAGATTAACACTTTCTCTTGCTTCACCTGTACTGGTTCCAGCCCTGCAAACAGATGTTGATGCAGAGGAAAATTAAGTAAGAGAAGGTTACTCTGCCCATTTCCATTCCATTTGAATGAACCCTTGGAGGTTCAGACATGGCAGGAAGTGTGTGCATTCTTGAGAATCTTGAAGTTGTTAAACCTCTCCCCAGACACTGCAACTGAACTCTTTCAAATTTCCAAAAGCTGCTCTGTGTCTTAATATAATTAGAGCAATCTTGGTATCCTTGCTTCCTACAGCTGTTCCTTACCACTGCAAGTAACTTGTCTGAAAATTCAGCTCCCTGGTAGGAAGAGAAGACTGACAGATGGTGAATAAATTCAAGGCTAGTTTATTTTTATAACTGGAAAATAACTTTCAGACATCCTGGTGGTCTACAGATTGTTTCCAGGTCTTTTCTATTTTTTGAAAGATAAAATATGACTTGGATTCATGGTCAGGAAATTTAATTTTCACCAAATTGCAGAGAAAAGTAAATGCCAGCTCTAATTCTAAACTTTAATTTTTTGAGCCACTGAGACATTTATCTTATATAAAATTATTGCAATAATAATAATAATAATTTCTTGTTTACAACTGATTTACCAGGAAATTAATATTTGGGTTTATGAACACATTAAGCAGATGGTACCTATTGTCGAAATTATCCCATAAAAGTACGTGTATTTAGACTTGGTTACAATGCAATGCATTAGACTCTTTCAAGGGACTGGTGTAAGGATTTTTTTTTTTTTAATATCAAGACATTTTAAATCTATAGCATGCAACCTTGGAGTTAACTGTGGTGACTCCATAGACACATTAATTTAAAAATTATTACCATAACCATTTTCCCTCAGAAGGAGGAAAGAAAAGAGCAGTATTAATGTAAATAACTTACACAGTTAGAATTCTGATTTGTCATTAGTTTCGTCACAATCACTGACAAACTGAATAGCTGTTATAAAAGTTAAAGAATTGAATAGAAACTCCTGACCCCATTGAAGTTACCATTAAACTTGCCTTTAGTTTCTGCAAAGCTTCAACATCCTTCAAATAGCACTCTTGAAGCAATCATGTTATCTGGAAGAAACTTGCAGAGAACTACTGCCATTCTTCTACAATTTAAACATTCCATTCCACAAGAATTCCCTCTAAAATTCACTGCAAACTGCCCTTGACTAATAGGAATGATATAATAACTGCACATGTACTTCTGCCTGGTTTTACAACAGACTTTTTCATACTCCATCATTAATTCAGACTGAGTATCATTCAGTCACTGAAAATGTGTGCAGTTAGAAAAGAAAAACTTTAGGAGTTTCAAATCAATTCTATATTTCTTAAAACTGCACATATTATTTAAGGGCATTGCAGGAGCGTATTATACAGCATTATACACGCAGCCTGCAGTCCCAACACCAGTCCTTTTGTTGACTTTGTACCAACTCCAAATTAACAAAGACAAACTGGCCCAGGTGCTTGTATGGTAACTGGCAACCCTGTCACTTTGCAGGTGAACAAAAACCAGACAAAAAACTCATGCATTAGAAATATCTATAAACCATCTTTTTATTTCCCTCACTTCACGGCAAGCAAAAGGTGGAAATAATTTTTAAGAACTTCACACTTCATTTAAAAGAATCTTACCACTGAAAGAAATGGTTAAAGAAACTATTGCTCAACTCAATGTGAGGGAATACACACCTGTATGGAATCTGGTCCCCTTTACACATATTAACTGCAACTTGATCAGAAATTTTCCAAGCTACATGACTATAGCTGAGACTACAAAACCTTTTAAAATGAGGTCAGTGGTCTGACATTCAAAAGTGGTGATTCTGCCATCCATTCTTTACAGCATTGTTGCAGAAATATTAAAGCAACTAGAAGAACATATTTGTTCTATTGACAGAAAAGAAAAATAAGATCTCTACAAACCACTGGGTGCTCAACAGAGTGGAAAATCAAACTGAAAAAACAGGTATCTAAATTTAAATGGAAGAACATGATTTTTGGCACAGACCTATGCCTCCTAACTTTTGGCAACCTCATTCCATTCTCCTCTGCCATAAGAAAAGGGATCCACATACAGAAGGCAAATCAGATGTTATCTGGACTGTGTCTATAATAACTGGAAAGGGAACTTAATGAGATAGGTAGTTGCTCCTGAATTAGGTGTCTCAGTCAAATTACTAAAGTTAAGTTGGATATAGTCCAGCTAAATTTAGAAGGTCTTGGACACACTCTCAAAACTAGAAAAACAAATTCACTTAAAGGTGTAATACTGAAGTAAATACAGAAATATTCCCAGCAGACTTCTAAAAGCCAATCTTAACTATAATTGGATGCAACAAAAAATGTAATTTTTACTTTGTTTCAAACAATTATGCATAAAGCAAAAAATCCCAAATAAGCCAGTCTATAAATTTGTGGCAATTTATTACAACCTCTCGATATAAAGTGATGGCTAAACCACTGAGAACGATTGACCTGGAAACCTGGAATCCTCTGCTCCAACGTGGTTACAGGCAGCCTCCTGAGGAGGTTGGGCAGGAGAAATGTCAGGAGCCCTGGCAGGTTTCTGATTAAAAAGATCAGCTGGAACAGCATCAAAAACTGGGCCACCAACACACAAACAACAACTGGGAAGTTCTTCGATGCATTCTAAATTTATATGTACATGACCCAATATTGCTTCTGGCTCATTGAAAATGGCATGCTACTTCAATTAGACAGGATGCATCACAAACCACAAAGAGTAATTCATCAAAGAAGTGTTTAAATCGACCTGGCCTTTCCTCAGGATATTTGCAGACACACTCAGTTGCAAATAGCATTTTATCTGGGTGCATACAGGCTGACTTCACTGGATGCAGTGATATCTCTGAGTTTCTTACCAGTTACTGACAAACAGGGTAGACTGGTGGGCACCTAAGAGAAAACATCTTGAGAGCAGGTGCCCACCTGTCTGAGCACAAACCTGACAGTGTTTATATTATGGTTTATGGTAAATGCATGTGTGCCCTCTGCAGCAGTTGAGGATGTGCAATATTTAGGTCACTCATTAAAAGCAACTCTATTTTCTTTTCCAGGACCATTATGGTTTTCTGTCAGGCTTTAGAATACTCTTCTACTATCAACTGCTGTACAGTTTGCAATTCTCTCTGTCCCAGGATGTTAATGTCTAAGCATCTATCCTTTTTTAACTTCCTCAGCTGATTTACGGAACAAAGGAACCTGCCTATACCCACATTGCATTAGTGTGTGTCCTTCCTAGCCATTCTAAATATATGTGTTAAAGTACAAACTTCATTTACTCAGAAATCAGGATTCTAGGCACTTCACAGGACGAAAGACATACATTCTGTTGTTATGGAAGCTTGGCTGTACACACACTGCTTTCCTGTTTGTCCCTGAGGAAAAGCAGCCATTGTTTATCTCCTAAAATGAGAAATATATTTGAAGACACAGAATGTTTGTCACCCTACACTATGGAAGAGGCATGGATCATCTTCAATGTATCAGGGAAATCTTTGTCACTGGTTTCAGCAGCTCTGGAATTTTTCATCTGATCCCTTTTTTCTTCACTATGTACACTAATAAATTGCACAGACCACTGAGTGAATGAAGACCCACTAAAATCAGCTCTGAAACTACCAATGATTACACTGTGGCCTGGTTTTGAGTTTTTAAACAACAATATGAAGCAAAGATTCAATCTCTCCTAGTCTCAAGTGAGCTAAGCCTTGACTAGAACAAGAAATATACTATAAAGTTGTATTCCCTATCAACTCCTGGAGGTTAGGTCCTTGAGCAAGGGTAATTTAGCACTGAAATTACATTGTCTTTTCTTAGAATATCTGTGATCTTCACCATCTGTTTCATGCGATAAAATAAAGTTGTTGATTTGATGCTGCACCTTCTATGTCAGAATAAAGGCCAGTTCCTATTTGCATCAAGCAGAAAAAAAAAATAATCATAAATTATAATGAAAACAAGCACATGATTTTCCATATTTTAATGAAGCAAAGGTAGCTGCACTTGTTTACAGCTCCAAACAAATTCAGATCACGTTAATTGGAATTTTCAGTTTCAGACAAGTAAGACTCCAGCAAGCAGGTAGAGAGAGAGCTCTAATGAGTTTCCTCACCACAGAAAAATTATCTGGCAAACAGTACAAAGATCACTCAAATGAAAACAAATACTCAATAAAGCAGATAATTGACTGCAATCTTAGTTAATAAGATGGCCCCAAACTGCCCTGCAAAAATGCCAAAGCAGCTAAATATAAATGTTTATCTTTGTTAGTAGAGGAAGAAAAATTTCTGTATTTTTCTGAGGACCTTCTATACAGTTTTACGGGAGTCTAAAGCACCTTAAAATTAATTAAGTATTTTATGTTGCTGTTACTGGTTGGAAGTTTTATTTCAGCATTGAATCTAATGGTCTATGATCTGGAGTCCTTCCTGTCCTCTGAACCCGTCAGCATCAGCATTTGTGCCAAAAGAAGATGTTAAAATGGAAGACGGATCACTAATATTTTTGAAAAGGTCTATTAATTGTACCTGAGGATATTCTCAGCTCAACATACCTATACATATATATGCATGTACACACATATATGTACACTACCACAGTCTAATGACAATACAGCCAATTTAATAAGTTTTTTTCATTACCATCCATCTCCTTCAGATCCTGAAACTGATGATCAGGGAAACAAGCATCCCAAAAACAAGATTCCCAGAATATCTGTGTTGCCTGAGAACTCTCTTTTTTTAAAAATAAATAAATAGAATACTCAAAGGTCCTTTCTACAATGCTGTCTTAATGTCACTCACCATGAAAAAGTCTAGAATAGCATGCAGACAACAGAAATCCTCTGGTCAGCAAGGTATTGCACCTGTGGTGAGAATCCGGCCAATTTAGTATTACTGTCTGCATACCATTAAACAGCTTAAGTGTTTTTCTTAACCGAGACAGAAACAGCTGACTATTTATTCCTGTTGCCTTGGAAAGCACAGCAGAAGAAGTATCCAATGTGCTTTTCAAAGCAGGTTGTGGGAATTGGTTACAAGGGAAAGAATATTTAGTATGTCTCCCTCATGATGTCCATTTTATGCCTCATCTTTCTGTTTGTCCACCAATCTATACAATGAGTTAATGACAACAACTGTTTTTTGGAATAATTCCTGTATTCAAACTCTATCAGCTCCATTCAAAAAACCATACATAGTTCGTTTATAATAGAGAGTTTTCTAAACTACATAAAGTAAGGTGTCATTGTAAAGAATGAAGAAACAAATGGCAATTATATCCTTCGTAACATTTGATCGCATAAGGGTCTCACTTCTTAAAATTGCTGATTCCACATCCTTCCTGCTATTTCAGGGAGAATGCTATTATACAGAGCTATTTATAAATGGCTTTAAATTTAAAATTTACATGAAAATCCTTCTAATGTCAGATTTTTGTGAGTGGGTTACTAATAATGTAGCAGTTCCTCCCGGAAGACTCAAAGCAGGAAGTGACACATTCTCTTCCCCCTGACTCTCCAACACAGCCAAATACCCCAAATACTTCCCATAGGTTCCTCTCAGAATGAGTTTTCTTTCTGTTGAATGCTCATAGGGTTTAGTGTTGCCATCTTTGTTAACATAACTTCTATCCATACCAGTGAAAGCTCCTAGAAACAGACTAAAGCAGATGGTGACAGATGAGCTGCTAGTAAACTCAGCAAATCCAGAGAACTGGGAAAGTAAAAAAACTTTGATCTTTATCTAGACTTCGTGCTTCTTTCTTCCTTACCCCATTAGCACGCTGAAATCCACTCAATGGCTCTCTGCGAAAACGAAAGCTGTCACCGGAGTCCTCCTCCTGGAGCGGGTTCGGTGGCTGCAGACGGCTTCAGCCACGTAACAACTCAGCGAGTTGTCCGCTCCCCTCTCCGCTTCCTCCAACCACAAAGTGGAGTGGCGAAGAGGCACTGGTGGTCGCGGGAGGGGTCCTGATGGCGACGGACCTCCTCGGACATCCGACATTCGGCGTCCTCACACGGGACACCAGTTATCGACGCGTGGCGTCTGAGGGCTCAGCCCTTGCCTGGTAAAAGGGCGATGTCCCTGGATCGTCCCGCCGATAAGGATCCTCGGAGGGCCAGCGGGGGACTGCCCGAGCCCCGAGCCTCCTGCCACGCAGCAGCAGCGGGGAGGAGGCGCCTCAGCGCAGGGCGGCAGAGGCACGCCGGAGGAGAGAAGGTGAAATGAAGAGGCGGGGATCCGGTTTGGCTCTCAGGGGGTTTATTGGGGGTCGAAAGCCAGGGACCAAATCCAAAGAATGAGGGGTGAACACACTTTTATAAAGGGGGGAGGTGACAAGGGGAGTACTCAAAGATTAGCCAACATGGAACACAACCGGGAGGGGCTCGGGGGTGACAATCATAACAGGGACCAGTAATCTGGGGGTAGCAACAACACAGACCTATTAGGGACCGAACAGAGGGGAATTTTCTGGAGCTAGGTGGCAATCGGGGAAGAATTGGCAGGTAAGATGGACAGGGGCAATGGCGGGAGACAAACCATTGCAGGGTGGGGGAAACAAGGAATGAACCATTAACAACAATTAAATAAATCAAGGTAATTAACACATAAATCACAACCCAACAAGACAACATAAACCCTCTGCTACATTTGCTTAGCCTCTTACCTTTAGATTTTAAAACTAAACTTCTAACACTTTGAGTGGTAAATGATCCTTAAAATTGAAAAAGCAAAGACATGCCAGGCCCTAGAACAGATGAAAAGCAGGAGGGAAACAAAAACAAACCACAAAGACTCCTCAACCTCCTCTGCAGCCTCCCCTCTGCTACAGGAAAGGATTGCACTATTTCAAATCACAACTCAAGCCAATTTCTTTCACAAATCAAAAATCTGCAGATTCATCCTGGTGATGATGGTGAAGAATAATACGTATTTCGTTACATATGATATGCCTGGTACTGTTATACATCTAGAAAACAAATGCCCTCTTTCTGAAATAACCTTTTCACATATGTGAGCAGAAGGTAATCCATCAGTGTAATGGCAATGAAAAATACATGAGAGTAACTTCCTCGTTGATTGCAATTTGAACTGAAGCAACTTACAAGCATGAGCCTCATGCAGCTCCTGCTTTTTGCTGAAGTTGTGACAAGGAGGATCAAGATATGACATAACATACAGCCAGATTCTCAAATGGATACTCATATCAGAAAACTATCACAAAACTACAATTTCTCCACAAATGCATGGTATACTTAAAGAGAATCTTCTTGTACTGGATCAAGGTGCATATTCCAGTTCCTTTCTTCTTTCTCTCATGAAGGTGCTAAACCGATGATTACCTCAAAGCATCACAAAATTACAAGATTTCACTCTCATGCTATGGCAGATTTCCCCTGATAGGAATCCCAGTAACATAGAGACAGACCTCTGTGTTGGATGGTATCTGCATTTCTTGTTATCATTGATTTATTCTGTCATCTTGAAGAAACCAGTTAAATGCTCTCTGCCTCAATTCCTCCTTCTCCAAAATGGAGATACTAGTTCTTAATCCCAGATAAAGTCTTTCACCAGCTGTTGCAATAAAAGTACTGTGTAATTAGATGATATTACTACTAGTCTTATTAATTCTTTTATATTATGTGTACTTTTACAATTTTATGGATTTGAGTAACTATTTTTTATTTAAAAATAAAAAGGCCTATTTCCTTGACCTAGTTCAGCCTAAGAGTAACTGGTTTATGCCTCATATACATACCTATCCTTGGAGTTTGAATTCAGCATAAAGTATTTCTGATCCAATTATCCTTCCTTCATTAATAAAGGGTACAAGCAAATACATTTTAAAAATGTTCATTTTGGAGATAAAGCTACCAAATTTCTGAAAAGCTTTTCTGTCATGAGAAGCAAAGGACCTGTAAAAAGTGGACAAATATTACCAACTGTGATCTTTCCAAATCTGAACTCTAAGCCAATGCACAGAGGCAGCAAATTCTGAAGCTAAGGATCTTCGTGGTTTGTCCAGCTGGAAGAAGAAGCCAGCAGACTATAAAAGGCAATCTGCCCAAGTCTCCTCAGGTATTTCTGCCACTATGTAGTTTTCATCTGCGTCATTTGTAATATTTCAGCCAGGGCACAGATGGGATCTATTGGCATCTATGAAAGTGTACGTATTGAGAAGAGAATTAAAATAACAAGAGATCTAGAAGCCATTTGGCATCCTGTTGGTCTATCCTGCCCTACTGTAAGGAAAGAAAACTGAAAAACATTCCTTTGTAAAGGAATTAAAGGAATATGATACAGACGCATATTAAATAAAAGCAAAAACACATGATATTCCAAAGGAAGTAACATGACATTATATCCACAGCTGTGATAATATTAGTATAGTGGCCCATGATTACATACCAAGCAAACTAGAAGTTGTGATCCTAATTATTATATAGAAAAAGGTGCTGAACCAGAAAAAAAATGAGAAGAAGGAGGGATAAAGCACTTTAAAGCAAACCCAGACACAATATCTATCAACCCACCTGCTATTTGTTTCTGTCAGACCTGTCAGTCAGTGATTTTAGATGAGAGATTGGAAGCAATAGCGTATGTGCCTGCTGGTGGAAGCTGCAGAATTATTATTACAGAAAGCAGTATCTTGTAGGCAGGGAAGAATCAAGGGAAATGTTGTTGTTAAGAGATAAAAATGGAAATAAATGGGATGATTTTCTGTTACTCTGCATGCAATCTTCCATGGCAAGACTGTTTGAGGCTGTTGTATGCCTAAAAGGAGACATATTAAAAGGGGCAAGGACTGGCCCAAAGTTGGTCCAAATCTCACATGTCTTTTGGAAACCATAATTTACACACACCCCTCTCACTTCCATTATTGGAGGCACATATGGGATGGGGTTCAGTGGAATGGAAATTTAATTACAAATAGCATTGTGCTCCCTATATACCATCTACTCTGTACTCAGTGTAATTTCCAGCAGTTTCAAGAAATGATCTAATTTTTGCTTTCTATAATTCCCTATCAAGCAGAACATTTCCATGCCATAACATATTTGAATAGGCACCACTAATACCAGAGCCTGGAAAAAAAACAAGTGTTCAATCCTTTTGGCATCTTTCTCAGTGCCATATCACATAGGCAAATGTCTCAGGATCCCAGGAGACCTCACTGGTAAATCAACTAAAGGAGTACTATTTAAGCTTCTAAATTTAGCAAGTGAGAAGAATAATACTCTAATCACCTTCTCACATCACCATGTAAAAAAATACAACAGCAATACCTGACGCAAATTTCTTTACACAAAGATGCATTCCCACAAGTTGGAGTTGAGTTATCAAGGCACTGTATTTCATAGGTATTTGGGTACCAACTTTCTTTGTCTAAATAACAGAAGAATCTGTCCATAGCAGAAAGGTGGCCTGATGGACCTCAAAACACTTCCATGATATAAATATTAGGTAAAAAAAATATTGGAAGAAGAGCTTTATGCTTCCTGCCCCTTACCCTTCCCGTACTCCCAGGATTAAGAAAAAATTCTTTCTCACTGTTCCCTTGTATACGTAGAGAGAAATCCTCACTTCTTAAAGTCTTTGCCAGAACTGTTCAATTCTGCAGACCTTCTACAGAAGGAGTATGTCTACTCCAGTCCCACTGAGAAGTTTTATGAAAGTCTGCAGTCAGGGGTACTATGATCTTGAAAATAAAAGTCAGACATTCAATTTACTTTTATTTTTTTGTCAAATTCTAATCAAATATTTTCATTAAGCAAGGGAAAACAAAATTGATCCTTGTGCATACTATGTCCATCCTTTATGCAGCATACTGTATCCTGAGCAGGAAAGAATTTCTGCTCTTAGAGAAGTCCTGATACAACAGTATTAACAACTACAAGCTAAATTATTATGCAATAAGTCATTATTCTATATCTTTAAATCTTCATGAGGGCAAGATTTCCTCAAAGGAAAGAGGAGTGCAGATCCTTTCCACCTGTCAAGGTGGAAATCACACATGACTCCAAGGCATGAGGGCAGAGGCAGCAGGGAGAGGCAACGAGGACACCGGAGTTACCAGCCAAGTGAGGAGAAACAGCCAACAGAGATCCTGCAGAAAGAAAGGATTTTTCTCAGGAAATCACATCACCGAAGAAAAATATTTATGATAGCGTCCACGGGACCCACATTAGACAGCTCAGTCATATGCACAAAAGTGGTCCTATATTACACACAAGAAATGGTCTAGGGTGCCTTGAAGGACTTGAAGAGCCTGAAGAGCCTTTCTAGTGTTTATATCCAAAAGACAGGATCTAATGTCCATGGACCATTTGGCAACTTATTGAGAAAGACTAACTTCTAAGACTAATGTAGACTTGCTGATTTCAGTGAGCTCATAATGACATCTTTTATACCATGAATCCATCAGTTACACTGGCACACAGGTTAGGGATTCAGACAGGAAGGAGGTCTGTGCTCCTGTACTATACAGTCACAGGGCTGACCTGAACTCCTGCGTAAAGCAAAGACCCACATTTAGGAGGAAAACAAACTCCTTCAGTCTAAACTACTATATTCCCTCAAGAGGTAACATCATTAGTCCCATCTGTATGACACTATTGTTGCTGTAAAAAATGTTTCACTGTGAGCAAAACACAATTTAACCTAGAAAAAAAAGCTTTTTAGCGTCATTGTTACATACTTCTTTGTTGCTTAATTCCTGGGTCAAGTTTATTTATTTTTAATAAATGCACGTAAGATGAAAGTCATTTTGATACATTTGAAATTACTCATATTCTTAAGAAGGGCTAGAGGGAACTTTCAGAGGTAATTAACATTATGAGAATCAAGTGACAATGCTTAAGGGTGTAATAGAAAACATTGTAAAAGAACTGTCACAACATACAGCAAAAACAAATCTTCTTTATGGAATATGGTTTATTTGAAATCATGCAAGAGAAGTGTTTTTATCTGCAATCCACACTAGGAAATGTATATACAGGAAAAAAAATGCATCTCCACTACCCTTAAAAAATACATTTTTAACAAGCGTGTGTCCACTACCTGCTAAAAAATATTTTTATTATTTTACAGTTATTTCTACCCAACTGCTTTAGGAAGTAAAATGCATTTTTAATCACACTGAAGATGGTCTCTAGGCCACTTGCCTGTCTGCAGAAAATTTAAGTTTGGAGCCTCTAAAATTGTTTAGCTGCAAACTGCATAAAGTAAATGAAATGAATTGACACTATTAGCAGTTAAAATATGTCTAACTAAAAACAAAGAAACTATTTTCCTGGAGGAGTAATTTTGACCTCCTTTTGGTACTGCACTACTTTTAGTAAAGCTTTTTATCAGTTCAAGTTAAGAGAATCTGTAGACAAATGACCAGTGATCATATTATTAATAAATGTATAATCCTTTCAGGTTGTAGTTCTAGTATAACCAATCCAGGTTATAGTTCTTCATATACCCTTGCAATTAACTTATTTGCCTAAGGGTCCCATCATCCAGGCAAACAGGAACAGAATCAGAAATTCTGGAGAACATATGGTATTCACACAACACATTGCATTAAAATGTCTGAAGTGAAATGCAAAGTATTACTTTCAATGGAAATAATTATGTCTTATTTCATGATTCTTGGAGAAGCTGCTCGTTTTTTGTTGCCACCACTGATAAGCAAGTCCTTCTTTGAAAGCTGAAGACCAAGGAAGGATGGACAGATTCTGGTCAGTTTAGTGGAAAAACAATCAAGGAAACAGAACAATGCTTCAATCTTGTTCATGAAAGACAAGGACCAATAACCAATGGAGAATCGTTCACATCTGTTCCCTCATGGCCCAAGATATGCACCTTTACCTTCAGAGAAAGAGCATCTTCTTCTTCCCAGCTGGCTGTCACAGACTTTAAACAGTCAATCTGCTCCCTTGCTATAAAAACCAACAGAGCAAGGCTAGGGATTTCCAGAGACATTGACAAGGGAAGTGCATCACTCAGACTGGTCTGCAGAAAAAGCACCCTCTGTCAATAAAGAATGGGGCAATGACTGAGAAAATCCAGATTGCCTTTCTAGTTGCATAAGAATTTGCCAATGAAACCATAAACTATGAGACACTTCAGGCTTTCTCCAGTGAAGTGAGGATAATACTCACCTCCTCTTTGTAGAGGAAAATGTGTATTAGCATGTTTGCTATGCATATGGCAGCCAGGCTAGATCTTAGTTTGGAAGGTCGTACTCTAGTAATATAAAAATCAAGTGCAAAAGATGTGCGAAGTTCCAAATTAAATAGGCTCTCACAGAGGACAACTGAAATAACTCAGCAGCTCTAAGGCAGAACAGTTTCTTTTATTAATTTGATTTTCTGCATAACACTGTAAGTTGTCTGACACCATGCAATTTTTCAAGTAGAATTGAGGTACCACACAATATACAGCAATTGCCACATATATAACTATATATATAGTCATATTCATGTTCTGTGAGTTCCTGCTATCCTCATTAAGACAGTAACTCAGTTATTTCTGCAAATTCAGTAACCAGACCAAATGCATATGCAAAAGGCAAGGTCTGTTGGATTGGTGCTCTGCCTGAATTAATTTTCCAATACACTGATTAGCTAGCTGAGTGCACAGTCAATCGCACGGTGATGAGTTTACTGTAAAATTGATGAAGAACAGACTTCAATATTTTATTGCCTTTGTCATGGATACTGGGGGAAAAAAGGGATTTTACATAAAGCTATTTGGTAAAACTAGACCCCCTGAATATTATATGCATATAAAATGAGTTCATTTTCCTACTCTCATGTAGAATTTAGTGGCTATTTGCCAGGACAACCAGCTAAATATTTGCTTATTTCCAAAAGCAAAGCAAAACAAAACTGTAGATTGTTAGGAGAACTCACAGCTAAGGAGTAGAAATAATGCTAATAGTGGCCTGTAGACCTTTTGTTTTAGCAAAATATGTGCTGTTTCAGTGAAAATTGTTTTCAGGTCACTCTCTGCCTCAGGATTCTGCCTAACTGAGAAGTAAAGTAACCAGGGAGTAAATAGGGTTCTACCAATCTGGACACCTTTTTATCTTTTATGAAGCTCATATTAGTCTGTGGCTATTCTTCTGGAGGAAGAAATCATCTTCATCTCTCCACTTGGCTCTTTATAAAATGGAGCAGACATTCCTGACAATATACAAGCAGGAAAAACTCCTGTGTCTAGGCCTCACCCTGGAGTTCTTGATTGCCCATTTTGTATTGCTATGATGACGTGAAAGACTAAAGGATGACAGATACTATGAATACTTACAGGTATATAATTTCAGATGACTTTTCTTTAAAAAAAAAAAAAGCTGGTTTTAAGTAGATGAAATTACAGTAAGTGTGAGATGGCTGGTTCGCATTAGAAACTGGTCAAGGCAAGCCCTGCTACCAGCAAACTTTACAAAGAATGGAAGGGTTGGTTAACTTAAGGTTTTTTACCCTGGTTTTTCATGAATAACCTAAAACAAAGAATAGCAGATCCTGATAAATTAGATTTTCTTTGCTTACCACATGCTATTTTATGGGGATACATTGGTGCAACATCAAAAAGTCCATAGGCTTGTGAAAGGAAGGTAGCCAGGTGGTTTTTGCTTGCAGCCATCTCCCAAAGGTAAAGAATAAGACTGGCTGACAGGGGACCTTTAGAACAACCTTTTATGTTTAAGAGACTGAATTAATCCCTCTTGATTTCCTTTTTGCTGTGTGAAATTATGCAGTGGCAAGCAGATTCCAAATTTTATAATGCCCAGGGTGTTAGTTAGCATTATACTCTTGCCACATTGTATTCCGGGGTTGAAAAAAAGTGCCTCAATATAAATTTAAGAAAATCCTAATCTGTTTTGCAGGAACTGTGTAGTAAATTGGATTTGCATCACAAACTCTTTACTGTTTCCTCCTCTTATATTGTAAGATTATTTCCTCAATGCAATAGCTGAGATTTTAATGCAATTATTTTTTCTTCATGATAACCTTGATTCACTAGAGTAAAAATGATGGAGATATTTCTTTTTATTGGGCAGTTATTTTAACTACTTGCTCATCATTTCCAGTCCTAGCTTTTCTAACTGAATCATATCAATACAAAGAAATGGGTTAACTTTGCTAATAAAGTTCCAGAATCCTTTAATTAAAACCCACTATTCTGGTGTCTGATAGATATACAGGCCATGTTTCAACCCTAGAAAATACAAGGGAGCAAAAAAGATCTCCCCACTGATTATTAGTAAATGACTGGGATAAAATGCCTTCACAAATGTTTTCTTGTGTTTCTGCTTTAGCAGATAGAAGAGAAGGAGAAAAGCAAGTATTTCAACATCCCTTTGAGTTTCAACATCCTGCAGTGTCATAAGCTTTCTTGCTCTCTTGGTCATTTTACTTCTGAGTTTTCACAACTGCAGCAAAGATGGTAGGAACAGGTTCCATGGCTGATCAGACACTAGGGTGGTATTAACCATGCCATGAACATCCCTATATGTTCATGAGGCCTGGAAGCCTTCTGGGAGCTTTCTGAGACCTCAGAGATGTTCCCATTCTCTTTTTGCACAAACATCAGGCCATCTGCATTTTCACAAGAGAACATCAGTGACCACATCATAGATGCAAACTTGAAATTCAGGTCATTCACCCAATGTACAGAGAACAGGGTTCATTGCTGATCTCGCATAGAGAAGGTAACGACTCAAACTTGTTGTTCTCACATTCTCTGCAAGCATCCTGCCCATTTGGTAATAATTTTTTACTCTTGGATTACCACATGCATGGAAAAACTCTTCCATTTGTGCCAACATGTATTTAGAACAATAGTAATTACCACCAGTAAATATCTTTGAAGGGAAAAATTGAAATTCTTAAATAAGTACATAGCAGAGGGGATTATAGCTCTCTTTCTCTTTAAATTTAAAAAAAAAAACCAAACTTCAAAATATAATCACTGTATGACTGTGAACTTCATTTACTACAACACAAATTTCAAAGACTAAAATGAAAAAAATCTCTAATGTGTTTTTTTGGAAGTTGGAAGTAGAGGACATGAGATTACAACATACCTTTTAAAAAATATAATTGTTTAAGCAGTAGTATTAGATACCATCAGAAAGCAATTAAGCAAAATTCGCTGATAAAAACATGCTTATCTGTCCTTTACACTTGCAGGTAAAAAAACAAACTTGTATCTGAATTCATATCTAGAGATTAGAAATCAAGGATGTCTGTCTTTCAAGTGTTAACTGTTTTAAATCTTATCTCTATCATTCTGCCTCTTCAGCTAAGGAAAAACTCTTAGTTTCACTGAAGATTGTAGAGTTTAACATTTGTATTTTAATCACTAATACTTTTCTGTCTGCAAGTTTTTATTCACACATACAAAATTAATAACCTCTGTGGAATTAAAAAACCCCATATTTAAATTACACAAAATTTATGAGCCAAATAGTCTTGCTGGTTTAAACCCTTGATTTAAACTAAATAAAATAACAGGTCAACTATTGAGCACTCTGGGATGTTGTTAGTTTAAAACATGTTATATAGTGAAAAAAGTCTTGTTACATTGCTCAAAATCTGCATATGATTGTTCCAAATCTTGGAGAATATTCAATAGGTATAAGGACAGCAGTATCTGACAAAGGACTGCAGTATTTACTGCATATATATATCACTTTCTAGCATTCTCAAAACTCTAAAATTTTTTTCCATAGATTTAGGGAGAAATAAGGCATAGAAAGATCCAAGACGATGAAGCATCATCAGATCTGGACATATCCATTCTGCAGACACGTTTCTTAACCATAGGCACACCACTGCCCACAAATTACAAACCATGAAACAGAATAAAACAGAGGTGAACATAATTATCTTTACATAGGCACTACCAGGATTTTTAAAACTGGAAGAAAATACTTTATATTTCTTTATATTTATATAAAGAAAATACTTTATATTTCTGTAGATTTAAGATAAACAGAAGTCTGTCAAGTCTATCGAGTTTTAGCTATTCTAAATCTCATCTCTTTCCATAATTCTCTCTCTCCAACTAAAGAATAACTCAGCTGTTTCAGTGAGGATTTTACAGAATGTAGCAATCGGATTTTAGACAGTCCCATTTTCTTAAGTACATTTATCACTCTATGCCATGACTGTCATTGGAGAGCGAAAATTTCTCATGAGTCTTAGTTTATCCTTCTGTAGTTGTGATACTCTATATATAAACCATAAGTTTCTGTTGTTGTGTAGGGAGACACCATTACATCCAGTGCTGTGCATCATCCTACCACCCAAAGCAGAGTTTTGGAAAATCATCTTTTTTATGACACCACATACAATCCAGTCCTTAGTTTTTCTCCTTAGTATTTATGGATGGGATAGATATTTACAAACAGTGGACAATCCTTAAAGAACATTTAACTTTTAAACATACTGAGCCTATGAATGGAACATTTCGCAGCATCTCATATTATTTAATCAAGAAAGGACTTCTAATAAAGAAGATACTTTTCTACTCCTCAGGAACTTGTAATATCTGTACAAGTTTTCTAAAGTGAAGATGAAGATTCTAGCCTGCAACTACTGAAAGAATAATGGGATACTTAATAAAAATAAACCCTTAATAAAGAATGGCATCACTAGCTTCTGGAGAATTGCTTGAATACATAAAACCTTGAAAACTGGTAGCAATGGGATAAATTTTGTTCATTACAACTAACATAAGACTAAGTCAGCTGAGCTGCATGTCCTCATATGCACACACTGTATCAGAAGTAATTTCTAATGTCCAAACAGTATCTGTTTATAATATAGAAAAATACTGTGCATGTAGTATTCTGAAAAAATATTTCAGAACCGGTTTTAATGATTTAACTTTAATTTAAATAAATTAAGATAATCCACAGAAGCCGTAAATCTGATATCTATAAATCAGGAGTTATTCTACTCCAGTCAGGGAGCTACAAAAACCGAATAAGGTACATGAGAATCAGGACCCCTAGATGCTTGTTATCATTGAGAAGTTTATGACACACAGTCCGAACCAGTCTAAATTAATGCCAATTCCAAGTATTAGGCAGTGATATAACTTTCTCATATTTATATATCTATTCAGACCTGGGGATAATTTTCAGATCAGTACCCAAATGAGGAACCATATTTTAGTGAAAGAAAGCAAATTTAAAAGCCTGTAATGTCAGCCACCTGGTAGTTGAGAAATTATAAAATTAAAACACTTAAAATAAAAATTAATTCCCTTACAGATGGTAACTTCTAAAAAATGAGTGGGAAACTTGAGATCTTGAGGGCTTATGCTGAAAAGCAAAATGAAATAAATCCCCTTCATCTGTTACTGTACTGTGATAAAAAACACACAGGTATGTGTTTGGGAAGGCAACCTTGTTGTTACAAACATATTTTCCCCAACCGGGCAGATACTTTTAATGCTACATTGTAAGGACATATTTTATTTCAGGAGATGTTATTTTCAGCTTTCTAAATCAACGTTTCAGAGCATTGAATACATTGAGCTGCACATGCAATGTCATTCCAGCCAGAAGTCATTCTCATTATTATTTCTGTGCCACAATTTTTCGGTGAATTTGTATTTTCATGAGTAAGGGAAAGCAGCCAACAATTGTCAGGGAAATTAAATAAAGATGTCTGAATAAGACATTTCCCAATTAAATCTATGCAGGAAACTTCTGGTGGCTGGAATTCCTCGTGTAGAAGCAGGATGTAAACATCTTCCAACTGCACAAGTTCTGGAAAACTGGTACTATCCATTTACTTGTACAAATGTGACCATTTAACCTTCTGTTCCTAAAACTGACTCTGAGATTCATGCAGAGCAGTTTTTCAAGTGACCACTGATGACATTAAGCACTTATTTTCAAAAGAACATTGCTGCTATGTGTAGGTAAAGGAAACAGCAAGCCTGCAAAAGCATCATCCAGCATCTCTCAGCAACTGCAAATTTCAGTTACAGCATCACTGAAGCTCCTGATTTCTGGTAGTGTTCTTTACATGTGGCTTCAGGAACTACATTGTCTTTCTCTTTCTTATTTGCTTCAGTGAATCACCAAAAACAAATAGGCTAGAAGTTATAGAACATTAAAATGCAACAATCTTGCTTTCATTTAAATCAATGAGAATAGATAACCTACCGATACTCGGCAATACAAAGCTTCAATTTCAGCTTCCAAATTTGAGTTTTTCACAGTAAAAGATGAAAAGAAAAACCTTAATGTAAATTAAATTTTCATGTTTAACAACACAACTGATGTATTTTTTATGTTTGGGTGGCTATTCCTGTATCTAATAAAGTGTCCTAGGTTCCTGTTTTCCTTCAGTGTGGATTCTCTGTTGCTCAGTTGCAGCTTTTCCCCAACTCAGACAGTTGATACTTCTTCTACCCTAAATCACATTTTCACAAACTTTTAGGAGCTTAGAATGTTTGAAACACCTCCACTACTGTCAGATTAGACTGAACATGAGAAATGGGATCATAATTTTTTAGGTCAGGGAGAAAGTTAAACAGTATGACCAATATTTCCATGATAAAGTTTTGTACTGAGAACTTCTTGGCCTACTTCTTCACACTACAAACACTAGCTTCATCTCAATAAAATAGATACTTCTCAATATCCACAAACTCAGTTCCTTTGTTAATGGATTTCACTGCTCACTTGCCTTAAACAGCACTCCTGTCTGGCATCATCCTTAGATTTCTCCATTAAATACATACACCCATAATACATGTTGCCAACATCTGTAGTAAAAATACCCTACACTAATCAAAGAGAATCTGAAACCATTACAGAAATAATTGCCTGGTAATTCTGAGTAAAATTTCACAATCTGAAAATCAAATGGCTATTTTTTAATCTGCCTTTTTTATCAATTATTTTGATCTTGAGGCTTTACTTCTTCAGTCAAGAAACAGCTCAAATCAAGCCAACACTGAATGCAAGTGTTTTTATATCAGGAACATGTTTTTCATTTGTATTTGCCTCTCTCTCCATGTATCATACCCCTGTTTGTACAATAGAATGGTCTCAGAGAGCACCTGGATCCTTTCCAGTTGAACTTCATGAGGAAACAGAAGTCTGGGAGAACACCTAGCACACTCTCACTTATGGAACAGGCCTAAGTTAATTCAATCTAAAACTTTCAAAATGTTTGTAGAGTAAATGACAGATCCTCAAGATCAATTATTCTGCTCCACAGACCTGCTCCTATTGCATTGCTCTACTTGTTGCTGTAGGCCATCCCAATCACATGGAGTAATGCTCTGGACAGGAGGACTATGGGCAGACAGTTGAACTTAATTTGTGTAGAGAAAACCTTCTGTCCAGGCAGGAAAAAATCTTTACAGGGATCCATTGTCATAGGCACCTCTGCCAGGAACAGAGATTATAAGGAACATACTGTATGTTCTCTTCAGTCTCTGCAGAAGGCTGGCAGGGCTCTTTCATTGAATGGTCTGCCCGGGGAGGGGGTGGAATCACCATCCCTGGATGTGTTTAAAAGGAGATTGGATGTGGCACTCAGTGCCATGGTTTAGTTTAGTTGAGGGTTGAGACATGGGTTGGACTCGATGATCTTGAAGGTCTCTTCCAACCTGGTGATTCTGTGATTCTGTGATTCTGTGATACAATGGATTTTGGATCAAGGGTTTAAAAAGCTAAGTGATCACAAAAATACACTTGTGCATACAAAGTTCTCTGCAGACCTGAAAATTTAACCATACAATCAGGCTGATGATTTCTCTGACAGATTTGATGGTTCTAACATAGACCATTTTTTACTAATGGGACTAGACATTAAACCCGCAGATAAAAGGATTGATTACGATTAGACAGGGGTGAATTATTAACATTTAATTTTCTGAAAGCAGTCTTCATAAGTGCTGTTTTATCTCTCAGTACAGTATTTTCCACAGGTATGAGATATTGGAATTTTAATGCCTGATAAATGATGTGAAATACAGCAGTGCTCTGCAACTTGCAAGCCTTAGCCAATCCATCCATTCAGACTGACTGGCCACTTCCATGCATTTCCCACCCATCCAGCTGACCACACAGAAACGGGAGAGGAATACCAACCAACGCTGATAACTGAACACACTCCAGGTTTTACAACACTCTGCCAAATGCTCAGAACATCAACACAGTTTGATCAGTCCGCATTACATCATGGATGACAACAGCAAGCAGTGGCCCCTTTGGGCAGTACAATACAGTATGAACCCACTATCAAAGCAAAAATTGTCATGTGAGGTCCTCAAGCCCCAAACCATGTTCACAGAATAATTTAGGTTGGAAAGGACCCTTGAGATCACTTGAGTCCAACCACAAACCTAAGACTGCCAAGTTCACCACTAAACCATGCTTTTAAATACCTTAAGGGATGGTGACTCAAACACTTACCTGGGAAGGCTGTTCCTTTTTAATCAAATTAAAACACAATATAAAATATATGAAAGTGGATGTTAGCAAATCTATCTGAGGTGCAAATAAATCTAGGGCTGGGCCTTAGACACCTTACTTTCTTTCAAATAATTGATCTTACACCTGTGTACTTACTTCTACTTACAGACAGGATGAATTTTTAATTCTACATTTAATCCATGCGAAAATCACCTTACTTGATCGATGAATACTGGAAAAATCCTTTACAACTCTCTACAACTTTGGATCTAATGTTAAAACAAGATTGATCCTGTCTGCCTTCATGCAAAACAGCAGTATCAGTATATGCAAAAATGCTCGCATATGGAAAATGCAACAATTTTTAATGCAATTTCTAGCCATCACCAATTTCTTCTGCAGTCCCCAGTAATACAGAATATGAAGCCTTTTCTTGATGTAACTGCAGATCTTTTCTCACATAAACTTTTATCATCTGTCTCTGGTGAAAAATGCACAATCAGGAAAAGATAATGCAAATACTAAACCATTGTCAGTTAAAATGTTTGAGTGTGTGTGCTTTGGGATGATGAAAAAGCTCCTTTTGTATTGAAGCTTAAGTGGTAATGTTCTAACTGAAACAAGAACACTATTTTTAATCCGTGCTTGAAAGATCAAATTAAATCTGCTGCAGTCAACCTTGGTAGGGGTGTATCTATCAGAGACGACTTCTTTTTTTATGAGAAAGCTGCAAGTCTAAGGCTACTGGATACTCATTTGTCTGGTTTTCTGTAGACATTCAGGGAGCTGGGGCAATCATTTCTAGCTCAAAAGTACATCCCAAAATACTGGGAGATCAAGGGAAAAAATATCTCTTTATATACATTGCATTATTTTCTTGAATAGAGTCAGATTTCAATAACAATTTCAAACACAAGCTAGTCACAAGTTCATTGCACTTTTAAGATAATGTATCAGTGCATTATCTTACATCTTTCATTTAGTTACAGTCCTATCAGCAACATCACTGCAGTATTTCTGTCCTCATGGTTGTTTACACTACAAATTCTCTATCATACAGATGTTAAAAGTATTTGGAATCCCATAAGTTTGAAACATGTTCTACAAGGTGTCAACAAAAATACAATATAAATTTTTTAATTGTTTTCACCGTTTTTCCTTATAGGATCTAGAGAATGGCATGAAATGAACATTTGGCATTTACTAAGAAAATACGTGTTCTCAGAGAACCCAAAGAAATCATAGCACTTAATTCACCATCTGCTAGTTGTTTACTACAATTTGCTTTTATATACACTAGCCAAACATTGAAATATGGATTATTTTTGCTTTTACACATCAATTACTGAACATTTATATTAAATATCATTCACATTTCATGAGGTAGTAAAAAGAGAAACTTGAATTCTATGATTTTTATACATCTTAAATATATGCAAATTGCCTGCTGAATACATAACACAAAATGAGATGTGCGAAGCAGCTTGGCATTCAAACCCCTCTAAATTTAACTCCCAACTCCATTAAAATTCTCACCTAACAATGTTGGGAAGTTCACATGAAAAGAGAAGATCCAGAAAGAATGACAGAATGACAAACAAGAATAAACCATATAAGAACAATCAGAAACAAGGCTCTGTTTCAAAAAGGGTGAGTTAGCCCCAAGCAGGGTACAGTGAACCCAGCAGAGGTCAAGGCCATCAGTCTCTCAGTGACTGTAGAAATTTCTGTCTATTCTTCTTATTCCTAAATTTATATGATCAATATTTTCCCCATCAGTTCCAAGCAGCAAAGATTATTCATGTTGTATATTTAAAGAAACTGGCAAAATATAAGAAACAACTTATCCATTGACCACTGAAGGCCATGGGAAGGCTTCCATTTGAGGTCTAAAGTGACTTGCTTCTTTGGATGTACAAGATTAATTTTTTCATATCTAGACAGATAATTGATTTTTTAGATTTCAGTTATCATATGTTTTAATATTAATTTTACTATCTTCAACTATTAATATTAATTTTACTATCTGCAACTATGAATACCTGGACAGTATCATAATAAAAATAGCAGTGCTTTACCTCTTTTTAATTCCTGTTGCTCAAATAGAGAAATCCAAAAGTTCTTGGCATGCTCGGTACTTCATGAAAGGGATTTTAAATCAACAAAGAAAATTTATTAAGGTAACTTACCTCTTTATAGAGCCAAGTTATTCTCACTTCTTTGAAAATAAATGCTATAACTTAGACATTGCTTCCATAATGGAAACCTATTAGTCATCCTTAACTCTGATTCTGCTTTTTTTTCTTGCAAAACCTTTTTAACACAGACATTATTCCTCAGTTCTCTTAGGAGATAATAAAATAATTAAAATTCTCTTTCAAAATTTCAGTCTTATTACATTTGTACATGATATTTGTCTCTTTGGACCATTTCTAAATCCAACATCATTAACATGGCAAACTGATCACTAGAATGCCTGAAAGCATGTGGGGAGCTATTTTTAAGCCTTGAGGAATAGGGATGCATTTCAGAAAAAAATTGCAGCATTTCACTGAAATACTATTTGTCTTCATCAAAACAGGAAACTTCAGAGAGTGTGCTATGTATAAAGAGCAGAGCAAAATGCTGGACTGAAAAATTAATGAAAGTGAAACAGATTGCCTTATTTCTAATTAGGAACTGTAGTTTACTAGGACAGGAAGGTTTCAGTGAAGATCCACTCCAGGGAATTCTGCTATATTGTTTTTCTTGAAATATTTCTATGATCAAGGTTGCAATACCATGGAAGTTAAAAGAACAAGAAAAGAGGAAAGAAAGGGGAGGTTTCAGTGGCTTTTCACACAAAAGGCTGATTTTAAAAAATAAAACCAATAGGCTTGCTCAGGTTATTAAATCATTGTTTGGTGAAAATGCAATATTGTAAATGCTATAAAGCATGGGGAATATAGTCAGTCAGTTCAGATTTAACTAATTTTCTTCATATTCTGTGTGAAACAATGTTTGATATAGACTGTTAATGTGTTTAAACAAAGATTTTGCCCTTGGACTTCAGCTAAGGCCAGAAATGGATTCTAACTACTCTAGCCAAGACCTATAGGTAAAACAATTTTTCAAAAGAAAGCCACACCATCCAGGAGTAGGGGTGGCTGGAGCAACCTAATTTTGGAGGCGTACAGTGTAGATAACTACATCTCAGACAGTCATTCATGTCCTATGACTTGAAGAGGCACAATTCCTCAGACCTGCCCAAGACATCCTAGGACAAGGATGAGACATGTGCCATGTCAAGGCCTATGGTAGCTAGCTAAAATGTAAAAGTATTCATCAACATATGCAGATTTGTATCACCCCTGGTGTCCAGAAAAAAAGAAATCACATCACTCTGTATGCCACAAGGAGGCTTCCTGTAACATTTTTTACTAACAGCTCTGTACAGTATATCCATAGCTATTTCTTATCTCGTACCCAGAAGATCTGAAAAAAAAAAAAGGTACAACAAAAGTTGCTAAAAAACTCCCATTGGTTTCTGAAACTATAGGATGCAGCTCTTAATCATCAGCTGTGGAGCATTATGAAGGAGAAGAACGTGCACACAGAGATGTAACAGCTATCAGCTGGCATCTTCAGTACAGAAAGAAACCTGTTTGCACTTATCTAGTTCTTTCAAGGATATCAGTGCATGAGTCTACAAAGGACAAGTGAACTACAGACCAATGTTAAGATACATGTACATAGAAAATCAATAGCAGAGTCAGAAATCTAACTCGAGAAATATCTCATTTCCTCTCCTGTGACCACTGATTTATATCAGTGTTGGTAGCTGCAAAATAGTTTCTGAAACTACACAAAAATATATTTTGGAAGGGATGACTGTTAAGCTCATAGAATCTAGATACATGAGTCAAAAACATCTGCTTGTCTTCCTACTTCTGCCCCTAACCATGGGTTACATTATATTGTCCCCCCATAATTTTGTTTCTCCATGTGCAAACTGCTGACTTTCTCCCCCCACCATCTATAACACTGCTTAATTTAAAGCTGTAAAGTGCTTTGAGACCCTAGCATAAAAGTATAGGGAAACATAAAATACTCTTGTTTCTAAGCTTATCATTACTCTGAAACAAAACAGCTATTTTGAAGCCATACTGGGACTATATTATTTTAATTTGGATTGCCTTGACATTGTGTTGTGTTTCCATTTTAGAGTCTTTATGGGATTTATCATATTCATTCTTTATAAGGTTATGCTTTCAGGTTAGTAGAAACATGAGATAACAGATTTCTTACTATTATTGTGAAGGAAAATGATTAAATCTGGCTGTTGATTGTATATCTCAGCAATGACAGAGAAAAGGAAAAAAAAAGGAACTTGAAAGGGTCTTCCATTCATTCTGTGGAGAGATGACTCTTATGGAAAAGTAGAGTTTCTGGGTGCTCATCTCTACTAAATTGAAGCCACATCATTGCAGCCTCCATTCTAATTCCTAAGAAGGGCAAAATAAGAGAGAGGCTAGCAAAATAAAAATTTAAACTTAGAAAATATTTCCTTTGGTTATGAGGCCAAGAAGTTTCTGAAGTTTATTTCCCTTTCTTTCACATATGAGAATTTAGAGCTCAGACACACTGACTGGAATGGAAGAGTAATCAGTCAGAAAAAACAAATAAATTTTGTGTCTGCCTCCGTTAGTGGGGAAAATAATTGAAAGCATGACTGCTTATGTGGTTCCTCTACAACTTCAAAAGTGTACAAAATCACAGAAAAGGGAATGCCATCTGTTTGCTGTTAGGGTCATGTTTTTTATTTTCCTGCTTATACTCCCACTGAAAGCAATGTGAAGTTTTCAATCCTCCATAATGAAAATGACATAACTTTATTCTCTCTCCTATATTCAGTTTAAAGTAGGTTTTATTATGCCTTTTCCTCTCCTCCTGAGTATGTTTAAGTCTTGTTAACTAGCACCTTTGAACATTATCTATAAAACAGAACAAAAGTAGCAAAAAATGGTCACCACCTTGTAAGAGAAGGAGAAGGAGAAAGAGTGGACCTCCCTCAGGTCTGAATGTTTTCATCAAGAAGATTATTAAAAGCAAAGCCACTGCAATAACACAGAATGTGCCTTGGCATAATGAAAGCAAGATGTAAAAATGTGTTGGTGAGAAGGGTAGCTTTGAAGCAGCTGCAGCCCAAGCTCTATAATAATATCTAAAGGAGGATATGCTGGTAATGGAAGTGTGCCTTGTCTAACTTCAACTATTCATCTCAAGGGGCGATTTACAAGGTGATAAAAGGTTCCAAGCTGCAAAAGGTACTTTAGACCATTAAAAAAGCAGCTTTTTATGATCATTTCTTCTGTACAGTACACGTTGTTGCATTAATCAAATGCTTATTCTATTAAAACACCCACTCTTTTAGCTGGTGGGACAACAAGTTTTACTACCATGAAATGGCATTAAAAGCTGCAGACTTCCCAGCTAAGCCTTTGTAATGATTCTAACACAGCCCAAGTGTGGTTGTCTCCAGAGGGATACCTGAATGGCATGTCTGCCCTGCGTCACTCCTTGGCAAGTGTTTCAGCATGCTTCGGTTCTCCAGGTCATGTCACCCTTTCCAAGCAAGAAAGCAGGCAAAGCACATGTGTGCTCCCTAAACCAGAGCACAGCCAGCGGCTCACATCAAATCTGACTCTGTCGGCATTAAATTGCTTATTAAATGAGCATTAAAAGCCAAGCATGGCTTTTCAGTCCAGCATTAAAAGCCAAGCGTGGAAAAGGGAAAGCTTCTGCTCACAAAGACAATTGCAATGCTTGAAAAAATTTCAGCCTTTTCGTCTCCTAGAGGCAAAAAATCCAGTGCTCACAAGGAAAGTTAGAGATCTGAGGACTTGGTGTATGAGCCAAAATAAATAGATAAACATTCAAAGAAACTTTTGTCAACTCTCATTTTAGATCTTGAAAGAGACTTCCCAAATCAAGTTTTCCACGGACTACCAGCTAGGTAGCTTTGCTTTTCTACTCCTTAAATCATCAGATCACTAAAAAAATGAAATTGATTCATTATTTTGCAAGTCTAAACCCAAAAATTGAAAGCATTTAATTCCTACACTCTCTTCCACCAGGGAAACCAAAGTGCAACTCAAATAGGCAGACAAATCTGCAGTACAGTCTCTAAATCATACCTGTAATTTTTCAGTCCAAATAAATATGAAAAATAACCCCTAGGTTAAGCAGGAAAGTAGAACAAAATAATAGATATTTGGAGCCCACATAGTTGGACGTGGAGAGCAGGAGAGACGGAGGGGACAGGGAAAAGACCCAGTTGTTTTTTTGCAGGGCAACCACAGTCACCAACAAGAAATTAAAACTCACATTTTAATGAACTTTACGTTCAATAAAATTTAACAAATGTTAAAATAGTAACTATATTAATAAGGGAAAAATAAGACAAGAAAATATAGTGGCTAACAGGGGCTTAGAAGTCTAAATTCACATGAAATAAAATCAGTGCAGATGCATTATAAAATGCACAGTAGTAAAGTAATTCAAATTTATCAATTATCCACTGTATGTTTGTTTCAGTGTTACTGTTAAAATTCAGTCTGTTTTCCTAAAATGTATAACCAACATCCTATAAGTGCTTGTGCAGGTTAAAAATAAGTGAAAATAAATGTTTCAGAAAGCATATCATTAATAAAATGCAAAGGAATGAATATGAGATATTTAAATAATCTGATATGTTAAACAGAAAATCAACATCCTAACACATGACAAACAGCTCCTGAATTTATCTAAACAAAAACATTTTCTTGTTATTCTGTGAGGTGGTAGTCTTAGTATTAGTATGGAACAATGACATCACAAATTAAAATCCAACCATGGAAAGTGGATTATCAACATTTCAAGGAAAACTATGCAGGAAAGCTACACTTACTATTACTTTACTTAGCTTGGTAGAATCCTTTTGAAGTTTGTAAGCTACTATTTTGTACCGTTGTCTGTCCGACAATGTAGCAGGAGTCTCGCATCAAAACAAGGCATTCATCACTCTGTGTAACCTGGTTAATTTGTGTGTGAAACCAGTCTGTGTCACAGTAAGAGGCAACGTGTCATAACTGCTGCTCGGGATTCAAAAGGATTAACATACTACAGAGAAGTGGTTAGGAGGGAATTCTTTCAAAAGCACAACTAGTGGCTGAAAAAAAAGGTTATGCTATATTAATATTCATACAACTCTAAAGGCAATTGGACAGATTAGGGTGCAGAGCCTGACCTAGAGGGAACTAAGTGGCTACTGCATTATGGTACCCATCAAAATAACTGGTCAAAAGGTCAGTCATCCTGACCACACCATTCACCTAATATCCTTTTTTAGTCAGTGCACAATGGTCAAGCCATTATGAAAGGAAGCTGTTCTCTAAGCCCAGTCATCACATGCAGCTATCTTTAAGGTTGGAGTCTTTCACTGCCAGCTGCACTTCCTCCTGATTTCTCCACAGTGTAATATAGTGGAAAGTCTCATCAGCTCTCCCCATAGCCATGTACAGAACCTTAGACAACTGAGACACGGCACAGACTTTTCTTCAAATTCTCCTTGAAACCCAAAAATTTACAGCTGCACTCAGGAGCACAAGGAAGAAGATGTTCACTTCTGGACACATTTCAAAGCACAAGCCATTCTCAATGTTCTGGAAAGCAGAACAGACAACACCAGTACATCACCTTCACCTCTGTGAACACTGACAATTTCTTTAGGCAGGCTTTTCTCTTACTACTCATATTTTTTCAAGGAATTCCAGAGGATTACCAAATTCTACACACCATGACTATTGAGTTAGCTGTCAAATGTGCTAGCTAGACTTCTCCTAGACAAGGTTGATTACACGTTAAGAAACATGGAGAGAGTTTGAAGTCTGTCCTCGCCTCTTAGATCACTATCAACGGAGGTCTCCACTTTCCAAATCACCTTTGCAGACGTACAACTGCCACAGTCAGCAGGACCTCCTGCAGAAATCATCTCAAATAAAATCCTAGGACCACAGCAAAGCAATCTTATCTCTAATGCCTTTAAGGAATCATTAATTAACTTAAATAAATAACATTCTTGGAAAAAAATATGGAAGAACTTCCAATCAAATACCAGCAGTATTTACTCTGCGAGGGCAAGAGAGGCAATTTAAGTTCAAATATCTGGACACATTAGACATATTAGTCATATAGGGCTTTCAAAAATTTTATACACTGTAGCTGATCCTTGAACCTCAGGTTTCAAAAAGCAGATGCCTATTTTGGAAATGTCACCCAAATTTTGCCTTTACCCTACATGTTTTATTCTTGTAAACAGTCTACTAGGTTGCTATCTGAAAGCAGCTCTTCTACACTACTTGTAAAAATAAAAAAATAAAATAATATATAAACCTTTTCAGTATTTTCTTCTCATGCTGTCCAGAGAAATACTTCATAATAACAATTTGGAAGGAGAATTTTTCACAGATGTCTTCTTGATCGATTATTAGGAAAGAAGACAGAGTCAAAAATCAATATTTAACCCAGTTGCTGCTAGCCCTTGTCATATATGCCTTTGCCTACTGACAGTATGGGTTGCAGTGATCTGGAAGGAGCTGATAGCTTATACTCATGTTTAAAATCAATTTTAGCATGAAATACATGAGATCAGCCAAAGAAAATGTTTAGCAGGATTAAAACAATCATTCACATTTACATTTTGCCAATCCGTCGACAGCTGTACTAGCTAAATGTTAAAAAGCCTCCTATTTCTGCAGAGTCAACACACTCTGCTTTCTCAGAAATATATCAGAACCACAAATTGTGTCTTGTTTTTGCGCAGGTACATAACTGGCAAAAGGCAACTGCATAGCAAGTTACAGACTCATCACTGCTTTCAGCTTCTCTTCTACTTTTATACAGCCAGTAATTCAGGTGTTAAAGATGACCATCTTAGAGTCTCAAATATGGTTGCGACTTCTAAGTGTATATTAAATTAATCCAACTGAATTACTCTTTGACTTAAACAGAATATAAAAGGAAATTCTAAGACTGGTTTACTATGGTTCCTGATTGGTTTCTGTAAAGTGAATAAACAGCAATGTCCCCTATTTGTAACAGTTTTTTAAAATACCATAGAGGGAACTACTGAGTAGATCCTTCATATCCAGTCTCAGCAGAAGCTGAGCAGAATAGTTGACACATAATTCAAAATCCACACTTTCATCTGTTCTTGACCTTCTGCTCAAAATGGGAAGTTTGGTAAACCACAAGTGAAGTTGTACAGTTGACAATCCAGTAGGGTCAGTTTTTGTTTTTTCATCAATTGTCAGGCTGGAACCCTTCTGACTTACCCCAACAACCCTTTAATTTTTTTTTATTTGTAAATGGATAATTCTTAAAACATTTGCCAAGGGGTGTAACTATCTCTCCTTTCTAAATGTAATTAAACCAAGGAACAGAAGATCTAAGTGACTGTCGGAGGTCAAACAGTAAGCCAGGAAAAAAATGTGGTGCCTTACATCTAAAGGAGCGGCTTAAATGTTAAAAAAATATACAAACTGAGAGAGAAAGAAAATTAAAATTCAGGGGGAAAAAAAAGAAGCCAAAAAACAACAAAACCAGTGAGCAGAATCATTAAATATGATTTGGCAGTAGTCAATCAATGACAGAAGCCTTGTCACTTTTACCCCCATAGTACTTGAAATAAAATACAAAATAATTCAGTGCCAGTCTCTTTGTTAAATCAAGCACTAGAAGAGCCTTGAATGCATTATCTAGGAGATGATAAATTTGCTCTAAAAAATACAGCATCATTAAAAATTAGAAATCCTATGAGGAAAAAAGTTCAACTTTTGTCCAAACTTCCTACACCTAAACTTCTAAGATTTTTAATCAGAATTTCTTAATGTGACATTAGTATGCAATTAAGCTCTGCTTTTCATTATATGCGATTCTCAAAAGTACAACGAAAAAAAGGTACAACAATTCTTGTCTGGGAGCTAAAAGTCAGTTGTTTAAATCTTGTGGTAACATTGCATTTCTTCTGAAAGAAAATATTGAATAAGCTGAGTATAACTTTGGATTAGATGCCTTGAATTTATCAGATATAACAATATAGGCTAGTGGGTATGTATGCATTTGTATACGATACATATGTATCGTATACATTCTCAGGAAGTTGTCATGGGTTGGAGCTAAGTTGATTGACAATTTCTCAATCCAATTACGCTTTTCGAATTAGCATATTTAAACCTGTTGGAGGCACGGGAACTCTCTCTTTGAATCCAGCTCTCGGGCAAGGAGGCAGGGGGGAGAGGGGGAATGGCTCCAGGCCCGGCCCTGGGGAGCCAGGCCGAGCCGAGCCTCCCCCGGCGCCAGGGCACAACCCCCCTCAAAGCTGCGGGCAGCTGAAGGACACCTGTGAGCTGCACAGCCGAGACCATCGGAGCGGCTTCCAAGACCCGGGAGGGGCTTTCTTTCCCCCACTCCACCCAGCTCCATGCAAACCCAGCGGGAGCTGATTTTCAGCTTTCTCAGACTGAGGAAACTATCAAACAACTGGCAGCATCAAAGGAAAAGGGCTTTTTCTTCAACATACAGCCCAACGAGATAAGCTGTTCAACGTGGCATTAAAGTCAGAGGGAAAAGGAGAAAGTGAGTTATGCGAGACGGAACAAAAGATGGCGGTGGAAAGAAGAGGGCGTAGTCATGAGCCGCGCAAAGCTTAAATCAATCCTTTGCAAACTGTGGTAAAAACTGTAATACCATAAACTGTTCTTTTCTCTTTAATCCATTTGAAAGATATGGGGGGATTGAGAATTCTGTAAGCAGCCTGTGGAAAAAAGAAAGGTGAACCCACACCAGGTCACCAGAGCTGTGTGTTTAGTGTGAAACTAAAACTAAAACTGAAACTAAGAGAAAGACTTTTTTAGAGATTTTTGTGAAGAGAGTTGTGAATTTCAGGCTGGAATTTGCTTATCCCTAAAACGAGAACACTCCATGGTTGGCCCATGACTGCAGTATGAAAAGACTGTAAGATTTGCATGGGAGAGATTAGTATGTTTTTCAGTGCAATAGACTGTTTCCGAGCGGGCAGGACTGTTGCAGGTAGCAGTTTGGAAAACACGCTGGAGCAGAGAGGAGACCTCTTTTTCCCTGAGTTGGGAGAGACTTGTTAAGAACTTTAATACTGACCAAAAATTCCATCTTTGTTATCCTTTGTGTGTATCCTTTGGATGCTGGGGAAGTGCTGGAAAAAGAGGGGAATGTTTTTTCTTTATTTTCTTAGTGTTTCTTTTTTCTTTTAATCCTAGTAATAATAAACTTTCTTTATACTCTTTAAAGTTTTTGAGCCTGCTTTGCATTTCTCCTGATTCATATCTCACAAAGGCAAATAAGTGAACTAAACCACTGCAGAAGTAAACAGCTAACCAGACATTATGCCTAAAAAGGCTTTTCTTATTTTAGGAAACAATTGATACCAGGTCTTAACTTTTATCTTATTCCAGAAAACACCAGAAACATAATAGAAATAACACCATCGTGAATAGCTATATTGCTACTGCTAAATTATTAACTTCACAAAATCCAATAGAAGGACAAAGCAATGGGTATAGAGATTTACTATCTGTACCTTAAGGTATCCCAGGACAGTATCACAAGCAATTAATAAAAAGCAAAGTACTCTTTGTATAAGTAATGCCTACAATAGAAGAAAACAGCAGCTGGAAAAACAGTGTCACCATGCTGAGATAAAAACGCACCCAATTAGAACAACGTGCATGCAATATGACTGCTTTTAATCCAGTGCTACCTCAAAGTTGTGGGGCCAGTACATGCTGTAGCACACCCCAGGCCTTCCTCCCCTACTGTGCCTGGAAATCCTTCACCACAAGTCCTTTTCAGCTGAGACATCTGTGTTCACTCCCTATGTGTCCAGGGGGAGTGGAAGAGGAGAGAGGGGGCAGAGAAAATCCTCAGTCACCTTTGTTTCGACCCTTATACACCAAGTAGCCACCATCTTTCTAATAAAGCAACAGGAAATGCCAAAAATGCACCTCCCTCTCCACAGCAGGCTGCTGCAGAGGGGTAGTTCTGGTGCTCTTCAAAACCTGCCTTCTCCATTGCTCTGCCAGCTCTTCAGCTTCCCAACACTTCAGGACATGCATCTCCAAAACAGTCTTGTGACCTATTCCAAGCCACTGACAGCAGCCTCATTTTTAATAGAGAATTGCAGAAGCTGAAGGTTTAACCCTGTCTCAGAATGAAAAAAGATTTGAAGTAGAAAAGGTTTTCACAAAACAGAATGCCCTTTCTCTCCCCTACTGTACTTGAGATGCAAGAAAAGGCTCTCTTCAGACAGTGAACAAGAAGAGATCAGTCCTATGCTCTACAGATGCACGCAGCAGAGGAGACTCAGATTTGCACTGACCTTTTCAGCTGTTCCAAAACTGAGGACACAAGAGTGAGATGAAGGTTCAGCAATTAAAAGACCACCCATTCCTACAGGATGAATCAGATCACCAGATAACAAAAATTTTGCGAACTTGAGTCCAAGATTTACACCCCTTTCAAGGGAAAATATATTGGCTTAACAACCCTCACAAGTAAACAGTACAAGCATAATTCTAACCAAGCAATGTTTTAACCAAGTGGAACAGAATTTGTCTACCTCCCTCACTGTGACTTACTCAAAAGAAAGAAGCATGGTAATTATATTAAATAACTGAAAAAAACTAATTATGTTTTTATACATACCTCGATAAGAATTAATTGAACTTTCTGTGAATTTAAGGAAGGTAAAACACCAAGAAAAAATCATCACTGCATATATGGCAATCATATGGTATGACATCCTTTCCACTGATAAACATATTCTCATCCTTGTCATGCACATCCTAGTTACCAAGTCAGTCTCACAATAATGAACACTTTCATTCTCCCTACACAGGTATTGACAAAATTTGTGAAGAAAAGAAAGCTCAATAACCAAACATATCTCCTCCTGCTCCCAGTGAGATATATTCTGGGGTTTCATAATGAACATTTTCCTTAATGATTAGACAGTCACTTCTCCCAAAAGATCTGAGGTGCTTTTATTGAATTTAGTTCTCTAAGTTTGAAAAGGCAGTGCAAAATGACTTTCCGGCTCATCAAGTTGTTTTGATAATGACCAAGGTATTGACTTGACTTAAAGAAAATAGCTTGTGTCTAGCAATGATGAAGAGAATGGCAGAAGGCAGGAAAGTTCTAGGAATGTAGGTATTGTCAGAATGGATATAAGTCTAGCCTCAGGTCCCATCTCTGGCAGTTCCTAGCCTTGGATATGTCCTTCATTTTTCTCTAAAACTCCATCAGAGACAGGCACAAAGTGAGCTGTCAAGCACAGAAATCTCACCCTACTGATTGAAATTGACTTAACATTTTGAATAAACACTTTTTCTAAGACTTACCTATCATTTTTCATATTATCCGTACACACTCACCATCCTCCATATTTATGATAACATTTTTTGTTTAGGAGTTTGTTTGTTTGTTTTTCATGGAAAAAGTAATTTTCTCCCCATGCCACTACTATATCACTTCTTTTCCCAAGAAAATTGAAACATTTCACCTAAAGCATTTTTTAATTCCTTTTTTGCATGAACTTTTATTATTTCATTTTGTGAACTGACACAAATGGGAAACTATCACAAGTTCATTTACACATTTTTTATATCATTTCACCTTTGTTTAGGCTTTATAGATTTTGTCTTCTGGTTTTCGCTACTGGTTTCTGCCTTTTAACACATCCACAACTGTAGCAGGCTTTTTTGACTGTCAAAGGAAATTGCATCAAGACAATGTGTGTGTGATTCAGGACACAGTCTATGTGAAAACAAGTTATGAATGCATCGCTCAACTGCAGCATATGGTGTTATGTGAAAAGAAAAATCAACACAAATCAGCAATTACAGCAACACTTCAGAAAGCCTGTGAAAAGAGTGCACACCTATAAAGGGAAACCAAACAACTCACAATCTGATGAGGTTCAAGTTACTTCCCAGAGTCAAACTGAAGGGTAATCACATAGCACTGGCTCATTTCACAGTCAGAATGATCAACAGACTATTTCCCTCCCGCATGATGAGAGTGTAGCATAGTACTTGCAGAAAGCTTTAAGATTCAATTTCAGGGGTGGATCAGTTGATAGTGAACCATGCTCTCATGAAGGAAACCTGAAACAGGAGCTGTCAAACATCACAGCATTCACAGCCTGTTGCAAGTGTTCAGTCAAGTCTGATTTAGCAGAAAGGTGTCCCTGTGTCATGCAAGAAGAGCTCAAGGTAACCATAAGAGTTCAGGTTTTTTTCTCCTAATTCTGCCTAGCAAACTCTCTCGTATACCATCTTCCTAAGGGGCTTATTTCACTAGTAGAATGCAAGGGGAGGGAAAAAGGGCTATACTGTGTTCCAGACACTGCAAGATGGAAGCAGCAAGAACAATGCTCTGTAAGAACAATGTCCAATTAAAGACAGAGAGTAATGAGCAGGGGGAAAAGAAAACACCAACTGGGGTTTGTGCCATATAGTAAAACATCACCAAACCAGAAATCTAGACAGACTCCTGACATGTTAATAATGACCACTTACAAATGCTACTGCCAACTAGTCTTCGTGTTTCAGTGAATTCTGTTGTTTTTTGAGGTTTTTTTGGAGGGCTAAAAAAAGTTGAAGAGTTAATGGACAATCTTCTTTTCCAAAATTCTAAGATTTATTATTTTTCTATGTGTCTTACATGTCTGTAGACCTGTGCTGCCAGCAAAAATGCATGAAATCTGATTTGAGAAATTAAGATCATAATATGGTTTGCTTATCAATGTGAGCCTGAAAAATGAAGCAATTAAGATTCAAAGAAAGAAAATTATGTAATAGACCACTACTGCAAAATCAGTAACACTTTTTTAGGAGACTAATATGCTTAGCATATCCACAGACTTACTAAACATATTTTACTGACAACATCTCTATGAAACTAAGAATTAGCCCCCTGTTCTTACTGGTATTTTACACTTCAAGAATCCATCCAAAAGAAGCTAAGGCCCATATCTACACAACTGTCTTTAGCTATCTCAGTGTTACACAATGCCTAACACCACTTGCAGACGTACCAAAACGATTCAAAGTTGGAGCCAACTTCTCTCATTTGCCTGTCAGAGCATAGACAGATACAGCAGTCTAAATGTCAGCATTCATGTGCTTACTGATTTGAAAGTTAACACAGTCCTTTGGAACTGGAATTGTGAACCATCCTTGAGGCCTGTACACCAGCTCCATATAAGCCAAAGAAAATATCTAAAACATTGCTCCAAATTAATGACCTCCCCAGCTTGCCATCATCCTCACTGACATCAGTTGTTCAACAGTAATTTCTCTTTCAGTGTGTTAATGAATCAGCCATTCCAAAAGAGAACATGGAAAACAAGTGATCACACTCAGTTGTCTCTCACAGAGTCAGAGAATGCTCCTTTCTCAGTCTATTACCCATTTCCAGAAATTGCATTACATAGCAGGCATTTAGGAGAGACATCTGAATCCTTTTCTATGCCTCTGTTACATTAAACTTCTAGAGAAAGACATTGTTTCTGAACAATTACATACCTGAACTTGAAATTCTGTTTAAGCCATTTGGCCCTGTTCAAAAGACTAAAAAGCAGTAAAAATATCACTTTATATGTGTTATTAAATGAACAAAGCTGTAAAAACCACAGAATTTTTACATATAGAAAACTCAACTTTTCTGTAAACCAAATAAAAACCACTAACACTCATACAGTGTCATTCTATCCAATGAAGATGAGCAGTTTATACCTCATCTCTTCTCTTTCAACAGCTCTTTTGTCTCATCATCAGACAGGTGTGTGGGTCAACATCACTTGAGTTATCTGAATTACTCAAGTAACACTTGAGTTACTCTGAGTATAGTATGTCCCATCCTTTACAGGAAAGATCCAGGTTATTGTTGAGAAAATACGGTTTACGATATGTGTGAAGGAATAGCAAACCACTGAGATATTTCTAACTTTAAACTGTAAATCCCAAAATGTCCAGTGTTAACAAAGCTTTGCATTTCCTCAGCAGTACACACCATCCCACAAATGACACCAAAGAACAGGTAGCAAAGTCGTCTCTAGACTCAGTATAGAACAGCTCTTTGGAGCTATATAAACTTTCCACCCCACTCCTCATGGTCCCAATCAAACTCACATGTGGTCAATGCATAAACCTTGGAAGGAAATCATCAAATTTCAATGGTACAAGAGAATTTCAAGATTACTCCTGATCCAAACTGTCTTGAAATAATGAAGTCAAGTGTACAAAACCATATTTCAAGCAACTTATTTGAATGTACTGTATTGCAAATCACTCAACATCTAATCCAGAAAAATTAAACTGACATCTTCTTTTGCCATCTGGGTTTTTAAGTCACTAAGAACTAACATGAGACTGGAAGCTGATTAGCCCTTAAAAAGTTATGCAAACAAAGAAATCTACTTTGCCTTGTTTGACTCTCATTGCAACAACTGCAGAGGTTGATACCACAAGTGTATCAATGCCTGAAAATCTTCCAGAATGGTATCTGTAAAATATCAGAAGTTTTCAATATTTTTAGTTGGTTTTAGAATTTGAATTTCAACATAATAAGTAAAGTTGTTTGGTCTCTTCAGTTTTCTGTAGATTCTCAACTAAGTATACACCAATATAACCAAGAGTACAGATAGCTGGAAGGTTTGGGACTTTGTCTAAAATAACTTCATCAAAAGAAATTAATGAGTTTTAGTTCTTCTAACCAAGAAAGTCATAATAAATTAATATATCTAATTAGAACCAACCTCAGTGAGATTACATTAAAATCTCATTTTGTTCTGTTAAAAAATTCAATAAAACCATGCCAATTAAATTAGGCAATCAATAAGAACAAAGAACAAAGTGATTTTCTTGATGTTTCATCTACTTTGCTCAGCCATTAGAAGTCATTTTTAACAGCTTGTTGACAATGTTTCTCCCTTGACAGTGCTGCAGGTAGTATCACATGTCAGCTCCCAAATCTACTTCGACAAATCATCCTTGCATTGCCATTTAGCACATCTGCCTCTGCAGGCAACTGAGTTCTCCTAGGAAGCCCAGTACTTCATTAGAGTGGGACATAACAGTTTATAGGGTGGAAAAGTGAAAGCAAAGGGAAGACTGAATTTCAAGTGAAACTGATACAGAGTGTGAGACAATAAAAAGGTATTTAGCAAGACACAACCTGTTGCAGAGGTTACACAGTCTCAGCTGTGGATGAAGGAGCTCTGGAAAACTAATGGTTTGTACAAGTATGCATTATTTCATTGTCTGCAAGCCTGAAGGGTGATTCACTTCTGCCTTCTATCACACTTTAATGCCTTCTGGTATTGCTTTCCCATATTGATCTCCAGCAAAAATAGATTTGGCCGTACTGAGAAAGAAAAATCTACTAGCCAATTTCCAGCAGTTCTTGCTCAGCACAAGGTACCATTCAGTACAGAATGTGAGGAACTAGTGTAAAACGTTACCACTTTCTGTTACTTATGTTTAAATTGCAAACTGTTGCTACAGACATCTCTCAGTTCTACATGTCTAGCTTCTGGACATTTCAGCTTGTTACCTACGTCATCTTTTCTTCAAGGTTGGTCTCAAACACAGAATCAATATATTAATTAGGGGACTGATACAAAATGACAGAAGTGATCAAGCTGCCACATTAACAGAAAACTCTCTCACTCTGATGAAAAAAAAAATTAGCTGTAATACCAGAAGAAAGAAAAGTAGAATTTTGACTTCTACATACAGAAAAGAAACTGTTTTTGTCTCAAAACAAGCAGCATTTTGGTGCATTCCTTCACATTTTCTATGAAAGAAGGATTATTCTTTTAATTATTTGATCTTTCTGCAAGGAAACACAGCAAATGACTACTGGGATGCATCCCCCTGTATTGTTTGACTCCAGTAAGACTCACTCTTGGAGACTGAAAGGTTATGGTTTATGGCTTAAACATTTTTATAAAGGACTTTTGCCTATTATAGCAAAACTATATAAAAAAATCTGCATAGAAGACCACCACAACCTGAATGAGCCTCCTGGCGGAGGCCCTGGACTGCAAGTTGATGGAGATAGAGAAAGTGACTGGGGGAGAAGAATACATTCACAGGAGGATTAAGCCTCACACCTTCAGGGTGGAGACCACAGCCCCAGGTTTATCGGCTGTCGGTCTTGCACAGACTCCTAGACCAAAGAAGGGAGGAGGAGAGGTTTTGGGTGTGGTGAAAAAGCCTCTGGTCAGAGGCAGTGAGCGCCCATTCTCCGCTGCGCAGCCCAGCCCAGCTGTGGGGCCTCCCACCCCAGGAAAGCCACATCTGTGGGATATTCATGTGAAGGACAGCAGAAGGGGTGTCACGGCCCATCAAAGGCACCCCCCTGCCCCGCCAAAGGGGTCCCCAGACCCCTGCACCAGAGCACTGCATGTAATGCAAAATGATGCAACAGATACAGCCTTGCAAGGACAGTGTCAAACCAGCCTCCTGCACGGGAGGCACCTGGGCATTCCCACCTGCCCAAACACATATTAATCCACTGGATTCTATGCTCTTCGGCATGGGGGACTCTCACCACCAGGAAGACCAGACAGAGGGGAGCAATAAGACATCATTGGGACCCTCAGAAGGGTGATATGTTTCTACCTAACCCCTGTCACTCTCTCCCTGTCCCCCCCCACACACCTCTTTTTGCTATTTCTTTCTTTTCTCTTTCTTTCTCTTTGCCTCTTTTACTATTAAATAAAATATATTGATTTTTTTGGCACCAACATCTAACGTCCTTTGGTATAAATCAAGTTTTGGGGTATATTTAGAACCTTTCTGGGTTTGATCCATTTTATTCAAAGAGACTTAGTTTTCTTTGCTCTTCTGTGCTTAAGTTGGTTCATAACACTCACTTAACTGTGCTGGACAGATTTTAGAATGGGGCTCTACAGCCTGTTTAAGTTGAGGGGCTTTTACACTTTCACATGACATTCTATAGTGTCAAAAGCCTTCTGCTCCCTGTGCTTTCAGGTTCCCATTTTGTACCACTCCACCATAGAAGGCCAGCAGATTGATCTGGGACAATTTGCCATTCTTAGTAAAGCCATGCAGATTGCCTTGGATCACCTCCTTAATGTTTATCTCTAAAATGTCAAAGTGGGATGTTATGACATGGTTGCAATGGCCTTTATTTAATATTAAATGCCACTTACTCTTTTGAAGTGGTGAAATTGAGATTATCAACATGAAATTATTTGTTCTGTACTCATATTACTATTAAAAAATTTGCCATTTTTTATCTTACATGCAATGAAGAGGAATGTGAAAAAATTGAAGACATTCACCAACTGTTTGTCCCCAGCTACAGGACTTTTTCTATGAGCTGAATATGGAGTGGAAAGGAGACGGTTCCTGTGTTGTCTGTATAATCTTCACTTTTAAATGCAAAATAGCCTATGGGACAAGGCAGCTGTCACTTTTCAGCTACAGAAAAATACAGACTGACTCACTATAGTCCCTATCTCCCAGTCTAACTCCTGGGTGATTTGCACTTGTTTGGTTCTTTGGGGGTTTGGAGGGGTTTTTTGTTTCCCTTAATCTGAAATTCAGTCATTTGTACCAAGAACTGCAGGGTACAAGAAAACTTAATATTTCTGAACTATGTTTTAAAATTTAATGGTGCTTTAGTGCTTTGCTTCAAAGTCTGAGGTACACTACAGGGTTCTTAAATCCAAAACCTCAGAAGCTACCACCTTCTTTATCTGCCCAAGAGATTAGCAACCTTCAGGAAAGCAAGAGAAATAGGACCTGTCTCACAAACATGTATTCTTACAACTTTTACAATGCAGTATTTAACAGAGACATAAGCCATTCCTCTTCCATCTATCATTCTTGTGCACATGCTACGTATTATTAATTCAGGACCTCTGGGACAGTCCCATAAATCTGTATGGAGTTGGGGTCTGGGTGGGGAGGGGTGTTTGGGTTTTGTGGAATTTGGAAGGGGGGTTAGAAGCACTCTGTGATCCAACATGCCATTGTCGCTCCTTTGGATCTTAACACACATAATATAATTTAAACATATTTTAACAATCTGCATGATAGAGTCACTGTTGCAGCATTTGTCATTTAGAACATTAATATGGCAGCTGTTTTAAATTTTTAAAAAATAATAAAAGGGCTTTGTCTACATTAAGGACCAGAGAGGAAAAACACGTTCTTTTTTTCCCAATAAAAAGATTGGAAGAAGCAAGAAAAGAAATTTGAAACAAGCAGAAATGATCTCTGGAATTCTTAAAACACATACCAAAGAAGCCTCTCAATTTGGGGCCATCTCTGAGAAAAGAGAGTAAAATTGATCCTATTTGTAAATATAAAATAAGCAGATCTTGTAAGCATTTTGTGTTTGTTTTGTCTCTAAATGAAAGGCTTTGAAAGGTTTGATTCACTTGCTAAGCTTCAACGCTCGACATATTTCTGCAATTTTTTCACACTGGAGTTTTAAAGTCCAACTTTGGATAACTCTTTAACCCTTTCAATAAAAACTACTTGTGAACTATTACTGAGAATGTTTCCAGGAGTAAATCAGAGTATGGGGTGCATGGCTTCCTTGTAATCTCACCTTCCTAGACTTCTACTTGTTCTTTTTGTCCTTGTTCAACTGTACATCGTCATAAACCTTAAAAAAAAGCCCTGCTGGCTTATCTACAGAACTGCCATTAAAGAAGGTCCCATGTGGACTGAGCATGATTAGAAAGTTTTTCAAGTCTGTTCATGGAAAAGATTCTGGGTACTGAAGCAGTGCTGCTGTTTGTGGTTCCTAAATTAGGTATGTTTGTTAACAAACCAGCAGAAGTAATATGCCACATCTCGAGTAGATTTATGCTTAATTGTTCCGTGATATTTTAACTGATTTATACAAAATATGCAAAATGAAATCATCCTTCTCTAAACATCAAGCTTTCAATACTTTCTCTAACAGTATCCTTCTGGACAAAATGTCCAGCACACGGCTGGACAAACACATCATGCAATGGGTGAGCAACTGGCTCATGGGTTGGGCACAAAGGGTTGCAGTGAATGGGATGACATCAGACTGGGGACCTGTCACTAGTGGGTTCCATCTTAGAAACTGTGCTCTTCAACAACTTCATAACTGGCTTGGACACAGGACTGGAAGGGGTACTGAGCAAGTTCACAGATGATACAAAACTGGAAGGAGCTCTTGACTCCCTCCAAGGAAGGAAGGCCCTGCAGAGAGACCTTGATATATTAGAGGATTGGGCAATCACCAACCATATGAATTTCAGCAAAGTGCTGGATTCTGCACCTGGGATGGGGCAACCCTGGATGTATGGACAGACTGGGGAATGAGATCCTGGAAAGCAGTGCCATGGAAAGGGCCCTGGGAGTCCTGGTCAGTGGCACGTTGAACATGAGCCAGCAGTGCCCTGGCAGCCAGGAGAGCCAAGTGTGTCCTGAGGGGCATCAGGTACAGCATGGCCAGCTGGGCAAGGGAGGGGATTGTCCTCTGCTCTGCTGTGGCCTCATCATCATTGGTGGCACTCATCATTGGTGGGCACTTTTGGGCACCACAAAATAAGAAAGATGTTAAGCTCTTGGAGAGTGTCCAAAGGAGGGCCATGAGGATCGTGAAGAGCCTTGAGGGGAAAGCTGTATGAGGAGCAGCTGAGGTCACTTGGTCTGTTCANGCCCAGGGAAGTGGTCACAGCACCAAGCCTGACAGATTTCAAAAAGCATTTGGACAACACTCTCAAGCACATGGTGTGACTCTTGGGGTGTCCTGTGCATGGCCCCGAGTTGAACTCAAAGATCCATGTGGGTCCCTTCCAGCTCAGCATATTTTGTGATTCAGTGATTCTGTGATCAGAAAATCACATCACAGCTACTGTTAAGAGTGCCATAACTGCAGGAGAACTTCCCATCTGATTTCTCATCGGAGGAAGATGACACTCAGCCAGGGAGTAAATTCTGGTGCCTGCTAAGGGAGGAACTCTAATGGTAATTTTTTCAATAGCTGAGCTCTTCATAAGTCACTGACGTGTGAAGTTTCTGTCAGCTAATAAGGACTGAGCTCACCCAGCAGGTTTTTCTCTGAAAGGATGCTACTAGTAACTCTTTCATTCTTACAGTGTTTGTGTTAATACATTAATTATCCTTCAGCCAGAAAGGGAACCAATGAACAGATAGCCAGGAACATGGAAAATTCTTTCCATATTTAAATTTCTTTTTCTGCTTTCAGTTTTACTGTTCTTTGCTAAACTGAAATGCCACTCAAGTTGCGCAGATTTTACACGTATTAAAAGGATGGATATTTTTCTCCTTTTTGAAATTATTAGTAAACTCCCTTTGAAAATTATTAAAGCAACTTTTAACTATCTGATGTATTAAAATGACTCATTAATGGCATAGAAAAGGTTACCTCATTTTTTCAAGTCTGCAGTTGATGAGACATGAATTCATCTGAGGTTAGCTCAGCTTGTGAGAGCAGGGCTGATAACACCAAGGTTGCAGCTTCAGTCCCTGTACAGGCCATTCACTTAAGAGTTAGACTTGATCCTTGTGGGTCCCTTCCAGCTCAGAGTATTCTGTGATCTAGGCCAAATACACATTCACTCTTGAGTTAAAGAAAAGCATATAAGTAAAGCAATTATGTTGCACTGTTAATCCATTACTTCGATTATTTCAACTGGATTATCTTTTGATACCGAATGATAACCAAACTGTATTTCATGCCTGACCAAAAAAAAAAAAAAAAAGAAAAATTGTATCTTGATGATATTTTGAAGTTTTGGAATATTGCCTAGAAATACTATATTAAGTAGCTGTGGGACAAGTGAAAAGATTAAGGAGACTAGAATTAAAAGAAAATGTAGCTAAGCAATTTAGAACTACTTTCTGACCTGACTAAAGAAAAAAAAAAAAAAGAAACTAAATAAAATGGAGATGAACAAAGTCTGTGATTTTCAGATTAAAGAATCTGGAAACAATTGCACAAATCCAACGTTCTCTGAATTAAGCACTATTGACAGTAGACTTGAGCATGTACTGTCTCACACACAGAAAGGCAGGAAAAAGATTTATTAATGCACTTCAGATTTTTAGATAACCAGCTTTTCAGCATGCGTAGACAGATTGCTCAGATAGTAATGTTTTTTAATTTGAAAAGTTTTTACTTAGTCCATTCTTCCACCTGACCACACTCAAAAGATAATTTCAGTAGATTATCACGTGTTTCTGATTTCCTCTTTGCCTATTATTTTCTTTCTTCCTAGGAAATACCTGCTCTGATGAAGATATGCCAGCATAAAAACCTGAGATAGATTTAAGAGACAATCCTAAATCATAGATTCTAAGGCAAGAAGAAACTTGTGCAATCATTTTAACCTGCATAAAGCAAGAGGCAACCTGCCCTAAATTACTATCCATTTCAAGTCCAGCAACTGTTTTCGAATTCAATATCAGAAAAAAATAAATTACTAAAGAAACACTGTTATTTTGGAATTTTCATTGGCAGAGTGATGCCATGATGATTTTTTTCCTTTTCTTTTATACCCCTTTTATATACTTCTTCTATATTCTTACTGCTTCTAGCCCACATTCTTAAACTTAGTATTTTGTTAAGCGAAGAGACTAAACATCTTGGCAGCCTCGTAGTGAGGGGTCAGAAAGCCCCAGACACCAAGGTCCTCTCTAGAACACATTCTGTAAACTGAGACGGGCCCAGCCAGGGGAAGGCTCCTCAGGGCGGGGGGTTCACTTGAGCCCCTCATTGGGGAATCTTTTATAGATTTGCTAATTGGTAAGGCCTATAATGTTATACCTGACTGATCATGTGTGGGCATTCCAGTCTGCTCTTCAGTGCATTCCACCTGGATGTGGATCCTTATGTTAAGGATCCTTAAAATAAATACCAAGGTAAAAACCCCTTTTTTCCTTCTAGCCGTGTTTGGCTCTTAATTGTAAGACTAGGGAAAGGCATCAAGAGAACGCATGGAGCTCATGGCAAGTAATTCCAATGAAAACTGCATTTAGTTTATTCTCAATTTTTCTGATTTCAAATTCTAGCCATATCATTTTCTATAACTTTCATTGATAAACTAAAAAGTCTTCCATGACATTATATCTCATATGAAAACTGGAAAACACTACATTTGTGATTTCTTTACATCCCAGACAACAAAGAAGTTGTTTCCAATTCTTTAATCCATGTCCTAACTCTTCTTTGAACTGAGAGTATTTTTTAATGAGGTTTAAACATCATATTGTAATATAAGAGATGTTACATCAAACACAGACATCTTACTTCAACTCAGAACTGCTCTTTTCATCATTTTAGAAACAATTATTTCTTATAAGCACCTCATTTCACTAAGGTTTTCTCATATCTAAAATGATGTCTTGTGTTCTGTATTTACTGATTTCAAATATTTTACCTAAAGAAAATGTGTTTTGATAGAAGAAAATGTATGTACAATTAGGTATGAAACTTAGGATGCATCTAGCTGTCATCTTTTAATTTACAAAAAGAATTCATTTTCTGTGTCAAATATAAGATATTTTTGTGGACTTGCCAAATTCAGAAGTTAATCTCCAACTCTTCAGATACCAAAGCCTCTCTTAACAACATGTTTTATCCCTCCCATCTCTCATTTGTCTTCTCCTTTACTTCAAGCACTTTTTTAAAAGAGCCTGTCAAATCTGCTTTATAGCTTAGATGGGGGAACAAAGGGCAAGAAACATCATTAGGTATCAGTCTTCTAGTTTTAACAGCCTGGGTGCAGGGATATTAGAATCCAGAACTCAAAACCATGATCTAACCTAACAGTTATGACTTCCCCTTTTAATTTTTTTAATGGGGTCTAAAATATATACATGTTTGAACAGGGTTGGGGGGATGAAAGTTAATCCTGGTTGCCATGTCACTCTACAAATCAAAAGCAAGCAATCCATTACAGATAGTTTTGAAGGCAACAGTACTACAGTGGTATTCCTGATGGATTTAGAAATTATGGTCTGTGCAACTTCACAGGCATTAAGCATGAAAATAAAACCATTAGATCTTCTCAACAAATGGAGTCACTATTGAAGGATATATTTTTTTCCTGCTCACAGTTGGGTTTTTATTTTTCCAAATTGGAAACACACCACATAGAGGAAGTAATAACATTGCAGTAAAGTAATCAAAGCCAAATTTTTATTCACATTGATTATCTTTTACATTTTGAAGTATTGCCTTTGTACATCCATCTGTAAATGTTTATCAGATAGGCATTCAAACCCTTTCCTTCATTAAACCATTCTGCGGGACCACTACCATACTTCTGTTATATCTTTGAGCAAAGTGGAAAAGAAATGTGACATGCATGGTTTTTCATTCACCTTCCAAATTCAAAATCTATAGTCTTTTTTCTAATCCCCACAACTCAGAAAAATACATACAATTTTAGTTTCAATTTTATCACTATAATATGAAGTCCCCATGAAAAATGCTTCTTCCGATCAGAATTTGAATGCAGGAGTATTTGACTCTGATTTTCTCCATTTTAATTATATTAAAATGGAGAAAATCATATGCATGTCCTCAGATTAAAAAAATAAAACCACCGTCTTTAGATGGCAGTAGATGACAAGCTGCAATTAAATAAAAGTGGGATCTTTCCAATCACGAAGTTGTTTATGCTTCAAATTAGTGTCCATCAACACACCTCATGCCAAACAAATAAATTGTGATGAAGGAGCAAGTAGGATGAGATACCTGATTAACTCTTTGTTAAAGGAGAAAGGTCTTCTCTTCAGGCATTCATTCCAGATCTAAAGTGCACATCTTTATTATTTGACCATTGATAGTTTTTTACATTATTTGGAGTGTGATCCAGGCAAATTTTGTTCTCAGTAATGTCTTCTAAACTAACCATTGTATCATCACTACAAAGATATTTCAGCATGCACATCACTTTCTATTGTTTGTGCTCTATTTTAACAGCTAAGTGAAAGAAAGCAACCTACAGATTTGGGCACATAAGAAGGGATACCTAGCTTCTTTCATCACATAGTGTAAATCCCAGTAAGAAAAGACTTCCTAAAGACAGGGGAAGCTGTATCCTTTTTTGTCAAGTAATTTATTGAGTTTGTATTGCAGAGAACCTTATGCAGACATTTCTGCAATGGATCATTAAGTCAAGTGTAAGTGAAGAAAAGGTGCATTTTTAATATAGCAGCTGAAAAGCTACAGGTAGTACTTTAAGCTGCCAGTCTATTTCTCGTACATTTGCTGCAGAAGTTCATGTGTTCCCTCCCTTGTTTGCAGGATACTAAACTCAATGTTCTCATGCAGAAATTGGTCACTACCTTTTTAACTGCTCCCTGCTATACATTAGGTTTCATTTTCCAGGGTGTAAAGTGCTTGCAGCTGCCATGAATTTCATAGTTATTGCAAACATGACTATTACACACAACAGATTTTTATCTAGCTGGTGGAGATGCCCACAAGGATTCTGCAACAAATGCCAGCTGTATTCCTTCAAAAATATGTATCACAAGTTACTGCAAAGCAGTAATGGGAAAATGAGGGCAAGTACAAGTCTAGATAAAATACAATTTAAGCAATGCAACAGATCAATTAAATATGAAACTAATCATGGTCACTGTAGTCTCTTAGGAACAAATTAATTTAAATTAGCACACATAAATGGCTCAACATATTGACTATCTTATGAGCATTGGCTGCAAATATTATATTCCTTGGATTTATTTCAATCCCCAAGTCGTTACATAGTGAATCATATCTAAGCAAGAAAGAACCTAAATGTACTTCTCAATTTGCATGATCTCTTTCACGGAAAATGCCATACCATGGCAACTATTTATTTATGAAATTAATATCAGTCCATAGAAGCTGTTGATAATACAATAATAATTGTTGATGATGTTGCTCTAAAACAGAAAACATGAGGTGACAAAGCAAAAGAAAAGCAGATTCTTTAAATAAAATTTGCTTAATAGTTCAGTTGTTGCAATTTAGATGTAAGATGACCTCCACAAAGGGCTCTACTCTGGAAAAAAATGGACCAACAATTAGCTTAGCCACTGCTGCAACTTGGAGAAACAGGCAATGAATACTTCATAAATCATACATGGAAAAAATCTAAAGGCTTGAAAGAAATTATATGTGGACATTATCATACATAATGAAACTCCTGTTGCCATGTTGATACATGAATCATTTCTCTCCAAAAATGCTATTTTACTTCCATCTTTTACAAGATTTTCTGACATAGTTTAAGATATAACATTTCTTTCCTAATAATGTTTAAATAAATTATTAATAAAAGCATTAATATATATACACACACCTATATATAAGTATGAAACTGGATTTCCTATTATGAATTAGACTAAACACGACTGTAAGTGTAGCTATAAGAAATGAACACTTTTACAAATCAGTTTAATTTCCCTGCATTGCGATCACCTAAAGCCTCCAATCATTGTGCACTGGCAGGTAACATATGAAAGGGAAGTTGTATAGACAACGTGTTGGATTTTTTTTTAAAAGATTCATTAAGTACTTGCTCCGATTTTTGTTAATGTGTAGCAGCACTGTAGATCCGTCAAAACAGTGATCATCGAAGAAACATTAAATAATGAGCATTGTCTTTGTATTTTTTGTTAGCACCATTTTCTGTTCCATGTTTCTTTTTGCCCATTTTTTACTATCTACCACTTACACAATAAAATGATTACTTTGTTGTCATCCAAAAAAGTTGGTAATTATTCAGAATGTTTGTCTATGCTATCGTGTTAACTAAATAGCTCTGCTGAAGGACTTAAATAAGGTGATAAGATCATGTTTTCTGAACAGCACATACCACATAAGGGCTTTCTTTTGATAATTTAAGTTACATCAATATAGAGTTTTACTCAAGTAAGAGACATGATTCCACCTCAGAACTGCCAATTAACACTATTCAAGTGAAAATAAAAGTAAATGCTAACAGCATCTTTTTCAAGTATCACGTATTATCTCACAGTGTAATCTGGCAGAGCGGTAGACTTTACAATGAGGAAAGCATAAAGGACAGCTACATGCTCAGGATAAACCATGATTATCTTGCACAGGTTACTACACTGAAGGTACACAGCCACAACTTATGCAGGCAGATCCAAAGTGCTGCAGATCTGCAGACAGATCCAAAGGAGGGAGCGCAGGCAGCTCTGTTAAAAGCAGCCAGCAGTAATCATGGTCAGACCCCAAATAGCACCAATTCTTTTGGTGGGTTTTTTTACATATTCCAAGGACTACTGAGGCCATACCTACACTAAAACTATTACCACCCAGACTAACCTATTTACCTCAGATCTGCTTATGATTTCAAGTTATCTATTAGTTATAGACATATCCTCATTACTTAGAACATGGGAAACACTCTCAGCACATGACGCAAGTAACACTTTTCAACCAACTCTTTAGTATTTGACTAAGCTGCCATGGTTGTAGGCCCACAACACACAGGGTTTCTGCACAGGCACTTTTCTAACAATCAGATGCCTGTAACAGAAAATTTCTAGCCATAAAACTGTGGTCTTCCTGGACCAGCTGCTTCACCTATAGCTAGAGGTAATGAAAATTATGTGAAGGGAAAATATAGGAGAAGGGAGTAATTGAGATGTTCCCCATATTTATTGCTGAATTACTTTGATAAAACAAAACCTAAGAAATTTTTCCTAAAAGTGCTCAGATTTTAATGCCAAAAATTTAATAAAGCACAACTGCACCCCATTTTATCTCTGCCCACTTTTTTAAAAAAAACAAAATTTTAGAAATTTAAGGAATTAGCATTTCCTTGCTGGAAAGCATGTTTTTATTAAATGCTTCCTGCCATAGGTATGTATATATGTGGGTCTTACCTGAAAGACAGATGTTAGTCACCCTGGGAATAATTCACCCACTCATTAAACTCTAGTATAATATTGTAGGAGTGGGCACAAAAGCATAAAGAACAATGTAGTGGAAAAGTGCTGAGGTGCTAGCATGGCAATGAAACTAACAGGCAAAATTCTTTCTACACCAGGAATTGGTAAAGAACCCCAGATGTCCAGGAAACCAACATGTAAAATTAAACATTAAGTACTTTTATATGTAGCTACCAAGTTGTGTTTGGAACATTATTATATAGACACCCTTGAAAAATAATAGGCTTGTTACTTTTGCATTTTTGTGGCTCTATGAGGGGTGCGCAAGTAACTGAGAACAGAAAAAGGACAAAAGGGGAAAAAATCTATTTCAGTTACACATGTGTAATTGCATTTAGTGAGCTGAATTCTGCCAAGTCAATGGAACAGCATGTGACATAAACCAGTTTAAAATTAGGCCATGAGAATCTATCCAAGTTACAATATTTCCAAAATGTGAATACATATTAAGAGTCTCTATTGCTCATAACATCATATTAGCTCCGTAATGCTTTGGTCCTACTTCATGAATGAAAAATGCTTTAAAACTCAACCAAGTAGCAGCACTAAATAGGAACAGCAACTCAAGAGACAGCCAACTGAACAGATTAAATATACTTTTTAATAGCTGTAAAGCTGCACAGTGAAATAGAAATCCTACAAATAAAGTAACTGCAAATGTGCACACTTTATGTGCCCGGTGGCTTTCAAAGGCTTTTGGTGAGCAGAAATTTAATAACTCTGGTGATACTATCATGTTGCAGCACTAATAAGATACGGAACATTTGGAGAAGTGTAACAGCAGACAGCTATAACCAGAGCTGTTTGGAAATACTATCTCCGGATTAAATTAGCTCTATGAACAAGGACACATGGACTGAAATTCATTTTGTTATTGTTTTCCTTTCTCATCTTAATACATTTAGTTACTGCAAACTACTACTAATGGGGTATTGGCTAGCTGCATTTACAGTAGTTTGGTCTCTCTCCACATCTGGCTGGACCTATGTGCATATCCTGTAAGCTTACTGCTATGAGAGAAGATGATTGTTAACATGCACTCAGGGTTGAAGTTGTATTATGACCATAGCTGAAAGGCACTGGAGCAATACAATGCATCCCAGAATAGAAAGGTAGGAACAGACCAGTACTTGATAGCAGTACATCACACACCTGGAAACAAAAGACACATACTGAACACAAGTTTCAACACTAACAGCTTCTAGAACTTCTAAATGCGCACATAGGGCCTCTGAGCCATTGGGTTAGTGCATAAACTACAACAGCTTTTTCTGAAACCATGTAAAGCCTGAATTTTTACTTTTGAAAGTACTCAATACTTGCTTGATGACATCTGTCAGGATATGTCTGGTCCAAACATTCTGGAATGTAGAATTGAGCTACCCCAGTTTGCTTGAAATGGGGTAGCTTTGGCAATGGAAGCATCTAGTCAAAGCAATACATATTAAATGAAGTTCCAATATAGAGATGGCCAAGGGAATACCCAGGGTGAATTATTATAAAATATGATACAAAAGTAGAGCAGAAGAAAGGGTGAGAAAAAAATATATTAAGAGAGACTGAAAATGTATGCAATAGATTTATGCAGATCAAGGCATTCCTTCTTTACTACATCAGTGGCCTGGCATGTGATGTGAGCAGCATAATAATAATTTTATATATATGGTAAATATCTACCATCTGTGTTCTAAGGCACAAACCGTAAAATGCAGCATAAAACAATTAAAATCAACAGAGACAAAGTTCAGGGTACAGAAAGCTTTTGATCCACAAAAATGGCAGATGTTATATTTGAGTGACTGAAGACCAAAACTATGAGTGAGAGCAAGTAGAACTCAGTTTTTAAAAGTACAGCTCAATCCATATGCCAAAGGGTTATTTGGCATGATTCTCATATTCCTAGTGAGACAGAGAAAGAAAAAAAAATTATTTTAAGACTTTAATTAGGTCACAAGCTAACAAAATTCAATAACTCTTTCTAATGGATTTCAATAGGTCTTTCCAAGTTCAAGTTAAGAAATTCATAAAAACTTACACTGTATTGATACTAAAGCACAGATTTTTTCCAGAGTTTTAGGCTAGAGGACAGAAGCATTCATATTTCACTTTTTTAGCAAAGCATCCCTGAAGTATACCTGTTCTGCAAAAGTCTCAGGCCTTTCATTCTTCGGGTAGCACAAGCAGTATACTTATAAGGACATAACAGTAAGACAACAATATGTTGCCTTTTTTGTTGTTATTTAATGGTTTAATGTAGTCTTCCTCCTCAAAACATCAGCTTTAATTCCTGATCAACCTTCTATTATTTGGGATAGTTGTCAATTTGAGGATTCCTTAGAAATGACTAAAAATACAAAAATGAGGTTTGCCACAGATTCAAAAATTGAGAGCTAGGATCCCTAAAGTGCAATTATCAGGAAATTCTTTTCACTATAACTAGATGCCTTGTCATAAGAAGACCTAGAACCTTAATATGTCATGACCCCAGCGCCCTGGCGGAGGAGGGATGTAGGAGTTCAGATGAGTCAATGTAAGTGTCTCATTCAGCAGTCATAGAATGCAAAGGGATTAAATTCAAGAAAGTAGGAATCAGATTTCTTACTACTCAAGAGGAAGCAGACCACAGCTTCTCCTATCATGAAGACAGTTATCAGATACAAATACAGCCCTGGAAAGTGTTTAACCCTTTATCAATGGTTTCTGTAAGCTGTTGGGAACAGTAACAATAAAATAGAGCTCACAGTCAATGAAGTAAAGGATGTGTTCTGTTTATTTCACTAACAGCCCTTTTATCTGATAACTACTTATCTCAGCAGGAGGAACATACACTGTATTTAATGACTACGTTTTTCTAAAACTTTTGCTCTTTCCTTACCTCCTTTTCCTTTGTTCTTATACACATAAACCCTCCATGTGGTAAAGGGACCAAACTGTTCACATACATACCAAATGAAATATTTTCACAGGCAAGAAAAGCAATAAAAAGCTAGTTGTCTAATCCTTAGTTCTTCAAGTGTTTTCCATTCTCATCCAGCTGTTTCTTAGCTTTTAATATTGCCGGCTTTTCACCATTAATTAATGCAAAGATTTTACTTTCAATAGTTCTTTTAAAATATTTTCCAAAACAAACCCATCAACAAGTTTCCTTATCACTGTTCTTCTTTTCATATTATTTCTAAATTGTGAGCACAATTTAGCACAAGTTACAGCCTAAGCTTAAGCCAGAATTAAAATGACAGAAAGAAATGAGAAATTAGCTGAACAGGGCTGTTTCCACTAGACCAGGTTGCTCAAAGCCCCATCCAGCCTGGCCTTGAACACTTCCAGGGGTGGGACAACCACAACTTCTCTGGGCAAACTGCTCTAGTGTCTCACCACACCCACAGTAAAGAATTTCTTCCTAGCATATGACCTAACTCTACTCTCAGTTTGAAGCCATTGTCCCATCACTACATGTCCTCATAAAAAGCCCCTCCTCCAGCCCTCTAGAAGGCTCCTTTAGGTACTGAAAGGCTGCAATGACACCTCTCCAGAGCCTTCTCTCCTCCAGGCTAAACAATCCCAAATCTTTCAGCCTGTGTTCATGGGATTGGTGCTCTAGCCCCCTGATCATCATACTCTTTTGGACTAGGTCCAACAGATCCATGGGCTTCTTATTTTGGGAGCCACGGAGCCTGATGCAGTATTCTAGAGAGGTTTCATGAAAGTAGAGTAGTGTCATTTGAGAACTTCTTCAAAAAATAATCACTTGGTCTACAGGAAATTTTTGAGCTTGAACACAAATAGATTCAAGAATAATTATTTCTTATTAAGAGACCCACTTGTCATCAGGTATTCATTTTGCTACCAGGTATTTATCCTGCCTGTAGAAAAATGTGTCTATAGAACTAACAGAGAGAGCAGTTCAGATACTAAAAACCCCAACCTGTAACAAGTGGTGGAAACAAACGTGTTACTGTGCTTGAATGCACAGCATGCATGGCATCTCCTATCATTAAGGAGATTATCATCAAAACCTTTTCTATCCAGATGGGAACTGAGGCACTGCAAGATTAAAGCATTTCCTCAGGACTACGCCATTTACCTGTGAATACCAGGAATCAGAAATGTTCCTGTCAACAGTCCACATGCTTATCATGCTACATTGACTGTCTTCCTTAAATCACGCAACTCCTTTATGCAGTAAATTAAGTCAACTACAAATACACTTTCGTGCTGGGTTTGGCTGGGTAGAGTTAATTTCCTTCACAGTGGCTGGTATGGGGCTGTGTTCTGGATTTGTGCTGAACAGAGTTGACAACATAGAGGTGGTTTTGCTGAGCAGGGCTTGCACAGAGACAGGGACTTTTCTGCTTTTTGTACTTCCACACTGACCAGGAAACGGGGGGTGCATGGGAGGTTGGGAGGAGACACAGCCAGGCCAGGTGACCTCAACTGACCAAAGGGATGTTCCAGATCATATGGGATTGTGCTTAGTGAATAAAGTGTGGGGAAGAAGGAGGAAGTGGGGGATGTTTGGAATGATGGTTTTTGTATTCCCAAGTCACCATTACACATGATGGGGCCCTGCTCTCCTCGAGATGGCTGAACACCTGCCTGCCCATGGGAAGCAGTGAATTCATTCCTTGTTTTGCTTTGCTTGCGTGGCTTTTACTTTCCCTATTAAACTGTCTTTGTCTCAACCCACGAGTTTTGTAGCTTCTACCCTCCTGAACCTGCTGGTGGGGTAGTGAGCGAGTGACTGTGTGGGGCTTTGCTGCTGCCTGGGGTTAAACCATGAAAACGTTTATACTCTAAAGAAAAGAATTATAGTTATGAATTAAATCTTCTTCATACAAATACAGAGGTTTGTACATCTCAAACATCAAAAAATGAAACCTCAACAGCTATCAAAGCAAGGGGGTTTAATCAGACTACTTGAAAACCACTTGTTTGCTTTTATTACACTCATAATTATCTCCTGATTAACATATTTTGAGAAAAAATGTTATTATGAAAAACTATAACCCTATTTTATGAAGATTCAGAAGCTTTCACATGAATAGCATTCCTGCCATAACAGTACCTAATATTCCCAATGTTTCTATAAAATCAAATAATAAAAACAAGCCATGTCTTTTATAAAGGGAAAAGGAGAAGTTAAAAGCCTATGAGGTCTGAAGAACAAAGATTGTCACAAAATAATAGGACTATGATACCTAAAGCAATGCTGATTCTTTACAAAAGTAAAGAGATAATACTTCCCAAGGACACTGAAGTGGAGAACTGTGCTTAGCACAAAACATTTTAATGAAAGCAAGAATGACACAGACAGTTCAATCTGCACATACCCAAAGAGAGCCTGCAGCTTTGCCAGAATACCCAAACCTAAAGATATCCTGTCTAAGGAAGATCCATTATCTTCACTCAGGGAAAGCTTAAGTCTTTAAGGACCAATGAGAATGTATTTGTCTTCATTCAGTGGTTTGTTATTTCCAGAAGGCAAGGGAGCTGGGGAGGAAGCTGGTTGTTTTAATTTGGTCTGAAAGAATTCAGCAAGACTTTTCTTCGAAATTTATGCTTCCTTTTGGTTTCAGCTATGATGGAAATGATATTAGGAAATCCTTGGTGGATAGCCTAGTGTTTGTGGTTTGAGTCTCCTCTGGAAGAAGGGATCTGAAAGAAATACAAAACTGAAATATAACAGACAAAACCTGATTTCTTCCGAGAATGCATGAACACCAAGCCAAGTCCATCTAGCCCAGTATCCTGTCTCTGTCAGTAGCAGATGCAGATGGGAATGTAAGAACAGAAGCAGCATACAAAAGTAGTTCTCTAGACTATATTCCTTTGATTCGTATGATTTGTGGCTTCCAGACTTTCTGAGCCACATGCAACAGCCTTCATAGATTTTCTTTTCATAAACATATCTAATGAATTTTTGAACCCTTTAATATCCCCCAAATCCTGGGACAATATGCTTTTACAGCTTTACATGGTACTGTGTGAAGTATCACTTTTTGCTTGCTGTGAACCTGTCACTTGCAGTTACTATTTCATCCCCTCCAGGTTCTGTATGTATGTATATGTATATATATATATATATATATATGTATGCATATATGACAATAAAACCTGTTCCCTGATCAAATATCTATGACATTTGTGCTTTTCTACACTTCTACAAACTTCATATTCTTGGATGATGGGAGTTTTGTAGAGTATGTGGTAAAAAACAAACAGGCAAACTGGTAGGAGGGAGGCAGAAGAACACAACTGTTGATTTTATCTGAATGTTTCATCCACAGATCCACATTAGCTTGCAGTTATTCATCCTGAAAAAGAAGCCACATTCATTTCTCACATCACACACTGTTAATCTTCTGTAACTCTGTACAAACTCGAAACTATATTTGCATAATCAAATTTCTACTACAGCTGGCTTTCTTGCACTCTCCTCCAGCTGCAACTCTTTGAGGGGAGAGAAAACAAACAGAATCAGAAAGAAAAAAAAAAAGGCAGGGGGAATTGTAGGAAGAAAGGTATTCTTTTTGTAGGTGATCAAATGGAAAAGTCCTGCTGCAGGGTTAATCACATCATAATTCTTTGCCAGAGGAGCAGTCTGTTATCTCTACCTAAAAGGATGGTTGCAAACATACATCTTGTAAGAAAGTATTATAAATGCAAGTTAACGGTGACTAAGGTCCAATTAGCACTTCTCAAACTTTTGGAGTAGTTTTTAAGCTGTTAATTTGTTAATCAGTTGATGTACTTTCTTTATGTGGGTATGTGTATTAGAGAAGATTACTGTAAGATTAGGTCTTTTTTCTTTTTTTCTGTTAGTTCCTTGTTGAGCCCACTGTACCTGTACAAGAGAGACGATGGCAGAAAAATAAAAAACGCTGATCATGGAAAATGGGAAGCTGAGACTTCTTCTTTCAGCAGTGGTGCCAATTTATTGCTGGCTGTGAGAAATCATTGAACTATGGCTGCTGACTGCTGATAGACTGAAATACCTGATGCACATATCCATCTAGACTGCAAGATTTTTGGAGTAGAGGTTTTTTTGTTCATTAATATAAATAACCAGAGGACACAATGGAATCCAAAAAACTACGTGTGGCTGGGTATGACCAGCAAATACTGGAATACATAAACTAGGAGATACATTTCAGTCTTGTAATTTTCTGAACATGCAGCTCCAGGAAGACCGCTAGAGGGCCCACAATTATTTAAAGTTTTATTCTCCATTTTGCAATGCACATAAATAGTGAACAGGAACTTTTAGTGGATATGCCACAGGTTATTGAAGATGGTAATAAATTATTTTCACAAAAGTTAGTCTTCAGGAAATATAGTGCCTAAACTCTGAGACCCAGATTAGCTTAAAACCTGATCAGATGTTACTTTGAGCCCAAACCATTTTTCTGAAGTGTTTCAGGCTCAGCAGCATTCTGAGTCATCTTCCACAGGACTCAAAATGAAGTCACAACAGCCCACCAGGATGGACTAAATGTTAGTGCTTCACAGCTTCAAAAGCCAAGGGCGATAGACCAGCTGGACTGCCATGTGGCCAAGGCAGATGGAATCTTGGTGTCCATGGTTACAGGTGCTCAGTGCCACCTCTCTGGGTGTCTGCTGCAAAATTTGAAAAGTGGTGCAGAAATATGGCTCTTAGTGGACCCATTTGGTAGCTGTAAGGTCTAGCACAAGTGTTCTCCTTATTTATTATTCAGAAGAAATTTGGATTTTTTTATACAGATGCACATATATGCATATCCCCTCCTCAAATTTGGATAAAATAAAAATATTGATGAAAAAAAAACTATTTGGAAGGCAGAAATACTGATACTCAAAACCTTTACTAGCATTGTTATTAACATGTTATATTTATAAAATAAATTTGAACAAGCTAGAAACAGTCAAAATCCTTCTTTTTTTTCCATCTTCCTTCTTCCCTCCCTTTTATCTGTCCAGATTTCTGCACTCAAGCAGACATCCTGTTAGGTTTATATATTTCCTCACTTATGCAAGAAAAAACAAGTGTCAAAACCCCACTATTAACCAGGCAAGAGAAGTGACAAGAAAGAGATTGTCCATAAGGTAACATCTGAACGTGAGGAAAATGTTTTCCTTGAAAGTTGTCACCATGTTGTATACAGAAGCATAGCTGTCTCTTTTCAAAGCTTAGTGGTTTGTCACCATCACCATTATTATTCCAAAAGATAGTGAGAATCACAAAAGCTAGTGAGAGAAAGAAGCAATCAATCCCTTCTTCTTGTTCCCTGTGAGAATCAAACTGTTTCTGTAACATAGCTCAAAGATGTTGTTGTGGGGGGAAAATTACATTTTATATGGATTTTTTAAAAAAGCAGAATTAGACAGTCTTGTATAATATTAACCTCTCCCTAAGGGTTTCAGTTGGAGTGAAATATGAGATTCTCTCATCATCCTTGATTCTAACTTTCCTTTCATGAGAAAGAACAAATTATCTCAGTCACAGCAACAAAGCCAATGCTGACATGTATAGTAAATTGTTGTGAGGAAGTAAGGTGTACTGCTGTGGCCATGCACCTGGAGTAAACAATATGAACATAAAGTATTTCTCTAGGGAAATCATAAAGGTTTGTCTGAACCCGTTTCAGGAAAATAAAAGTGAATCCCTGGTTACAGGCAGATTCTTCTGTAGCTGAACAGCCAGCTACTTACAATAGTAGCTTTAGAAAGCAATTTAACAACAGCCAGGCTGGCTCCGACGCTGCCTTTTCAAAGTGCAATACAAATCAGTTTCAGCTGGCTGAGCATCTTTCCCACCAGGGCTGCAGTACCTCAGATTCACACTCCTGTACAACATCATCCAGTAATTAAAAGAACATCAGTAAGCTCTGGCTTTTCAAAGGTCTGAAAGGCGTACAGTGTATACAAGTGTTTTCTCTTTATGCCAGAATCCAGTTTTGAATTCCCTGAAGTCAGAAGCAACAACAATCCCTAGAAAGTCTTCTGACAAAGTCAGTAGACGTCCCTGTCGCTCATTTCAACACCATCAGGATTCTGTATTTTGTGCTTACCAGTTAAAGACTACCACCTTGCATTGGGCAGCCAGAATGAAAGACTGTCAGGCCTCCCTTGAAAACTGCTCTAAAGTCAGCTGTAACATGTGTCACAGAACGAAGAGGGAAGCTTCTGTAAGCAGGAAGCCAGACTGAGAACATTTGTCTCACAAATTGAAGCCATGAGTTCATACTCTCCAGCATTTGCCACAACCAAATTTTGAACTTTTTTATTAATCAGATTCAGGTTTAGTTCCATGCTGCTCACTACTGAAACAAAGTTGTCTCAAAGTCAGCTTTATGGAAGAAGTTCTGTGTGTCCTTACCCAAAGATAAATACTATGCCCTAGGGAGCAAATGCCAAGAATACGTGGACCATGCAGAGGGAAGAAGAAAAAAAGGGAGGGAGGCAGGGAAGGAAGGAAGAAGCCTCACAGAGTGAAAAGAAACTAAAATACTATAATCAAATGGATGAACACTAGAAGTCAAGCGAGGAAAAGAAATTGCTTGGTAGGAACAAAGACATGCAAGAGATAAAGTAGTTATTGGGGTACAAGGAAATTTGAGGGTTTGAAGGGAACAGGAAGGGACAAAAATGGGTGAGAACTAGTATAAAAAGAGGCAGAAATGTTGTATCAGTTTAATCAAAAAACCAAGAGCTTCCCATTGGAGCTTACAGGATATGAATGTCTGATTGCAGTAATATTCCTATTGATATGTATTCCTGGTTATTCAAAGGTAGAGAGCATACTTCTACTTCTTGCCTGTCTTCTGCAAATAACCAATCTAAATAAATGATTTTTGTAAATGGAGAAAGTAAAATATTAATAAAATCTGTGAATATCATCATGGAATAAAGCAGCCACTTTTATACTCAAAGCTTTTAAAAGAGAAAAACTGTGTTTATCATCAGCAAGTCAACTATAAATTTGGATAAGATTTTAAAGGCCCTGCATTTAAAAATGACTTAAAAAATAAAAATCAACTTAGGTTTAGTTAGACAATCATTATGAATTATGGAAAAGTACTGCACTGATGAATGGCATGATTTGAAGAACAAGAAAGAAGATTAGGGAACTTTTTTTCCAGCCAGAATATTCAAGATTTTGGAAAAATAAAAAATAAAGAATTCCAATACTCTAAACCACAATATGTCAGGGGTGAAAAGTGCCTCTTTTCATAGTAGAAAGAAATACCTACAATCCAGCAAGATTTCCATGATAAAAGGCAGTTCCTTATATATACAAGAAACAATCCTCAATCAAAGGTAACCACTAGACACCTGTTTGAAGTAGAACTGGAGGTCATCAAAGGTTAGAAAAATAGGACTAATACTTCTCAACAAATTTAAGAAAACGGTCAACTAGCAACTTTACTTTTGTGTTCAGAGACATCTGATTTTGAAACATTAATGATTTAATGCCTGAAAGACCAAAAAAAAAGACATGACCCAGAGAGTTCACGTTTCAAAGACACTCATAACTGTACTATCAGCATAAAAATGAAAGATGACAACGTGATGATGAAAAATTTTTCTCGTGGCATAATAATTGGCAAATTTGCACAGCAGAGGAAAATAGTACGACTAACCCTACCACAGGAAGATTCCTGGAGAAATGAAAAATACATGCAAGCATTGCTCTCCAAGAGACCCCAAACACATACATAAGACAATGGCCTATGTGAGCATCAACTTGGTGCATCATTTGGGGTCATGAAAAGTTTCACATGACTGTAGAGAAAAATTCTTAATTTATCCACAAAACAAGGAGGAAAGCTGCACAAACAGTTCTGCCCAGCAGACTGAGATGGAAAATCACTTCAAAATAACTGCCCAGCGAAAGTGAAGTGAAAGTGTAATAGTGCTCTATATCCCCTGCCCTGGGTCTGGGCAATTTGCTTTGTATCCAGCTGGAGGGTCTATCTGCCCCGTAGCACATACCATACAATGGCTGTTCCCTGAAGCTGTGGCACATGCCACAGGTGGAGTGTGTACTGGATTAGATTCAATAAAGCACTTGGCAGCCTACAGAAAAGGTACCAAAACCCCAAATCAGGAGCTTCTTGATAAATGAGCATTGTGGAATATGACCCAGAAATTCCACCTAGTGCTGTCAGACTACAGTTCAAAACACTAACAAATAAGGCAGAGGTGGGCGGAGTCCAAAAATCCCACATCTATCTGAAAGCTAGTTAGCAATCATCACAAACTTTGTATACAGAGGCCTGAATTCTAGAGGCCATGATATCTAGACGTATTTTAGCAAAGAGTGCCACAAGTTCTCCACCTGACCTTTGGTTTTGCTGGTTTTGTCCCCTATATGAAAAGGTCGCTTCCACCTCATTCAGCTTTCAGCTGAAGCACCACAGTCGCCTGTTCAGTTCTAGATGCTTGTTTGATTTACAAAAGTGTGTATAAGCTGATGTTCTCCAAATATACCAAATGACTCCTGTATGAATCAATACCAGAATGTTAGCAGGTAAAAACTTCTACAGCAGTTCTCTAGAAACTACTCAGTGAGCCTCTTTCATTCTGTCAGACCTTTTAACAATTCCAGCCCTAATTTCTTTTCCCTTCTGAAGAGATAACCACTACTTTTTGTAGATAACTGGTGTCCAGCATTATGCCTGGTGGACCGTTATGCCTGATAGACAACATGTGACAAGGAGGTGAACCCACCAAAGGAAAATGATAACCCTCATGACAGACTGTTGTCACAGATAAAACAGGTGAGCACAGATTGATAGGAGAAGCCAACCAACCTGAGTTTTATGAGTCACAGCTTGTCACTGACCTAACTAGGGCAAAACAGAGCTCATTTGTCAGCATCCCTGCAAAAGCAGATTCTCCAGTAAGCAACTTCATAGCAGTAATCCAGCTTTAGCAAAAATCCAGGCAAGTTAAGGGGAGAAACTGTGAAAGACATGTGACTTCTCATTCAATTATTAAGTTGTTTGATGTCATTTAACTACTCATTCTGTATGCACTGAAATGGAAACATTTATTTTAAGTACTATTTCCTACCCTTTCTCTTTTTAAATCACATCAACAGACTTTTTTGTTCATCTCTAGGGACAGCAATCTGCTCCTGCTTTTCCGTTAAAAAGTTCACAATATGGAGAAGCATCAGGAACAATTAGCAAAAAATGCTGATGTGAACTCAGAAGAAAGTCTACATAGACTCTCCAAGGAAATATTTGGAAGCACAAGAAAAATAGCAGCCAAAAAACCCTCTGTCATTTAATGTACTTCAGGAAGTATGCAATAATTTATGGAAAAACTGTGCCTATCGAAAAATCTGTCAAGAGAGCTTCAAAGTAAGTGGGCTTTTTTTCCCCTCAGTATTTCCATTATCTGCATAAGATTTTGCCACCTTGCAGCAAAATCTCCTGTGATGGGCTACATCTGTTGCTGCATGCTGCCCTCCTCCTTCCTCTTCCCCTGCTTACTCAGGAATCACAAGCCAATATTCACTACTCTGTCCCCAGCCTTCTGCTCACCTGGCAGCTCTTAGCAGAATGGTCCCACAAAAACCAGACAAGGTATAGCTCTTGCACACAAGAACACCAGGCAGTAGGCAGATTATGACAATATGCACCCTCTGCTAAAGCAACTGGACTTCCATTAAAACAGTCCATTCAGCAGAATGTATTTCTAGGGAGAAGACATTCTTTTTACCACTTTGTAGCCAAGACAGTTCCTGCAGGTCTTCCTGTTCTGTAATTTCCATTTGACACTGAAGTGGACTAGAAACATTTATATTTAAACAGCCAAATAATATCCCAGTTTGCAATGTATGTTTAATAAATACCTATGTTTTAATTAGGACAGGTCACAAAGTAGCTAAAAATAGTTAATGAAGCAGCTGAATTTCCTAGAACTTGAATACATTTTCTGCCAGAGTTAATAACTTTCACTAATCTCAAGAGCTTGCTTACTCCACCTCCAAATATTACAGTTTCTCAGTAGGGTAATACTCATTGGGAAATAAAAGTATTAGCATATGGCCACAAAACCAACATTAGAGCATCAAATTTTCTGGTTTATATGTGTAGGAATTTTATACACTCAGATCTGTTTTCTTATGATATTTCCTTTGACTGGAAATTTTTGAAGACTTTTGAAGATTCAGGATAACAGACCTGCTAAGTAAATTGCTCAGCAGTACAAATAAAACAATTAAGATCTAACTGGCTCTGACAAAGCTCTAAAAGGAACAGCTTGGATCAGCTGGATTACCTTTTCCCCTTCAGATGGCCTACTGTCTATTCCTTTTTGAAAAAATCACAGATGTCTTAAAATTGAATGGCCCACAACAAGTATGTCTCATCTGAACTGCACAGATCTGTATATTAACCAGGGAGAACTTCTGGAGGCAACCAGAAGGAAACTCTGAGAATGATACCAGCTAAAATTTTGAAACCTTATTTTGCTATGGTATTGAGTAATTTCTATAACCACAACCAGTTCACATTTGATCTTATGGTAACCTGTCAATTAAATGAATAGCTGCAGGATTAAAAAATCACTAACTACAGTGTAGCTGCCACACACACAACTCCAGTGCAATCTGCCAGCTACTTCATAAAGTGCATCAGTTATCAAAGTGTAAAGTTTAACCAAAATATATTAGCAAGAAAATCTATTTCCAAGAACCAAAGAATGGAATTAGGTCAAAATTTGTGCGAAAAATAATTTTAATGCCTTAATAAAAGAAAGAGATCAGTCTTCTGTGCAGTCACCAGGTAATCTGTAAACTACACCTAGAGGTCTGGTCAACTGCAGATCATTTCAGTTAAAATTTCAGTGCCCATTAAAACACCTATATTCAGCGTGCTAAGATCCAAAAGCACAGAAACACATAAAGTCACGCACAAGTACTTTATCTACACTAACTATTCACTGGTGCGCCCTCTCCTCTTCTGTTAGGAGCAAAACTACGTACCAGTTATGGAGGGACCTATAGCCAGAATTATAAGGAAAGGATAGAGCACCTAAAATAGTTATAATTTCCTCTACTTTCATCTCATACTACAGTCACAAGGTCCTCTTGTCCAGCTATACCACATTCAGCCCTAAGCTTCTAGAATCGTGACTAAGAGAAACAAAACTTTCAGCTCAGATGGTAGAAACACAAAGATGTCCGGCCTTGCTGCAGATGCTTAGCACACAGGCAAAATGATCCTCAGACATTTTGGATTCACAGTCCATAGTTTATGATGCTGTTCCTCCTCCCCCCAAAAACACTCATATACGCACAAGGTTTATATTCTATTATTATTGTTGTTGTAAATGGTGTTATCGTTATTGCTGTTATTGTTGTTGTTATTCTTTGGGAGGGTTTGTTTGGGTTTTTATTTTCAGTTCAGTCTCCAGTGATTGAAACTGCAGAAGAGAAGCTATGGCCCCCAATCAAAACTTTTGTCTCATTCTTATGACCTCTCTAAACACTCAAAGGGTGTGTCACAATACTGCTGTCAAAGTACAGGAAGAACCTCTCACACTAGAGATTACCAGATATTACAGTAAAAAGACTATGCTGAACTGGTTTTCCTTCTTTTTTTACATCTCTAAGAAGTACTGTATTTTAAATTTTCAGTATTAGAAAACTCTACCCCAGCTACAAAGCATATGGTTGTGAAGATATTAGCATTACTTTTGTACCTATTCAGGATACAAAAGTAATTTCAAAGTTGTAATTAGGCTTTGAAGAGTATCCAAATAGTGTGAAAAAGTACTTTGAACAAATGTGGAGCTCTTTGTCTTAATTCAATTAATATAACACCATTGAAAATCTCAAATTTTTAAGCTTTGCTTCCTATGCAAACACCACTATTTTTCTAAATATTTTATGTTGTCAGCACCATCTTCACCAATTACGGCTTCCTCAGGCTACCTGAGGAGTAGGAGGAACCTAATTAGTTGACTGACAGTGGCATATAATCAGCAGATGACATCTGCCATATGGGAGATAGGAAGGACACCTTAATATTGAATACTGTCCAAGTAAGGGGGATTCTTTAAAATGAATATCAGATTGCTTGTTCCACTATCCTTAGGTTCTTCCCACATACAACCATAATCTTGTTGCAGTCAAAGAGCAGACTCCAAAGGTTGTTAAAGCTGGGAAGGTAAAATAAAGTCTACAAAGAGCAGGTGATATTCTTTAAGGCAATACAAGCATGCTAAAATTATTGTTTTACAAATGTCAGGGTCAGGCCCTGACCAAGACTTTTCAAACTCAACAAGTTTGTGACTGTCTTAGTCCTGCTGGTGAACCATTACTTAGAGGTGTAATATTAATGTAGTCAGTGGGACAATTCACAGAGTTACTGCCCACCACTATGAACTAAATGCCCTTTAGTGAACCAAGGATATCAACAAAGCAGCAATATCCTGCTCTAGAAACACAGTGATCATATCAGCTATGAAAACTCTTATCAAAGCAGATTCCGCAATATGTATTATTTCTTCTCTCCTATAATCCACACCATTCCAAAAGCACCGTAAATTTGCCTTTTAAAGGTCCAACTTTCAGGGTTGTATTTTGACACACAACAGATTTTGAGTTATCCAGAAGTTACTTTGCTATTATTTGGCAACTCACGTTAGGATATTACAAGATATTTTACACAGGAAAGGTTTCATCCATTCTTCATTCAGTCAGAATTGGATAGAAATTCACAATAATCTAGAACCGCATTCTCCCTGCTTCATAAAAAGTACTGGACTTGGATAAAAACACAATAATTCCCTTTTTAAGAGATCACCTGTGAACAGACATAAAAATGACACATATAGGTTTGCATTCTGGATTTATAGCAATGCAAATTACAGCACCACTGCCTCTAGTGTAACAACAAATGTAACATCAGTAACAGGGTCCAAAACAATAACCATCAGTATAGATAAATTACTAGCCCATTGCCTCTGGATTATAACCACCTAATTAGTTCGTAAGTGCTGCTAATAACTGTCAGGTGTTACCATGTTAAAAACAGCATTCCCACTTTAACTATTATGGTAACAAATTAATATATTTAAGAAATCAGCATAAAAGCATTAGTACACGTGATTTCTGATTAGCATCAATGCAGTGTGAGACAAAGTTTCAAACACTTCAAATAATTTCCAGTTCCTCTTTTATAAACTATGTGGTATCTGAGTTTATTCCTCACTGGCATTTCTTTACACATTATGTAGTGGCCCACCTTCAAGCACACATAATCATAGGGTTGTAATGCTGCTCCTCAGAATGTTTTCTGAACCTGTAGCTCCACGCCACCTACTTACTAATAATGCCTATTGTTTATATAACTTTTATAACTACATTCATTCTGGACATGGATGTGTCTAAATTAAAACATTGTTCCAAAATAAGGTGCTGGCATTGAGTTCTGTGACTGAATTTCTTCCCATTTGTCCAGTTTCCCATATAATTAAACCTTCCATTACTGGGTTTGAAAATTAACAGGAGTTCCTTCCAGTTGCATTTAATACAACTGGAGAAAAGAAGGTACTAATGAGGCAAGTTTCATGGCTTTCCAAGAAGGTATCCTGTGACCACAGAATGAGCAAAGGTGGATTGGAAATGGTTTAAGATAATTCTGAGGAGCAAACCAGCCTTAACTGATCCAAGGTCAGGACAGCATAACTGTAACTTGAAAGCACCTTCCACCTCTCCAAATCTGTTCCTATCTGCACTGAGCGATACTTGGCTTGCCAAGCTGATCTGAACAGAATAAACCCTACGATTATCATTTCCAAATCAGTGCTTCACATGACCCAAGGCAACCCTATCAACCATCATCAAAAACAAATTTCACTTTATGTTCAGAACTAGACTTAGACAATGAGGATTTTAGCAGAAAAATCATCTGACTACTGCACAATACTGGAAAAAAGAAAGAATAGATATGAGTAGTAGTTCAAATTACTTACAAATAAAACTGAGATACAATAGTAATATCTCATAAAAACAGAGTTGTATGGGTAGACATTGCATTCCTACCCTCACACTGCTGTTGTCAGTAGGGCCTACTGTGATTAAGTTAGTTTTTTTCAAAGTAATTTGTACATGGCTATGTTTTGGATTTGTGCTGAAAACAGTCTTGATAACACAGGGTTATTTTTGTTATTGCTGAGTAGGGTTTACACCAAGCTAAGGCCTTTTCTGCTCCTCACCTCACCTCACCCATCCAGCGAAGGGGCTGTGGGTGCACAAGTAGTTGTGAGGGCACACAGCTGGGACAGGTGATCCCAACTGACCAAAGGGATATTCCAGACCATATGGGCATCATGCTCAGCATATAAAACTGGGGGAAGTACGAGAAAGGGGGGACATTTGGAGAGATGGTGTTTGTCTTCCAAGGTAACTGCTATGTGTGATGGGGCCCTGCTCTCCTGAAGATGGCTGAACACCTGCCTGCCCATGGGAAGCAGGGAATTCATCCCTTGTTCTGCTTTGTTTGAGCACATGGCTTTTGCTTTCCCTGTTAAACTGTCTTTAGCTTAACCACTACTTTTTTCACTTTTATCCTTCCAGTCCTCTCCCCCAACCCAGTGGGAGGGAGAGAGTGGCTGGGTGGTGCTTAGGTCCTAGCTGGGGTTAAACTACACCACCTACAGAAACAAAACAGCACATATTTATAGGTAAACTATAGTAACAAACTGCCTTTAACAAAGGATATTGATCACAGACACGGGGGGGGCATTCTCTCCTATTGGGATCTTCTGGAAGTTTAGTGTCTCAAACAAGCAAAATCAGTCATGACAATGAGGACATACTCATGCTGTTTGTATCCATAAGGAGCAGAAATCAATCTTTTCTCTAAGAACTGTGCATGTATCCACTATTTGTGCCCTTGAAAAATCCCTATTTTCATGTAGACAGAAGCTGGAGGATTTGAAAGTCATAATAACCAGAATTAATCACAACAGGCATGATGGCGAATAAAAAATGATCAGAGATTACATTAGAAGGAATATATTTTTTAGAGGTGATGGCTTGTTAAATGAGTATATCATATATGATAATCTTATTGGGGTTATTTAATGGGTTCTCACTTTCCTTTGTGTTTTAATTGCCAAGAGCAAGAAGAAAGAGCTGGATTATATATTACTTGCAATAATATTGACAAAGACAACAAGTTGTAATAAGAATGAGAGCAAGCTAGGTATAAAAGAATGTTTAAGAATATGGAGAAGTGTGAAAAAGCACTGGAAAACAAATATATGCAACAGCTAAATAGACAAATACATTAGAAACATACAGTTAAAATGACTATTGAATCTCGAACAAGTTAAAAAAACACAACACTGGATACCCTTGAGAACAGGTTACATTCTTCAGCAAGAAATTCCCACCTTCAACAGTAAAAAGTACAAAGTAGTGATATGCCTTCCTGATCATAAACACCATAGATTTTCTGCATCCAGTGCATTTAATGGCTTAAATACTATTCCCACTGAAATTAACAGGAATCTGTAACACTTAACACCTTGTTAATGGCTAGCACTGCCAATCACAATTAGCCCTTATAAAGAAAAGAATTTCGCTAATATAATGTGTTTAGCCACTGTAAGTACTGCAGTTGTTCTCACAAGAGGAAAAGTGGCTGCTATTGCCCCATTAGCTTTTCTCACATAATCCTAATCATAAAGTTACCCAGAACAGCCAATGCCTAAAAGACCAAAAAAAGAAAAAGAGACTAAAAACTGAAGTTCAGCTAACAAAAAAACCCTATAAAATATTCAGCAGAATTTCTGAGGCAGGAAATACAGCACATCACAGTTAGTGCAGTGTGGCGCAGATGGAAGATATTCAGGGCTCAGACGCACACAGTAACTCATCTGATAGAAGAGCAGTATTTCCAAGGCTCCGGCACGTCACATACATCATCTAACAATATTCCCGCTTCACACTTGTTCAAACATTATTCAGAGTCTGTCAGCCTTTCAGGCCACTCTCTGCTGATTTCACTCATTCCTCACATTGTCATGTTGCTGCTGCTTCTTTTCACACGGCAAGCCGACGATCCCGCAGCAAGCCGATGATCCAGTGTTTCCTCTCATGTTAAGGTTAATACACAAGGAATACAGTTTAAAGCATTCCTGTTAGCCCATGGCACTCTCATAACAACTCGTTTGGATCCTTTGCTATAAAACATTTCACATTGTGATTTGAATAATGATGAAACCAAACATGTCAGTAAAATACTTTGTAAATATCTGCTAAGTTAGATGCTGTAAGCATTGTTGTACAAGATAAAGTGGCATGAATGTGTCTTTTTGCTGACAGTTGAAAAAAAATACTTGCCTATTAATATAGAAATGTAAATATGCAAATAAGAAATCCATATAAATATTGTCAAATAATACTAGAATGAAAATTAAATACACATCTTTCTGTCCACAATTACATACACACCAGTTATACTCACATCCTATCTGTAAAACAATGAATGATAAATTACCTAACAACAAATACACCATAAACACAATTGTCTAAAAAAATATCACTCTCCATGAAATATCTAACACAGCAATTAGTAAACTGGATACATATTCCAGGAGGAGTTGGCTCACATGAACATCATTTATCCCCAGAGCTTATTAAATTGTCATGTAATATTTTATTTTTCACACATTATTTTTCATACCAATATCCTCCTTGAAATGCTGTATGTGAGGTTTTAAATTAAAAACTTAACTTGGAGGTACCTCAGCAGAAGTGTCTATGAAATAAATAGGTACCTTCAGAAAGACAAACAAGAAACCTACTACACTATGCTTCCATCTGGTTCCAATCTAGAAAACTGTCTAGTTCCCTATCATTTAATATATGTCTAGTTAGAAGAGTAGGAGATGCAGAATTTGAGATTCATTACCTTCAAAGACCCTGCCCAATTTCCTTTATTTCACAGCCTGGAATAGGAAAACAATACGCAACAAATTAGAGAGGATGCTAACAAATTAGCACAGTGCTCATCTACACCGTTTTATCCTCAGCATAAAGTAGCTGAAAAATCCATCCCTAGAAACTCAGTTATCATAAATGGACAATTCCTTTAAGTGTTGTGGCAGAGATTATTTCTTCCTGTAGGGTTGAATATCCACTGTACCTTGAACCCTTCCCTTACCTACAAGTTCTGCTCATGAATCCTGTCTGAAGAGAAAACACAGTGCGTTAGAAGGGGCCAGCTCTGTTCTCTATCTGTCTAGGAATCCATCAGTTTTGGAGAGGTTGTTTGCATATTTAACATAGAGTGGCTAATTAATCACTGGCAAGGCTGCATCAGTGAAACATTTTCAGTTTAGTTTTTGTTTATAAAGTTCGCCATTTCTTTTTATCATCTCCAACAAAAATGAACTGATTTCATTCACTCTTCAAAGAAAAAAGGAGGAAATAGAAAACTTTACTTGGAGAAAAGCACTGAGGACAAAAAATGTAATGAATAGGTAACAGGAAACAAAGAATGAGACTGCCAAAATCCTAGCAGGATGTTAACATCCCGAACAACCAAGCCTAATACTCCACTCACAACTTTAACAACTCTCTGATACAAAACAAAAAATATTTTTCATGGAAATAGGGTGTAAAAGAGGAGACACATAATGTATGAGACAAAAGCAAATTATCTCCATTCCCTAAGGGAATAGTATTTGTTTCCCATGTAGGTCATGCCAGCATTCATATTTTCAGTATTCTTTATAAACCCATTCAAGCATTATAGATTATTATGTCAAAATGGTACACTGGGATTTTTTTTATTGCAATTAATATCCCTTGTAAGGAGCTTTGTAGAATGAACTCAAATATCACCAAAAGCAATTAAAATCTATCAGAGATGTAAAATTAAATCTTAGGCTAGCTAAAGGGAAAAGTGGTGCAGCATACTTTTCTGGGATATGAGAAACAGGGCAGAAAATTAATAGAAAGTATACCAGCAAGGCATGAACTTCAGAGAGTACGAAAACAACAGACGGGATAATAAAATTTGTTCATCGGTGAGAAAAAATACATATGAAGCAACCAGAGGCAAATCCCAAGCTTCTATTTTAGCACTGCTTATTTTAGGCTTATTAAAAAAATTAATATTAATAACATGAAATTAAAGGAAAGAAAAAGAATAATCATGATTTCAATTAAGTAGAAATTAATCTTTACTCCAATTTGAGACATCTTGGGGAAGTATACATTGACACCTATGATGCACAAGTCTACGATACTTTTTTTAATGCTTGAAATGTTTTTATGCTTGAAATGCTTGAAATGCTTGAAACTCCACTGCTTATTATTTTGCACTCTGTTTTAGTCTAAGTAAGATGAACTGTTACAGAAAATGTGTAATAAACAAAGATGCAATTAGTTTCAGTCACACAGCTTCATGCTGCTTAACTTACGTTTTAAACTCAGAAAAAAAGAATTTACCTGAAACACATGCAACTGTGTAATCAGCATAGATTTTAAAACTCCAATTTCAAAATAGATATGAATGATAGACAGTGTTTTAGGGACTGCTTAAATTGTAGTTCCAGTCATAAATCATCCATCTTGTCATTTCTCAAAAAAATGGTGATTTTACAGCCTTTTCATATTATATTGTCCAACAACATTTCTTCTGCGTTTTTCATTACAGTTACTTTCTAGAATTACCACATTTCATTGACAAGTGTAGGTCCCAACTTCCTAAAGCTTCAAACACCCAGAACCCTTTTTCTGTAGGCTTCAGCAGGATTCAAGTGCCTAAACCTCAATGTAGGTTGAGAATTTTGGAGAGCTGTATCTAGCTAACACTGTATGTTTATACACAATGCATATTCTAGCTAATAAGTGAGCAGCATGATCTAAGGAAGAGATTATGCACATAAGTGCACTTGCAGCCTTCACTTTGGCATTTTGTAACTTTTCAGATGTGGACTTGACGGTATTAATACAATTCCTTTAATGCATTGTTCTGTAACACAAAAAATTATCCTTGATATTTTTTAACAATATAAATTTCTTCTCTGTAGTAGGTGAGATTGAATCTCTGATTAAAAGTGCAAAATTTATCTAACGCTAGATTACCAAGTGCCATAGAAAGAATCCCCAAATATAATAAAATTGCAGTTCTTTATTGGCTCCGTTCATGAAGACACTCTTGGGCAGTGACAGTTGCTAATGCCACTCTTGGGCCACTCTCTCGTGAAGACAGATTTCATAACACCACTTGGTTATCATCAATGCCCTTTCACCCTCTCTAAGTCTCATATTTAAAAGTACTTTGATGCCTCTTCCTCATTTTCTTATTTCAGCAGACTGCAATCTATTTCTAGTGGTAAGATTACCAGTGAGATATTTTCCACAGAAAATAGTATTTTTCATAAAGAAAAGCCATGCACAGCTACTCTTGATAAAGTACTGAAAAGATTTTGTACCACATTTAGTAGATAGATGAATTAGCTGTAGAGCTCTCACCTTGCTCTCCTCTGACTTTGGTATTCTATGACACTGCTTATTTTAAACTGGTAAAGCCCACACTGTCCATTCTTTCTTTACAAACGCATGGGACTTCATGCGGAAAAAAGTGATATTCACATGAGGAAGGCTGTCACAGACAGCACTATAAGCAAGCAAATTACAGCAAAGTACAAAAACACTCAGCAGGCAACATCAAAAATAATAGAATTGCTAAACATCTTTCATTTTTAATTTAAGTACAACAGTTTCACCTAATACATTTCATTCTGACCGTGTGATAGTACAAACAAAAGGATAGTCCTGTGGCTGAAGAATTGAATTAAAGCAGGAAACAAAGTTAGTTTTGTGCTCAGCTTTATCATTTTCTGTGTGCTAAGACCATTCTGCAGTTCCATATGACTTCACAGCAAATTAGGTCTGCTCAGAAGCTCTGAAAATTCAAGCATTAATTTAGGCATTTAGAACAAATGATGGTCTAGAACAAATTATGTACCCCCAAACCTGTTTTGACAGTTCCATTCTCATAAGTGCTTTGCACTGAAATTTATTACATATGTTATATGATCTGGATTTTGATATCATATGCAAATTCTGTAGGCAGAATGAATAAAGAATATCCGCAGACAGCTTTGTTGCAGTGTTCTGGAACGTAAATACAAATTAAAAACTTTCCTTTAAGTATGGTTTAAATCCATACGAAGCAAAGAGCATTCATCTCACTGTCAGTGCCTTTTTTGTTCTGAGTTTCCCTTAAAAGATGCATTTCTGCCATTCACAGAAAATAAAATAAACACTAAAATACTAAAGAATAATAAAGCCACTTTAAAAAAAATTATTTCCATCATTATTATATGTCAGCCAGCTGGATATTATATGTTAATCCAAAGATAAAAGCGTGAATGATTGTACAAATAGGTACATCATTTTCTGATAAACCTTTTCTTCTGTTTATCAATATTGTCACTAAATTTTAAAATCCCTATCAGATATTTAATCCCAGTTCCAATAATGACATAAAAAGCACCCATTTAAATCTGAAATAATATAAGCCTATTGCAGGACTATTTCAGAAAAAGCAGTTTTTCTGGCTGTTCCCCTTATGTTAAAACTAACTGTATGTCCAGAATGAGCATTGATTTGCACTTCTGAGTTCAAAAGAATTCTTTTGATATTCTCATATTTATAGTGGTGTAGCTGAGACTTGAATCTGTCCCTCTGTTTACATGTTGAAAGACAGCCATAGGAGCAAGTGACCAGCAAACATGATTATACATTCCTGAAAAACAGCCAGCTGTCAGTTTTCTTGTTGCCAGTGTATCAATGCAAGAATCTGCAGCCAGGATTTCACAAGACACAGTGCCAGCACTATATAAAAACAGATTAACAACACTATAGTCAATGAAATGTATTTGGAGAAAGCAAAAACTAGAAGAGTATGTATTTCAGCAAGGACTCAGGTATAAAGAGCTGGCACACCTCCAGTCTGAGTATCTCAACAAAACTTTCATTTCCATGAAAGCAACAGATTTTTAATTATTTTTAACACTAACAGGGAACAATAAAAGATTTGTCCAAAATATTTAAATAGGAGTGTATATAAGACAAAGCACACAAATCCCTTAGGCCTCCACCCTTTAAAAATGGTTGCTTCTTCTTGACACTCCAGGGAATCTAGCAAATACAGGATACGAGCCCAAGAGGTTTACACTGTCAGAGCACACCAGCAAGCACAAGAGGCTTTTATGCCATACTAGAAGGAACTCTAGTCTAACATGTAATTTTTAGATCCATACATGCTTTTCAAAACCTGTATCAGGACATCAGGAGACACTGAATTTATAGGGATTCTGGTATAGCTTCTCTGGCAAGCAAGCCATCTGCATTACCTATTCTTCCTTCATGTAAGCATTTTAGCATATCAACATCACCTAGAGTACAAAGATGCAGTTGAGACAGAAGAAATATGAGGTGTGGTAGAGAAAACCTATTAGTTATGTGCTAGGCCAGGTGGTAATGAAGATCTTAGCAATATTTTCAGTACTATATGTTCTAATTTAATAGAATCTTAACTTCAGACTTTTGAAACCTTACCACAAAAGCACAGCAAATCCAACAGCAGCTAATAATTTTGCCTCATTTAAGACTTGTCCCATGGCACAAATGCCCAGACTCTTGACTCTATAAAAATTATATTCTAAATAGGAATCAAAACAAAACCAACTCTCCTTACCCAAAATACTCATTCTTTCCTTGCTATCCCTTTCTCCAATAAGTGAAAAAACATTCATGAAAACAAAATCTGCATTAGAATTAACATCAAAATCTACAAACTGAATTTTGTTCTTACTGGTAACATAAACAAGATTATGTGTGATACAATCATAGTCACTTATTATTAAATAGTACCTAGAACATCCCCGAATATTTCAGTGAGCATGGCACCACACCCATTAGAAAATAGGACTCTTTAAAACACAAAAGAACATACAAATAGTAGCAACTAATTTCAGGTAATTACCTAGGCTTCATTGCACTCAACACAAAAAAATCTATTGGGTGGAACAGATGGGAGAAAAGCAGAGACATCATTTTCATTGCTTTTGAAATGAATAGGTCAGAAGTTTTAGGAAGGCAGAACAATCTAAATAGCACAATAAATTCTCTCCTTCAGAATTTCACAACCTCATGAGAAGTATGTTTGGGTTATATTGCTTGATTACCGGCTGCATTATGGCTAATGAATCATGATGATACTTGCTGAAGACAAAGTGTACCCAATATTCTATTTGTGTGAGAGGTAAACAGTTGAGGATGGGGCATTCAAAAGAACTTCCTCTTGCTTTGCTGAAGCATATTAACTTCAGTATTTCAATCTTGGCAACTATATCCTACTTTGGGAGCAAAAAGTGATCCTGTCCAACACTTAACTGCCTGTTGTTTAGTAGTAAACACCTGTTAGTGTTTACCACTGAAACTTCTTTGAATTGCAATTAAATCCAGATTTGAGCAGGAGATGAGTGGCAAAGTTCAGACTCCCAAGATTTTTTTTTCCTTCTTCTCTTATGGTAGAGGATATTCTAATTTCAGTTTTTCAGGTCATATGACTGTACACGTGGAAAGCTCAAACCTGGATGATGATTAAATTGCATTAGGTTGAAAATTCAAGAAATCCATGTTACATGATTTTTAAGAAGTTGACGTTAGTGCACTACGTTTTTGAATCTGCTTTATCTGTTTTATCATAAGGCCTAATGTTAAATTTTTAATGTAGGAGATGGTAGAGGAAAAGGTACACAAAATGTGGGTAAGCTGACACAAGGGTATTTTTCTTTCTTAACAATGAACCACTGTTCTTTTTCTTCTATGGCCTATAAATCCAATACTAATACTAAACACTGTAATGTCTCATAAAGTGTATTATATATCCCTACAACATTCAAATAGTCACAATTTTGTTTAAATAGACATTCAAATAAAATTTAATTTTAAAATGCCGATTGCCTTCTTCCATTTTTCTCCTTTCTGATGCGTAGAAGGAGTTAAAAACTGACTAATTAGCAAAATTGGATTTCGGTAATTACAGGTAGTAATTTTACTCTATTACATTTCTAAATACAAAGATGAAACACATCAAGTCAAACAACTATTTTTATAACTAACTTCTATGTCTTCAGTATTGTTCTAACCAATGCTTCCAAATTCTGTCACACTGTAAAACAGAGACAACCTTAACACATTGAAAGAGACTTAGTTTCAGTTTAGGGCTTGGTATGCTAATTAATTAATGCTATTTTCATTCCTCCTAAACCTGTAATGAAGTACATATTAAAGAAAGCAGAGGAAAGGTACACTGCCAAAAGCCTTTGCTATTTTGGGACTGTATTTTAGAAGTAAAAGGAAAAGAGTTTCTTGGTAATGGATACCCCTCAAACTATTATATCAACAAATCTACATTCTCTGTTTCTTTAAGACTGGGAGCTTATGCTGAAACTTGAAAGAATGAACGAGACCTTGTACTTAGCATGCCTGAAATGCAGAGGTTCACTGCTTACAGCACTGATTTGCTAGGCCTGCTCTTGCTGCAGGGCTCAGAGAGAGAGAGTAGAGGGGGGAGAAATGCAAACGGAAGCAAAAAGGAGAGAAGCAGGAGAGGAATCTGCATGACAGCATGAAGAGGCACAGGCAGACAGGATCAGTTTTAAAGAAATGGACAAAGGTTAATTAATTAACAAAGTCTGATTTTCCTGAGACCTGATACATAATGTAAGTTTCATCACAAGTTTTCCTCATTCTCAGAGCAAATACTTGTGAAATCCCAAGGAAATAATGTGTCTATTATTCTTACTTTAAAGAGCCTGACCCGAAAAGAATAACTATATTGCTAGTCCATGAAGGTGCTGAATCCAGTTCTCTCATGCTGATGTGCTACTTGGTTCTACACACCACAGTTTCAGGGGGTTCTCACATTTTGGTTTTTGATCACAGAGACAAGGAAAAAACACAACTCTAAGAAGCTGACATGGAACAGTAACAATTGCCAAGGCAATCTAAATTCAGTCTCAAGTCAATAGTTGCTATAAATGGTCTTTAATTACAACAACAAAAACTATTTTCATTGCACCTTTATCGCAATTAGAGATTTCTTCTATATATACAATAGCATATCCTAGTACACCTAAAATACAATCTCACATGTTTACATTTCTCTTGAGTAGATAGAACAGTGTTCTCTATGTACTGTCATTCACACAAGTTGTTACTTTCACCTCTAATAAAGAAAAAAGTGGGAAAAAAGCATTGGTGATGCTGATCCTACAATAAACCAGTGTCCTTGTCCGAGGGTTACAGTGTAAGATGTAACCAAAAGCATGTATTCTATTATAATCTTCACAAGTTGTTAAAGCAGGTGCGGCAGTGTTCGTTATCTCCTACCATGACTCATCCCTGATAACTCCCTCCGGGAGCTATCTCTGTTAATGGGCAATCACGGACCCACAGCATGGCACATAATTACATCAGCCCATTGTGAGACGCCCTGCCCAGCGGGGAGGAGCGAAGCATTCCCACCTGGATATAATCTGGGGTTTGGAACAGCACAAACAGCCCTTACCTACTGGATTTCCAGAGGATAAGCCAAGGTTTCACTGGACCTTCAGGTGAAAAACCAGACCTTTCTACAGGATCACCGTTTCAACAGGACCACTTCACCTGGACTGCTACCACCACCCCGACTAACAGGGTGTCAGGTTGTATCCTGACTCTGTCAGTGTTCTTGTACTATTGCATTTATTTTTAATTTTCCTGTTAAGTTATAATTCTGACTTGTGATCTCCCACTGGTTTGTTTTCAAACTAGTATAGTCCTAATGCCCGATTCTTGTTCAAGTGGCTTTAAAAGAAACATACACTTGCCATTATTTCCAGGCCTCACAGAGGCAGAGAGGTTTTATTTTATTCCCCTCCTCCCAGCACCAATAATGTAGATATTTTAAGAGATTTATTGTATAATTACTGTGCTTTTGGCGTATTTCCTCATAAGTGCTTCAAATTCTACTGAGCATTTCCAGTATAATACCACAGCACTCAATTTAATTATGCTGGAAACTATTTCTGCCTTTTTTATTTAAATCCATTAGGGTGTTTATAGTAGGATATTGTATTGGGTTCTATTCATTTTTAAACTGCAAACATGAAATAGGTATGAATGTCACAGAATAACTGTATCCTTATAAACCTCTACAAATTGGAACAATTACTGAAATAGCATATATCTGTTTTACTAGAGTCTGTGCCAATTGATGTTTCTCTTGTTTCACACTGGAAATTACCTAACGCAGACAATTAAGACCAACCATAGTACCACCATACTCTTTCTGCTAAAATATTATCTCAGCAACTCATTCTAACTATATTAATAGAAACATTTTGAAAATAAGGAGGTATAACAGCCTTGCAAGTGCTGTTATATAATTTGGATACTACAGAAAACACCTAAAAATGCTACCTGATTAGACCTAGTCTATTAATCATAGTGAGTTCTGTAACAGCAGCCCTTAAATTTCTCTGTTGCATGTGTTGTATAGATAATTGCTTTCAAATCAGTGTGCATCTACAGATTGATAAATCTGGCAATAACTATTACAAATTTACCTACATTTCAGGGCACAAAGGTACCATCCCCTGAGCATTCTAGATAGCAAGGTACAAATGTACTTTTCACAAGTGTTCTATGATGGCAAAAGTCAGACTTGACTTTAGGTTATTAATGGTACAAAAGATGTTGTACTGAGACATAACAAAGGTAATACTTTGGAGGATTACTGCTGGATTAGTCAGGTTTTTAAGAGCTGGTCTTTAGGTGACTAAGGCTAAGACTCTAAATATGACATCATACACTTACAGAGCCCATTTATTCTTAGATTAAAGAAAATGTGACTCAGCTATCAGTTCAATATGTGAGAAGTGATAAAAGCAAAACCATGCTTTTCTTTACTCCTCTGAAAGGCCTGAGGGAGATCATTATTGTATCTATAACCCTTCTTCATTCCAAACTTTATTACATTGATCCAGCTCTAGAATTAGAGCAGCAAGCTGAACTGTCACTCAAATCACACAGGTTGTAACCAGGTCACCTTGTCTACACTGGGAAGGCAGCATGCTCATCCTCTAGAGAGACCACTCATTCATCAACTTTGCCAATTAATGAATGGATTAACACTGGCAGCAACGATGAAGGCATTTTTTTCCTGACTGGTTATGGTTCAGACAAAAAATGCAATCCTAAACATACAGCGATCGTCCAAAACTATTTGTTCTCCCTGAGCATACAAGGAAGAGTAGTACTTATATTGTTTGCTTCTCAATATCAGTATCAAGAGGCAACAGAATACTTATATGGAGTAAAAAGGAAGGCTGATCTACCATAATACAAGATTAAAACAAAAATGGTAAGAAGGATGAAGGGCTGAAGAAAGTCTTTCTTCACAGACTTCATAATGAAACAATTGTCAGCTACATAAAATTATACCCAACTGCTTCTACTGCCTAAAGGCATCAAAGACAACTATTATGTTGATTTTGTATGTGTCAGAATTTCTTCACACGTCAGTTAGAAAGGCTGCATGACCTTGACGCTAGAACAACAAAAGACTTTGTGAAATCTGCAGATTCACACTGAAAAGCCTGCCTTAGAGAAATGTCACTCACAGAACCTGCGCTGCTCTTGTAAAGACTGACGAATTTCAGCTGTTAAGCTCCTTTTTGAAACACAGCAATCCTGAAACAGTGATTAAATGTGGAGGTCCTTCTCCTTAGCTGCACCTGTTAGCACTGAAGAAAAATGTTGTAAAATCAATGTTTTATCTTGCTTCAGAAAATTAACATTAGAATTAAATTATCAAGAAAAAGGACATTGCAGCTCTAGGAGGCTTACTATGAAAAGATCTCAAAGCCAGTTATAGACATGGATTAAATTGGAATAAACAATAACCTGGAATAAACTGCAAATATATTTCTGACTGATATAAGCAAAACTGGACTTTTAGAAAAATCAGCTGGAAGGAATTATGAAGGTATTATGAAAGACCACAGCATTAACAGCCAAATCTTCCAACCTCCTATCTCTAACACAGTTAAAAGGACATCCTTTATTCTATTAGGTAGCTAAATCATGCCCATTCAGCGGTAGGCAAGAAAATTAAAACATATGTGCCATAGGTGTGGAGTTAGCACACAAAACGTACAAGATTTCTAGTACCTGTAGGAATGCTCTCCTTCACTGCAAAGATCCTTCACCCTCCTTCAAGAAGCCCAGGGAGTACTGAGCAAACCACAGACCAAACTCTGGTCTAAGTTCTGTATATAGGGAAGGCATCTTTCAGAGCTCAGAATGGTACAAAAACATTGATTTCTCAATATTTGAATTCATAATGTGGTTTTAAATTTATGTATATGGCACAAGCTTGCTATAACGGTATCCTGTGTTTACTGATAACTGTAACCATCATAACCAGGGTACAGAACTGTCAGGACGTATTTGTATCAGGTAAACATCACTAGATAATTTATTCCAGCCTAGTACCACGAACCTGCAGTCACGCTTATTGGGCAGGGCTGACAGAAACTTGAGCTAAGCTACTGTTTATCATGGTTAAAATTTTTATTGTCTCTCCTTCCAGGTGTTACAGAAACCAGACTGGAGGAATGCTTTGGCAGCCTAGTTGGCATTTGCCCTAAGGTTTTTAAGAAATTGCAAATCATAAGACTGATTCCAACAGCACTCTGATATCTCACCTATGATATTCAGATATCATATTCATATCCCTCAAACTGAATAACTCTATTACTACTCACTGAAAACTTTGTATTTACTTTATCAAGTGTTAGGTTTTGCCCCATTCTCACAATTTGTTACTTGTTGATTAATTAATCTATTGGGACTAATTCTAATTAAAATTAAAGGGAATATTTCCACTGAGTTGGGCATCTGGCTAAAGCCACTAAAGGCCAGATTTCCAGGTTCTGGGAAAAATTCACTGAATTACTTGTAAAATGGTAGTTGTGCTGCTAAAGTGTAAAAGATATTTTTGATTCTTCAGGAAAAGGGACCATAAACTACAGCTTTTAATTCAAAGCTAGCGATTTCCTCAGTATTCTCATCAAGTGTACAAGACTGTTATGGGCTGGCTAAATATTCTTCTAGAATTTAAGACCCAGAACACTCAATCTCATGTTCAGCTTAGTCTTTCTTCTGTAAAGAAGCTTAAACAAGAAGTTCAAAGGAGACAGGTGTGACAGTGGGGTGTGCTACACTCACAGTACTTCTCATAATCTGAAGAGGAATCCAAAGCATTGTCTTGTGTTTGAGCTTTGATATAAAGTTTGATGAAATTATAATTTTTAAATTATCCTGGTCTGAACAAATGATGTTTGTCAAGCCAGCCATATCTGTCTCAATGTCAAAGATTTGCAGTCTAGCAGACTACCTCAGAAATTGCTTCAGATTATTTAGGAAAATCTGGAAGGAAGAGCTTGTTGTGGTTGGGCACTATCACTGAAAGAATTAGTGAGCATTTCCAAAGACAGGTGCAAACAGTTGCTCTCACTCCACTTGGATGGAGGTTCTCTTCATCCAGGCACTGAGATTATGCAGTTCAGAAGCTACTTATTGATGTTAAAAAGATATCTGGCCTAAACTAACATATCCTACGCACAACAAGGCCTACTGCCATTTTAAAATGACTCACAGCAGATGAGCACAATAAGCTCACTCCCACCTGCAGTTTCCACAGAGTTACAGTGGCAAAATCACACTCAAGAGGGTCCTTACGTGGCAGACATTCAAATGTAACAGAAGATGATGAACTTTATTAAAAACCATTGATTAAAAAGTCACAATTAAATTGCAGCAAAAAGATAAAATATATTTAAATCAACCTGGTTTCAGAAACTCTTTTGATAGTGAAAAGCAAAAAAAGAGTTGGCAGAATGGTAATTATCTACATTATTATAATTAAAGGGAGAGAGATTCTACATCTTCATGCTAGAGAAAAGAAAACTTGAGCAAATAAAGCAGAGCTGAGTCATAAGTGGGTTACTGACAAATTAAAGCTGCTGAAATACACTTGCTGGAAAACAGGGAAGGGATTAAAAAACAAACTCCTGTGGAAAATCTGCTATCTTATTCCAGAGAAGCAGAACGAATTTTAAAGAAGGACTTTCAAATAAGAAGCAAATTGGCAACTTCCTAAGAAAGAACTGGATAAGCTCTAAGCAGCTTGGTTTATCAAATGGAAATTTGCTTTCAAAAGGGGTATGCTGAAACAGAAATAAAGAAAACAGGGAAGTTTGCCCAGGAGTGAGCCTTCGGCTTATTTGTAGGGAAAACACTGATCAAAGCTTGCCAAAACAAGAGAGTATTTAAGGTCTTGTTCACAAAACTGACAAAAATCAAACTTCATTTTCAGCTATTAACAGCAGCACAAGAGCTACAACAATCAAGATTTAATCTGAAAGAAAAAGAACTGTTTGAAGGAACTTGATTTTAACTTGGTCTTTCATCTTGTTCTTGTCAATTTAAAAAATAATAAGAATAGAAGTCTACATTGATTCCTGACAGGATTACAAAATGTCAACATACAGTGATAGAGACTTACTCAAAAAGAGCTTGGGCTTCAAATGCAATCTGATTTGAGCAGTTACACACCACTGTGAGTGTAAAGGTGAAGAAAAAAAATCTCAGTTGGGGAAAGGAGTACATACTGTGGCAACTAACATACAATTTTATGCAATCACTGCGTGAGACACGGGTCAGTGAAACTATCCACAGGGGTGTTGTCAGGGAAATCACACGATAGCACAGAGGAAAGTACACGTACTACTTCTAATTTAGCAGAACTGCCTTATCAAGGGTCCATGCAACAGCTAAAGCATAGTTCAGTGCTACCTGAAAAGGGAGCTGCTGCAGAGTACCATATTTCTACATTTCCCAACCTACAGAGCACTGGCCTCCAAGTGTCTTGGAGTCAATGTCACAGAAATAAAGACTAATTGACATTCTCTGAAAAATTCAAAGAATCGCTACAAACAGGAGATATATTAAAGCCATTATTGAAGTCACATCCTTTTCCTCTTTTCAGTTAAGCTTAGGTTATGACATTTTTACTGTTCCTGTGGTATTGCATGGAAAATGGAGAACACTTGACCAATGCCTACACTTTTCTACAGGATTAAACCTGTACAGAAGTATTCTTCTTACTCTCTCTGCTAAAATATCTAGCCTCTGTTTTGTCATTAAACTCTGAGAATATTTTCTTGACAGCCTCTGCAGTCTCTCTGCACATTTCCTGCTGAAGCTCTTCCACTTCATACAATTTAATTCAATGTTCTTTTGACCAAAATGAAGGATATTGACTGTAATGACATGAGAAACAAGAGTAGTAACTTCAAGACGTATATAATTTATATACAGTGGAGCAGTTCCAACCAGACAGTCTGAAAGAATCTACCCAGAATGAAAAAGCAAGAGCCTGCTTCTTGGACATTTGCTTGAGTTGTTAGAAATTGATGTTACACTGAATCTAAGGTGACTTTATCCACTCTGAGCTGTTTAACCTACCTCTCTCCACCTATATTTTGCCTTGAAGTCTGTATCAACTATTCACAAGACATATTGCTCTTCAAAAAGAACCTAAAAATACAAACTGTTTTTCAGATTCCAAATGAACGAAGAAGCCCATTCAAATACATAAATCCACACACTTCCTTTTAGCAGATTCTCTGGAGAATTTGCAGAGGAGGTAAATTACCTTTGTATGCACAATATCTGCTTATGTTAACCCTTTGAAGAACATGCAGGGACTTTAAGGAAAGCACTGCAGGAGTTTCAGCTACAGTTTTTTAACTGACTTCTTGAGGAGACAGTTAATCTGTTTTTGAGTGGTAGCCATTGGCTGAAGTTGGATGATGCCTGCAGACAATAGCATGGCTGTTCCCATACTTGGAGAGAAACTAGCAAATGCTGAGGAAATGTCAAAAGTAGCTAAGTTAGTCTTCCATCAGATGACCATTCACAAATTTTGTGCAATAGCAAAGTTGATCCACACAAGTTTCTGAAGAAGAGAAGGGAAAATAATCTGGACTGAAGCTCTCCAGTCACTTACATGGCCTGAACAACACCAGAGAGCTTCAAACTAGCAACTAGTGCCTCCATGACAGAGCCCTCAGTTTTAGCCTATCCTAATTGCAATGGACACTTTCCTACATGTAGCTCTTCCAGGAATAGGATCAAAGCCAATCCTAGAAAACAGACATTGGCTATGAAGCAATAAAACTAACTGGAGCACAGAAGAATTGCCGCCATCATCTGGAAAAACTGAAGCTTCTAGCTTTGAAAAGACTGTGACTGCCAAATTTAATGGCTTCATTTAGCTTCACACAACGCTTCCTGATTTACAATAACAACAACCAGTTAACTTATATCTTCATCTCAACAAGACTAAATGCCACATTAGCAGCTTAAAAAAAAGGTTAAACCTAATTTTATAGTTACTCTCATCCAAATACACTTTATGCAGGAGCATTCAGGTACATAAATACATATACATTCATAAAAGGAAACCAAACCAAAGAAACACAACCAAGGATGTTCTTAATTCTGTTTTTTAGTCCTTGGGTGAAAAAAAAAAAACAAACAACGCAAGTATCTTGTGTTAGTGTTACTCCAAACACTTCTGCAATAAAAGATTCCCTTTGAGATTTACATCAGCCAGTAAAGAATATTAAACAAAAGACTTTTGGCCACAGAAAGATCTCATTATTCATAAAATTATTGACTAATCTTTGACAAGTAATCTAACAAAACAACAGGAGGCTGTTCTAAGAACACGTTTGCAGACATGTATAGTATGAAAACAAACTATCAACTAAGCTGGCACTTCTTTCAGTAAAAATGAGGCAAATGTTATAATGGACAGCTAAGACTTGAAGAAACTGGAAGAGTAACAATTCTCATAAAAATTTTGCTATACTAAGCTCAGTTAAAAGAAAACCTATTAATAGTACCTTTTCAAGAGTAAAGAGAAACTTCAGCCATTTGGTATGAGTGTTCTAATTAACTCCCCTAATCCAGGGGAGGTTCCATGAGTCTTCTCACCAATTAAATACCCACCTGGCTCTGGGAAAAAAAAAAACCAAAACCACAAACATCAATCAAGTAATCACACAATGCATAACTAAAGTATGAAACTAACTGGCACAGAATGTTACAGAGAAAGTTAAACATAAAAGGTTTCAAAAAGTAACTAAAAATTCATGAAAGAATAATAGTATACTAAGTGCCATTAATGGCTGTACTTTTCTGGTATGTTAGACTACGGAGAAATAAGTTAACTTTCAGTTTAGAAAAGGACTTCTTGTCATTACCACATAGTGTGGTTAACCACAGTACTGAGTGGTTAAAATTGCTCACCTGATGGTGTTTCAGTCTAACATGATTGCTGGTTCATTGATTCATTTATTTAATTTTAATTGCAAATCTGATTAATACTTAAAAGAGTTATATTTCTTTCTAGTTTAATGAAAATCAAAGAGACTTTAATTTAATTACATGTTTGGCTTTAATTTTAACTTGCTTGTTACAAGTCACAGAAAGAGTGAAGGTGATTGTTTTTCCCTCATTTTCTTTCTGACAGCAACTTGTACCTGAATTGTGAATGGAAATAAAATTACTGAATTTATCCACATATTTTTCAATACATTAATATGTTTTTCCTTTACATTCCTGAAAATGTCAATATATCTCATGGCACATGCAGATGAAATTAATTGCATTTAATGATCTCCCTTGGCACCCAGCTTCCTGCCATGTGATGAAACATAGGCCAGGCTGGTTGCCACTGCCTGAATCTCTGATGTTTGCCTAATCTTACCTTTTTTCCCATCAAAAATAACAGAAAATGGAACATAAACAAAATTTGTCTGAAGTTATTTCAAGTGGTCTTCATGTTGCAGCTAGCATTACAAAACTTTTTTTTTAAAAAAAGGTCACATTAATAGTAGTCCCTTAAGACTTTTAAAGGTCAGGTTACCAAACTACATGGAGATACTAGGGTTTTGATTTGGTGATACCAGAGACATTCTGTGTGTGTCCTGAAGGATGAGTTAATGGACAAGAGACAAAATATCCCCTATCAAGTTCTTTCCATGACCATTTAATTTACCAATATCTGTCCCCATTGCATTTTCTGCCAGAGATTACACTTGTAAAAATAAGGAGACTTTCCCATATTAATTGTTTATAGGTATTTATCCTGCCACAGTGAAAAGTACATCATTTCATTAATGGTGAACATAAAGTATTCATTTATGTGCATCCCACTGTATTTTATTACATGAGAAAATATGATTCCCTGAAGCCAATATCTAAACTTCATTTTGTGTCATTAGCCTTTACTTATAGCAGCTAAAGATCAATTAAGTAATTATATTTTTATTACATTAAATAAACTGGAGGGGTTGAATGAATTTTTTTCACCTCTTCACTGTTACAATTTGTTTCTATTAATTATAAGTTAAGATGATTGCTACCTTTGAAGCATGGTAGGTAACACTAATATACAAATACTGTTTAATTGTTGTTTATGTTTGCCATAAATTAATTGCCGTCAAAATTAACCTCTCTCACTGACATGTGACAAATTACAAGGAAATTGATAGTCTTCTACAAGCTTCAGTAAGTTCCCCTTCAGTAGAATAATAGTTTAAAGAGTAAGGCAAATAAAAGAACAGATACAGGTCAGCAATACATCCCAACACAGGCTAATAAAGTAAACTAATCTGATATTAATCAAATGTGCAACACAAAACATCAGTTCAAAGAAAACTGAGAAAAGCATCTGCTACTTAGGCTCTCCACCTATGTCAGGTATAACATTCAGCTCATAAAACCAATAGAGCAGGCTGCATATGGACCCAAAACCAGGGTACAGGGGTGGACAAACATATAGGCAATAGGCTGGAATCGGGAACAAGATGTCAGTGCATTTGTCTGGGGAGCACAAAGGCAGGGACTATATTGGAAATTAGACTATATAGGAGGGATGCAGCTGAACAGTGAGACTCTCAGGTGGTTGTGAACTGGCAGTCCAGGTGGTGGTGACTGGCACAAGCCTTTTGCAGCCACAAGAACTGAACAAAGCAGCAAGAGTGAAAGTCTTCTGTGACCAGACTAAACTTGCAGACACATAATATAAAAGCTGACCCATCCTCTTACAGCTGTTTCACACAAAGAAAGTTCAGCCCACTAGTTGCAATCTGGTGTTGGTGGTAGCTCACACAGCTGCATCTCTCTGCAACAGACTTCAGGAAATAAATTCTGCCCTCAGGTGCCTAACAGAAATCAGTGGAGCTGCTCAGATGTAAAAGAAAGAATAATTCATTCAAACTAATCTACCTCTACCAATTTCAATTGATTTACACCTGGGATTAATTGGCTATTGATGTTTGCATCCAAGCATACAGACCAGACCATGAGTTTAAGGCAAAGTCCCCAGTTAGCAAAGAAAGCAGAAACAAAGCAACCCAGCCAGGACAGCTGAAGAGGAGTGTGATAAACGTACAATAGATCCCAAGCTCTGGGTATCAGGGAGACATTGGAAAGCCTGATGTAAGAGTTCTAATAAATTATATATATTCTAGCTTTGCTGCTTCCCTGCTGAGTATGCAATCTTGAAAGATGCAAAGTGTTTTAATGAAGGGAGGTAACCAGGAGAAATGTAAAACAGCATTTAAAACACACATCTCAGAGCTAGAAATCAAATTATTTCTATTTTGGTGATGATAAATTAGCAATTGACCAACTGGAATGAAAGGGGATTTATCTTCTGCCAAATTTAATGCAACAGAAAGATTGTCCTTACTCTCAAGGCAAAAGAAAAAACTGAGCTTTGGTCTGCTACATTTTGAGCAAATATCCTAATGAAAAGGAAACCTCATCCAACAATTGCATTTCAGAAAGACAGCACCCATAGCTATACTTCATAAATATATGGTCATTTCAAACTGTGGTAGATTTACCTGCAACATTGAAGGACTTAAGCACTAGAAGACTACTGTGTGTAAGACCAATTAAGAGGGCCTAAGTGATGGACATCTTTCCTTCCTAATTCCAAGAAACTATGCAGACTAATTTAAGGCATATGGGTTGAACTGTTTTCTCTGTTTCACTTAAACAGAACCGGATTCCCCCTAAAAAGTATCTTTCCTTAAAATTTCTATACAACAGTGTTTAACAAATAATGCATCATGTGTGTGACTCCTTAAAGAAAAGATAGCTCTCAAGTGCTTGCCAATAAAGCTTTTTACACTTAACCCTTCACCTAGAAAAGTTTATAAAGAGTTTGCATATTGCATAATGGAGCTTATTCCAGATTTTTTCCAAAACCCATACAAGCTCCCATATGCCCAGGTGCAGCTCTGAGCACTGTTAGCTGGAAAAATATTTTCAGATCATTATTATGTGGTCATGTGTTTGGAAAATATATTCTGTATTTCAAGCAACTTGATATTTTATGTAGATTAACTCATTGCATATTCAGATTCTCTCATACCTGCCATTGTAAAACACGAGAATATGAATTATAAGACCCTCAAGCAACGTATGCAGAGGATCAATCAGGCTGCAGTCTAACTGGGCACTGAATGTCACCACTGCTTCACACAAACACTGTGCCATTAAAAGTGCAATTACTAGAATGTTGATAAAGTAAGCCATTAAATGAGAAATCTCATCATATTTGACAGAGCGTTGTGAAGCATTCCCTATTAAGGGATGAGAATAAAATGTTTATGAACTAATTTATTCCAAACATGTTTGTAACTGTCTATGGCTAGCACTGTTTGATTCAAGAAAAGGTTATACTGATTTTAGTGAGAAAGACAAAAAACCTCAAACTGAGCATTTATAGCAGCTTGATTTTTTTTTCAAATCAAGACTATATCAGAAATATTACTTGCAGTCAAATCACAAAAATTCATTCCTCCCTGGTGGCTAAAACAAACCCATTGTTTCTCTGCTTGTATTGTTCAAATAACTGGTATGTGTGTATTATTTTATCTTTGTCCTTCCTGCTGTCATATTCAATGTACTGCCAAGAAAATTGTTAGGTTTTTTCTTCTGCACACCTACCTAAAAAAAGAAAAATAGAGGGAGAATAAAACAACATGGATGTGGGGAAAAAAAAAAAGAAAAGCTGTTAATAATGAAAAGCTGACATTATCTTCTGTATTTGACAAAAGCTGTTAGAAAATATCAAGCTCAGCAATATAAAGTAATAGAAAAATAATAATTTTTAAAAATCCAAAACAGCTGCCAAAATTTAAAGACAAAATGCAAACTGCAGAATATAAGTCTGAATAATAATGGTGTAATATAGAACTGAATATCCTCTAAAAACACAGATGATCCTTCTGAAAAAAATAAAATAGAAAGGCTAATAATCCAGTTTAAGTGATAGTCTATTATGTTTGAAAAGGCAATCTTCACTCCCTCAAGGTAATTAAAATTTCCTTCATCTGTCTCAGCTTGAGCAGATGCCAATATTTACACCCAATACAAAGAAGACCAAGCAAACTTTAAACCATAAAGGGTATTGAACTAAAGCTATCCACCAGCATGAAAAGAGATTAATTTGGTGGATTAATAAATTAATTATAACCCATGATAATATAAGGACACTCAAACTCATCCCACTGTCACACTAATACAGAGGCAAAACTAGTGAAAGTGAGCTATGAAACAGGGACCCCTAAAATCTAAAAGTAGAGGGATTTAGTCCCTGAAAAAGGGTTTCAAAAATCAACACAAAATTAGAACCTAATCTTGCCATTCATTAAGGTAGGTCACACTGTCTTCTTTTGCATTTGCTCAGCATTTTGTGTAATTACAGCTGAGTAAGGAGAGCTAGTCGTAAAGCTGGGACAACTTTTAGAAAAAAAAAAATGAAGAGAGAGGGCATATTATTTTGATTCACTTGAGGAATCCTTTTACTCTGAAATTAAAGTGACAACCACTATGCCTTCTGCATTCATCTGGCCCACCTATTTCAGAGTAGGTGACAGCAATATTCCCACCTATGTAAAGAAAGGAAAAAGCTTTCCAGTTGAAAATTTCGTTAGAGAATTATGTAGCTTTTTCAAACTCACAAACCTATATGGTGTTCTGATGCCTCATGCACCCCTCTGCTGAGACCACAACAAGCCATCATGAACACGTGTGTTCCCAGCTGAGATAACACTGACAGGCAGCCAGGCTTCTGGCTGGGCCACAGCCCAGGAACACCGGGAGTCTCTGCCAGTTTCATCCCTTGCAGGCAGCTCTAAAAGGTTTCAAGAAAAGGAGACAGTACTGTTAGTTTTTCTAAGGAGGACTTCTAAATTCCTATTCCTAAGAAAATCTTATAAATACTTTGTTTCTTCCCCTTACCAAAGGTTTTCTTTACCCCTCAGAACATGCATGCCAGCTGTTGGACATCTAAAATGCCACTTGTTAAACTTAAGTCAAGAGTGGGCTCTCTTTATGTTAAAAACAGAAGTTCTGGCACTCTGACTTCATTTGACAGGTTTATTTTCACAAGGCATTGTTGCATTCAGGAAATCCATCCTTTTAAACTTCACAGCAGATTGCTCTTCCCTAGAACAATTTTGTCACCGTTAGATCAGTCCAAAAGACACAAAAAACTATAGGATTTATCCTGCCATATTTCCACCTTGCTGTTTTATTACTTGCTCTAGCATGTATGGTAGCAGACTTGTAAGCCTGATATGTGCTACTACATTTTACTCAGAACATCCAATTCCCACTGAGGTGAATTATCAGGTGGAAGACAGGCTTCACTGGTGGAGACTGTTGCTTAAACAGACATACATTATCTACAGAGTAAAAGAAAGATTTCCCAAGATATCTAGTGAGAATTGTCAGACTGCATTATGTTCCTGCTTAGGGACAGCCTCGTTCACTTTGAAAAGTAGTAAATGTTTGCTATAAAGGTATATTGTTAACAGACCAGTGGCCCTGGAAATGATAATCTAAAAGAGATACAGGCATTTGAGGAAGAGAAACTATTACTATACATAAGCCCAGGGATGAATGAGACTGAAAAGTTACAGAAAGCAGAGGAGGTTAGGATCTCTAAATATGACAATAGAGCTAGATAAAGAATAGAGATCATATCTACCTTCTGAGTGAAAGTATTTTTACTGAAATTTTTAAAGGAATTTTTTTTCTTGTCTTTTGTCGTTTTTTTTTAATTCAGACCGTTTATTCTGTTTCCCAGAAGATAGAGGGGAAAAAAGATAAATATTCTAGTGCAATAATTTCTGTTTTGATGGAGAAAGGTATGACAGTTTTTCAAGCATACTACTGGATAATATCTATCTATCCACTTATATATCTTCTGTGCAGCTCTTGATGACATAATTGGCAGAATTTTCTTCTTTCTTTCAAAATGGAATTCCAGTTCTCTTCAGGTCCCTGAAGTATTCATTCTGAAGTCACAGTATTTGTAAGCTATTCAACATCTTCCTCTCAACATAAGGAAAACCAATGCTTAGAAAGACGCAATGAGTTAATGTTACTTAATTCATCCCAGTACTACAAATGACATAATGGGATGTGTTTACCCAATACTAACTAAATGTGTGTTCAGTAGGAATCTGTGGGCTCAACTGCTCTCCAGAACCTCAGGTCAAACTGAAGATGAGTTGTAAGTTTTTACACTATTAGGCCTGACTATAGACAAGTTACATTTGCTTTAAAACTGCACTGAGAAAATCTAGTAAAAAACGGGTTCTCAGGGTGGAGTCTGAAGATGAAGGTAGTAACTACAATTTTTTTTTATTTGAGCCATACCTAAGCTTTTCCTTCCATCCCTTCTCCCTGTAATCTTCGGTGCTCAGATTTTTAAGCATTCACAGGATAGTGCTGCCTCTGTAGATACATCCTGCACTGGGTGTGGAGGAAGATTTGAGCATATTAGGTGATGCGATTCTTCACAACAATGAAATGAGGGGAATAAAAGCCTACATAACTATTTGTTTATCTGCTCTTCACATTTTGTGTTGGACAAACTGACGTCCAGTTTCTTAATAGGATAAGCAAAGGACAACATGAAGTCGAAATCTTATCCTGCAGGTCGCACTGAAAAAGGTGCAAGTTTAGCTCATGTATCATGTAAGCAAAATAGAAAAAGCAGCTCCAAGGCTGCACTGCACAAATAAAATCTGAGGTATGGTAAACTGACAGATAAAAGGCAGGATAAGGCACACGGTTTAAATATTCTGCATACTACATCTGTACCTGCTTTTACTTCCGTGTTTCTTCCAAAAGAAAAAAAAGACCATTCATACTACACACTCTCCTAGATGTGTAAAAATTACAAAGCCCAGCTGTTGAAGAAAATGTTTTAAAAAATGAAAATCAAAACATCAGAGTAAGTGAAATTCTTTGGATGGTATGTGGCCTCATGTGGAATAAAGAACTCACATCAAAATAAGCAGTATAAAGCAAGAATTCATAAATATTTAATGTCTTTTCCCCCCTTTTCTTAGTTTCCTCTGTGTTTAATCTATCTAGATATTGTACTAACAGTGTCTTTCCTTTTGTTCTTACCTTCAGTTTAAGGTGCAAAAATGAAGATGCAAAGTGACAGCTAATTGCCATATGCTGGGCACAGCGACCCAGTGCATATCAACATACAACACTCAAAGCCACTAATACTTCAGTACAAGCAAATCAGAGAGGTGTCAAGACATGTTAGGCTGACATTTGTACAAAGAAACTTATTTTTCTCTCATAAGACAACAATGACAACCTCCACTGATGGCAGGAACAGCATGGGCAAAACCCATCAACGCTGAACACTGCTGACATGAGTACAATACCTGTTGACACTGCTGGGAGATCCTGCTGTTCACATGGTCTCAGTTCTCCATCTGCCTTGCTGGATAGTTTTTTCAAAGTACATTTCCTATTCCTGACATCTTCATCCTTACTAGGTAATGACACAAATAAAAGTGCATGAACTAGAAAAATCTGATTCTTCTTTCTGAACTTTTACACTGAATTATTTGTTTCGTTTAATCATCCAGTGTCCATTGGCAAAACTATGAGAAGAATCCTAGGCAAAGGGCATTGTCTTGTTTTGTTGGTTATCAGTTGGTGAAGACTTTTTGTGGACTTGGCAAAGTTGAATCAACAAGACAAGATGTCACTGAGATGCTGAACTACAGAGCTCAATCCTTCAAGCTGATCTGTCCAGATCCTTCCCTCTGTTTCCATTTACATATATCTGTTCATCTAATGCTGCGTCAAATAAAGTATTTCAGAAAAGGATCTGATTAGCACCAACTCTCATGCTATTCCAGATGACTTTTATTGCAAATGATATAATTACTTAATCAGACAGTTACCAATTTCCCTACAGTTCTTTAGCTACAAAATGGATGAGCACAGCACTTTTTCTAGTAGTGAAGAGGAACTGAGGACAGTGGCCTAACTGAATACTTAAAATTTAAGTTTGCAGGCAAGAGAAATCTCTGTAAAAGTGATATAATAAATCTGTCATCATGTCCAAGAAAATTTAACCATTCCAACAGTGATGAATCTTAAAAAACACAATCTTGTGTATTAATTTCATCTTATCTTTAAAAAAATCCCTTTGGCATTCAATCTTTAGAAACAGTTGACCCCTACATCATTTATCACATAAAGTTTTCCCAACAAGTTCGAGATGTATAGCACTATTTCACAGAAAAAAAATCTCAGGACACTTTTAAAGAAGATCTTAAAAAAAATTCAACCATAGTCTACAATGTTAACCTAACAACAAAACTTGAGAATAGGACAAACATTGTATTATTTGATTTATAAAATGGCAGCAAGCATAAAGGAAATTCATGATTCACCCAATTTAGAGTGGTCATTTGTATGGACTCAGTTTGCACACAGGTAAGCACACAAATTTAGGTTCCAAAAAGCACCTACTTATAGTAAACAAGTGTCATACTCATGCTTGTATGCTTGGCTGACTCTGGGCTACAGTTATTTCTGTAGAGAAATCTATTGCAGCACATCTAAAGTAACAAGAAAATAATTTTCCTATTTCCCACTAAGCTAAACCCTTACCAGGCATATGCCCAGAAGAAAGCCACCTGAAAGAATTGATTGCCAAAAGGAAGTAAAATTATACCATTCTACTTATAGAGCCCCTTCTGACTCAGGACATAGCGTAGTAGATACCACCTGCAAAAATGAATTTTAGGGAACACTTTGTGTCTGTAACCAATGAGGAACCCTTTCCATCCTTTGTATTCCCTATAAAAAAATTAATTTCCTGGCAGCAGTAAAGGCAAGGGCATAACTTTCAGGGCTCTTCAAGAGAATTCCACCCTACCAGCCCAAGACAGGGGAGTTGGAATTAGATCATCTTTAGGGCCCCTTCCAATCCAAACCATTCTATTATTCTATGATTTTACCTCCATTTTTCACTTTTTCCACTCCTCAAGTAGGAACTGCCCCAGCCAAAACCTTCGTCTTTGGAGACAACACATTTCAAACTCGTTATCTTGTTTAGAAGCCTTGAATGAGTTCTGCAATAGATCTAAAATTAATTACAGACGACCCAGACCACACACACACCAACAAAAACCAAAACCAAAACCAAACCAAACCAAACAAAAGAAAAAAAAAGAAAAAAAACCCCAAAACATCACCAAAAACTCAATAGAAACAAACCGACCAACCCAGAAAAACTTGCTGATCCAGCACAAGCTGGGAAAATAGGTGAATCCTGGGTACTATGTAAAAGCCAAGTAAATTCATTGATTTATTTAACACACACTGTGAAAATTACATGGTTTTTTATTCCTGAATGCTGACAAAGCCACAGAAGTCATTATTTAAATCAAAGATTTTTTATATAGAAATTAAATACAGAATGTAGAGGACAAAAAAATTGCCCAAATCTAATCAAAACTTAATTTGAGGTTTTTGATGGGAGAAAGTGGAAGACAGTTTGAATCTATCACTTAATAAGAGAGTTCATGGCTTTAAGCTTTCAAAAGCACCTAAGTAACATTTCTCCACAGCAAAATTTAAAGCAAAATCTGTGTTTGTACTTCGTAAGGACTGCATCAACTATAGTGAGAGCAACCAAAATCTCTGAAAGATTAAAACATTAAAACATTAAAATTAAACATTTAAAATGTTTAAAAATTAAAACATTAAAATTAAAAATTAAACATTAAAATCATATTTTCCAACTAATTCAATAAGAAGAAAAATATTACAACCTTAATTATTACTTCAAGGCCTTTTTAAGAACTCTGAACATCAAAAAGAACTATAGAAAGTGTACTATTAATATAACGCACAAACACACAGAACTGAAATGAAAAGGCTGAGACACCAATCAACTAACAAAGAAGCAGAAAAAGATCCTATAAATAGACTAAAAGACAAAAACAGAAGAAAATACAGGTTGACTGTTTTACAGGAAAACCAGGTGAATCGATGATAATTAAAAGATTAATTTATCAAACAGCTTTATTTTTTTACAAATAAGGTGAATTGTAACCAGATATTTTTAAAGGGGACAGAAGAATTGGCCAAGTTAGGAAACACAGGTTAAGGAATATTTAGATAAATTGTACGCACACAGATTTGCAAGGCTTGATTAAATTCTGTCTTTAGGACCCAGTGAAACAGTCTCTCAAACTTTAATGGATTTTTCAAAAATGTACTGGGTACTCTCGGGGGACTGGAAAAGGATAATCTTGGTACCATCTTTAAGAAGGAGAGAAAGAAGGGACTGGGGAATTGGAGACAGCCTAACTGATTCCTGAAAAGATTCTGGAACATATTATTGAGCAATTTATAAGCACCTCAAGAATAATAAGATGATAAAAAACATATGACATGGATTTGTCAAGAAAAAAGGTTGTATCAAATTGGCATAATTTATTTCTTTGACAGAGTTGCAAGCTAATGGATAACAGGGAAGGAATTGATGTGATAAACATAAGCATTACTTTTTTTTTTAATATTCTCTAAGGCATTCTCATAAGAACACTAAGAAAATCTGGTCTGCATTAATTCCCTGTAACATGGCAGAACAATGCTTTAAAAAATCTCCCAAGTACAGACTTCAGCAGTTCCATGTCAAAGTGAGAAAGCATTTCAAACAGACAACAGTAACCCAAAAAAACCTTTACTTCTAGTCAATATTTTCATTGATGATCTGAATGACAGGCAACGTGGACTGTGAAGAACTAGGAACATAGAAAATTACAAACTTGCAGATAACAAAGTTAACAATGTTGCAAACACTTTCAATTCACCTCTGTTTTCAGGATGATTATGAACATTTACAGAAATTATTCATAATCAGAAGCTGAAATTCATGATGACAGGGGTAACACTGTACTCAGGGAGAAGAAATCCAATGCCCAATTATGATATTTGGAACATCTGCCCAAGTTAGGTACTATGAAGAAGATGCAAATCAACCATAAACTGAGTAAGGAGATAACAGTGGAAAATGCAGGGCAGAATATTGAAATTTGTCTTCAAATATACTTAATGGAATTTTATCTGTAATACAGGAGGAGTTTTTTCACTTTACTTACTGCTTTGAGCCCTAAGATAAAAAGAATGTGCCTTGTCTTAGATAATGACTCTCACAAGAACACATAGCAACTTGAAAGAGTCCACAAGAAAACCAACAAAATACAAACAAGTTTGGAAAAAAAGTTATTTGGGATTAGAGTTTGAAAGATTTTTCCTCTTTCATTTCATCTAGAAAAAAAAAAGGAAAATTAATTGTCAATACTTAGAAAGTGGTTGTAAAACAAATGGCAGTCAACTCTTCTCTATGCTGACTCATAAAGAGAAGATTTCCATTTGAAAAAAGATTAAACTCAGATTCTAAGAAATATTTTTGTGATATGAGACATATCTAAATTGTCTTCACACCTTTCAAGGCAAGGGAAGGAATTGATCCAGTCTGACATGACAGAATCTAATCAATAAGAGCTCTAAACACTGAGCTACTCTTTGCAGAAAGAGGATGTTGCAAACGTTCTTTGCTGTCTGCTCCAGTGATCCCAAGTAGTAGAGCACATTCAGAGCACGTACCAAAGAAAAGGAAAGCTTCTTCCAGGGGCAAAAGGAGTACAGGCTATTACTGGGCAGACTAATGAGCAAAACTTCAGACTCATAGGAAATTTCAACATAAAAACTTAGTGGACTTTTTTCCATGATTAGGTAAGAAAACCGAGCAGAGGTTTTGTAATGCAACTTTGTATTAGCCCATAAACCACTACCAGGTGGGACTTAGGAGTTTGATATCTTCTGTAAATATATAGCACAAGCTCTTTAAACAGCCTAATGCACTTTGACATTATGAGCCCAAGTCTGCAAAACTGCCATGTTTTTAAAAATGACACTACATCATCCCTGTTTTATATAGCCTTATCCATTCATTGAGAGAATGGGTAAAATAGTATCAGTATCAACAAGAATTTAAACCTTCAGCAAACGTATGAATGAATTTACTAGTAGTACGTATAAAAATTACTGATGTACTTGGGAAAAGAGTGAGCCAAAGCTGGATCCTATGGGTTCTATGTAGGATGACAGAGCTCTGTTAATATTGTCCATTTACAGCAGGTCAGGTTCTACCATAAAAGATAAGTTTGGTAAGACAGAAAATAGCATGAAAAAGAAAAACCTAGTATGAAGTAAACCTAAGATCTGCTAAATGGTGAGGGATTCTTGTTTTTATCTTTCATTCTGAATATTAACCTAAGTTTTACAGAGACTAAAGTAAACTGCTGTTTTGCCTAAATGAACACTGAGGCTATGGTGTTATAATAAAGAAGGAATACACTCCATACTACATTTTTTCCCCCATCAACCCCATCTCACCCTTTGACAATCACTTTCTGTTAAAATATCTTAAAGACATGTTTTCTATGCTGGGAAGAAATTACAGCAGGCATCAGCCTTCCTTTTTCACTAGAATGAGAGAAGAGAGTGGCAGTGCTCATTGGCAAGGAAAGTTAACAATCTGTACAATCTAATAAGTTCCTACTGAATGATAATTAACATTACCATATTTGCACTTTAACTTCCCTTGCCTGAAGCAACATAAGCAAAGACAGTTTTCACTGACCTATGCAGAAATCCTGAGCCTGAACTGAACACCACAGTACTCTTGCTCATGGACTTTTCCGGAAGTCATCAAGCCTTATTCGCTTCTCCCTTATACCTTAAGCAGGTTTGAATCAGACGTGGTATCTACCAGAATGATATAATAGCATCAATGCAAGAGGAGAATTAGACATTTCAGGCTTTAGTGTCTCCTGTTGCCAAAAATCCACAGCTACATGCTAAGGCTATGTCTTGGGAGACAAAAGAAGGACATACAGGTACCCTAAGTGGTATTTGTTACCCAAATCAGTTGGATCTATAGCTGAAAATCTGTCACTTAGGACTATGATGCTTAATATCTTTAGGCAGAGATTCAATCCATCTTTTCTATATTGTTCAAGCCTCTCTTTCTGCCATCCAATAGTTCAATAGTTTCCTAACTTCTGTACTCTATAAGATTCTATAAAGTGACAGCATGTACTCCATCTAAAGTTAATACAATTTGAAAGGAGGAGCAAGTGAATCTTTTTCAGGTTTTTTTCTATCACCAACACTTCCTGTTTCTGGAACAGGAAACTTTCCTTCCATTCAAAAGGAAAATTTTCACACGTGCCATTTTAAATGTTTTTTAAAATTATCTCTCAGAATATATGTACAGACCAGTTAACAGAATTGCTGTGTCTGTCTCCCTTTAATCTCTGATTGAAGGAATAGGACTAGCTCTCCTTAATCGTCTGTCATGCACTCTTTCAATTTAGTAAGATTTCTTTCTGTCTTAACCTTCACTGTATCCCCTACATACTGTCAGGTAAGCTCCTAGTAGTAAAAGAGATCCTGCAAAATTAAGAGAATAAATTTTTATTTTAAAGGTTGAAAAAACAAGATTTCCCACATAAAGCTACAGTTAAATACCAAAGTAATTGACCTAACATTAGAAACAGCTCCTTTATCTTCAGTGAGTTGTAATGTGCCTGCTGCTTCTTATAACACTTCTGAATTACTGTCACATTCATCATGAAAGATGTGGGTCATTAGAACTGAGGAATTAACTACATGCAGAAGGGATTGGGAGCAGACTGTTTTTGATGGAAAACCTAAAATCTACCAGAACTGGGAGGTCAGGTAATGCTTAAAAATTACTTTCTGACAGTAAAACAGAACCATGGGAGGTAATTATCTGACTCTATAAAAACAATATGCTTCTTGATTGGACTAACATATGGACTCCACGAGTTCTCCGGACACAAAACCCAGTAAAACTTTGACCCTGGTAGAGTCTGACATCAGTCATCATAGGTGGCATGGAAAACATTCACCTCATGGAAGAACAAATCCAGAGTTCTAATCCCGAAGGGCACCAGAAAATCTTTACTTCCTGCAGAAATGTTTGCCAAAGTACGTTCATGTGATTTCCTCTGGACAAAACAGTAAACATGATTTTTGGTCAATTATTTCAGTAACAAGAAAAAAATCAAAGTAAATATTCACGAAAGACTGTCACAAGTGTCTTTCATGTAACAAACTTAGTAGTTCTCAAAAAGAAAATTACACAAGCGGTATTTATGTTAAAGGATAGATTTAAAATGTTACAAAAAATGACAATTTGTGGAAATGAAGGGTTCCAGTTAATCACAGTGTACAAAGGCTATCCTATAGTGAACATGCTGTTTGCCACTGCAGTGTTTGCATGTTTAACAGCAACTAAAGTGCACGGGCATCACTTTGTATCTCAAAAACTGCCAAGTTTTTCAACTCACCATATATTCATGCAGAGAAACAGGAAATTGAGAATTACTAACTGATCATAATATTTAAATGGAAATAAAATTATCTTAAAAATTTTAAGAGAAAGCAGATTGATCAGAGCAGGAAAACACAGACTGATAAACAGAATGATGACAAGGAACTACTTCTCTAAAACTCAGCAAAAGGATCAATTACAGACTGTCAGTGTCCCTTTTCCCTAGTCCATTTTTGTTCTTTCCTTATTGCAATTAAGTTTATAAGAGCCTTTGTTCATCACACAATGAAATGTAAAGAACCTCAACTTTAAAAGAGCCCAGGAATAAACTTCTCACCACTGTTTTGTTGCTAATTTAACAGGTCCAGTATCATGAGAAAGGATATACCTTTGCCATTAATATGGCTCAGTGCAGTCACAAAACACAAGCATTTACAACAAATCTGGAGTATTTCACCTGTAAACACATGGGAAAAAAGCCACAAGACCTGAATCTCACACAGACAGGAATTTGGAATGAGATATCTAGTTATTTTATTTAAACTTCATTACAGAGAAATAATGGCAACTTAAGCAATGGTGTCTGCTCCCCCTTGAAAGCCTCAGCTGCTAGAATGTTCATTCAGTGTTGCTTCAAATTAAGAAACGAGTACAATTTTGATCTGGTGAGCTTTTCTTGTCATTTACAGGAAACCTGCCAGCCAACACAGAGTTTTGCACTATTGCACCACATTCATAAAATATAAGCAAGGCTCAACTCTGCATGTAAAACAAAAGTAATTACTAATCTTAGTCTTGTTGTCATCTTATATTTCAGTTGATCCTAGCTGTTTACAGGAAAGGAGCAGGCAGGTGCTAGAGCTGTGGGCCTCTGTTTATGGTAGTAAGCATAATGATGACCTGACAGCAACACTCATCATAATCACTCTTGCCCCTGCTGTCTCACACATATAAACCTGCTAGGAACAAAGCCTTATGCAACAGAAAGCTGAATATAATGCAAGTTGTGACTTGTGAGGAATGTAAAGTGATTCTTTCGGGAGTTATTTGGTACTACTACCTAATGTCTGACATTTAACAGATGTGTGTCCACATGGTGAGTCAGTCCGAAAAACCTCTTTGATCAAAATGAATACATCTTAAGCACTAACTGCATTTTACAAATACCTTAGACCCCTGACCAGTTGCAATAGCACAATTCACAAACTTCTCCTTTTACAGAAATCTTTCCATGGCATATTTTGAAAGAAGCATTGACTGGAAGACAGATGCCTTTAAGTGCAGTAATAGCTATGTTGTGTTATACACAGATCCAAAATTGATTGGTTTTCTGATGGAAGCAATATCTATTTCCTGAACTTATTTTATTTCACCCAGTGCCATGATAGATGCGTACAGCACAGTAAACTGTATTTTTCTCTTCAAGACTTAATTATTTCTGTACCAGTCACTGTGCTTGACATTAAGGAATGCACATCACAGCTCCAATTGAATTGGAGTTGTTCAATATATTTCAGGTAAGCTGGTGTCTTGCATTTTTACAGGGCAAGATGTGTTCCTTTTTAAAAGGTATAGAAAATGAGAGGGTATACATAGAGCTGTGATCCTAATAAAGGTGACTTTCTCTTCCAAACGAAAAGAAACAGAGTGGCTTTAGCAACCTAAATTTGCAACGGTTGAAGGTTATTTGTGAATAGATGAATAATTTTCCCTAGGTCTTGCTAAGCTATATATTTATGAGTACACTTTCTTCTGTTAATCAACTTTGAAAGCAGTAAAAAATAGTCATTATATTAACTACTCAGAAACGTTTTACTTTCTCCCAAATGGAGAACAGGTGACAGTTTATGTTTCTCCATTCAGCTATCTCTGCCTCTAATACCTACAACTAACAGCAGAAATGCACTGTCAGAAGTGCAAGAGCCACAAGCCTGGCAGTCCTGCACTGCTTTGCATGTCTAGGCTTTGACAGGCCAGGCTATTTCTGTATTTTATCACCTGTTATTACAGTGTCTTTACATTTGACCTGTAGCTTGCAACTATGAAATGTGGTACACATCAAGGTACACTAGGTTATTGAACTTTTAGTACAGTAGAAAGAAATGTGACTGAATGCAGTAGTTTAATTGCCATTTAAAACAAGTGCCATCTTTTAAGTGATTTAACTAACAATCACTTACAAGTAGCAGGTGTTTTGCCTGCAGATGAAAGAAGATAGCAGCTAATTTCTCAGAAGCTATAACGTCAACAATAAAGCTATTTTAGGAAAAAGATACATGAATTTTATAGAATCTGTTATGTTTTATCATAAGAGAAAAGGAACTTGCATTACTCTGTGCTCATAAAGAGGTATTTAAATTTATATGCATCCCTGTTATTCCTTAGCAATGGATCAAATTCAGCATTAACTAAAAGTTAAGTACGGTCAGCAGCAGAATTCTTATTCAACTCAGTAGGCTACTTCACAGCCTTTGAGGGGATGCCAAATGGGCACAAATGTCCTTGAACCTCAAGAGATAGCACTGTCACTGCTACCAACCAGAAGTATGACCTGCACGTTCAAAGCAGCAATAATGTCCAGAAAAAGCTGAACTAAAGCATCAGGAGACTCTCTATACATCTTTATTTTAGTAAAATATTGCTTAAGGACAGGGCATAGTCATCAGAAACATAGGTTTGATATAAGCTACAGCCTAGCAACAATATATCTTAAAAGTACTTATATTTTTATGGCTAATTATCTGGTTTCAAGTACCAGTTTTCCAATGGGGAGGACAGAGATTGTCAATTTTAATCAATAAGTGTCTGATTGCAAAGTAAATAGCATTTATAACATTAAGACTGCCATTCAGAACAGATAAGTGCCACTTGATCCCCCTTGCATGAAAGCAACACTTAGGGGTATGTTTTCCTACAGGTCTCCTTTTCACAGCACTAACATCCAAAGCTTCCTTTTCTTTTCTTTTTCTGGGACACACAGTTGCACTACAGATTTATGAGCATTTATTAATAGTTGCAAGAGCTATGAATATTGATTGAAGTCAAAGGCAGACAATCCCAAGAAAACAGAGAAAGATAAAGGGCCAGTCCTATTTCATAAAGGTTGCAGATCACAACATGTTAGTGGCTTTGATGTTTTTCTTACCTTTAAGTACATAAAGCATTCTCATCCTGATGAATCAGTTTGTGATATTTCTGCATTGTAAGACAGCTAGTGGAATATGACATATTCTTATATATTCTATATTAGCAACAAAACATTTCTTTAATAACTAAAAGGAACTACCCATCATTTTATTGGCCTTATACAGCTGTTCTGCCAGGTACTCCATTACTAATGATGTATTAGTATTACATTAAAAAGAAACTGTGATCAGCTTAGGAGGACAAAAATGGATGCCTATATACTAAAGTCTAATGAATAAATCTAAATGCTTTCTCTGTAATATCTGAAGTATTTCCCACTATTTGTCCCAAATCAGAACCAAAGCTTTTATTTTGGGAAAACAATGTGAGAGCAATTTTTCTACTTGCTCCTTGTTCCTCCTCTCTTGCTCTTCCTTTTCTTACTGCTAACCTTTTTATCCTCTATCTTTATTCTCTTTAGTTGTGCCCATGGGAACTAAGTTGTACTGAGTTTTATACTTTGCCTAGGAGAGAGAGAGATTTGTGGTCATTCTACTACTCAGATAATAATTTCCGAAGCTTTGGCTGTGTTGCTGAGGAGGCCTTGTCTTCTGCCCTCTCAGGCTTCACCCTTGAGGTTGACGGCTTCATAATTCCTGAGGAACACAGCTGTCAGGAGAAGTTGTATTCACAAAGACAGTTTCTCTGAGGTAACATGTACCAATTCTGTTAAGGACTTTGAAGATTAACCCCATGACCTTGAATTTAACATAGCATCCTGTGAGGAGTCAGAACCATGAGGCAAGTATCAATATGATGTGCCCTAATGGGCTGGCACGTTGAAAGAAGAGGGATGTTACATTCTGAAATACTTGAAAACTTCTTCAGTCTTCACTGGAGATGCACACTCACAGACAAAAGCTTACATAATGCCAATGTACTGAAGGTCAGAGAGTCACAAAGAATTTACTCACTCTCTAATGTAAGCATATGAACAATAGTATTACCACAAAGGCCTAAGTTGTGCTTGAAGAAAAGCACACACTTAAAAGCATTGCTGGATTGGCAGAGCATCCTTCATTTTTGCAGATTCAAACAGGCAGTGGGTGTGAGGGGAGATTTCCTGTTTGATAAACAATTTCTGATCAGTTATAGGTGAAACAAATGTATTTCGCATTCTGCCATGAGCTCTGTGTGTAGTGGTTTGAAAAGAAAAGATTAATTTCCCAGTTTGCAGAGCAGTTTGACAAACAATAATGGATTCATTTTGCAGAGGACGTATTGGACCTTGTTTTACCAGCACTCTCTTTGACATGCTTGTGTTAAGCTCCAGCCAGATGACTTCCATGCAGAGATGGAAATCAGCAGGAAGCCAGAGAGTTGGCAGAAGCAAGCCACATATCAAACTGTAGTCCTGCTGAAAAGACAGCTGCTACACCAGTCATTTCACGACCTACTTGTGATGACAGCTCCAGCCTCAGCATTTTGTGTAATCACAACAAAGTATAGGGAAAGAAGCAATACCACAGTAAAGGTAATAAGCACACAGAAAGCTCAAGAATTAAAAACAAAAAACAACTAAACAACTAAAAAATCCCCAAACACACAGATACAACTTCTCCCTTTTCTGTGAATTCCATTCTAGCAGTGATGTCACTTAATGCCACTGCAAAACCACAGCCAAGGCCTGACTTCAAGAGTGAGTTTGAGAGCCACAAGTGTAACTAGTACAGCAGCTTGTCTTGCATAGAGGCCAGTAGCAAAAGCAAAAGCTGCAGTGAAGAGCATAAAAAGAGAAAGTACAGAAGAAACTTGCCTCATTTTGCAGTTCCACCTTTCAGCAATCACATTTTAAAGATTTTATTAGTTGAACATTTCATCAAAACATTTCTTCACACTTTCTTCCATGAACTTCCATAATCTCCTTTTAAATACATTTATTCTTCATTATGTCCTATCTTAGTGCATTGCAAAACCTAACTATGGATCCTGTAAAAAAAAAATCTTTATTTCATAGGTGCCAACTCTGCCCTTTGATATTGTTAATGGACTGTCCTTACTTCCTATATTGAGAGAAACGGGTTTTTTTCCTTTAGTGTCTTTCTGTATCTATTTCATTTATGATTTTGTATTAACATATTGTACTGCCAACTCACCATTTAGTCCAGCTGGCTCATTTAAAAGACAAGTGCTTCAGTATACAGGTAAATACTTGGGGTTTTCCAAACAGCTCTTTACATTATGTGATTAAAAACAGCATGTGCTTATTCAAAAAGATATGTTAAGGAGACAGTGTTTAATGGCTTAAAGAGGACTTTTTGGGGCAGGGGAGTGGAAGCTAATTGGTTCATTATTTAGATTTCTTTCTTTAAAATCACAGGGGAAAATTTACAATACTTACCAGGACAGTCTGACCCTGGACTGTGGGTCATGACTAAGAGATCTCCCAGTACTTTAGAAAGATTTAATGACAAAAGTCTCTTCCATTTAGTTCCAGAAATTTACCCAAAAGTGTTAGGAGAAAACGTGTTTGATGTGACTACTTGGAAAGAACATCTTAAATACTAATGAACTTGAAATAGAAAGCCTGAAATATGTGTTTTAATTAATCTCTTGTGCCCACTCCACATGGCAGGCTGCACAATATTCTGTCTTGAAACTGTGATACATATAACATCCACGTCTAATAAAAATTTGTATCTGAAATACACTTCCCCTTAGCAAAAAATATGTATTATTCTAGCTCTCAAATATCATGACAGACGTTGCTTTATATAAATCTGAAAGAACTTTTCCTAAACAAATATCTTAAAGTACAGCATTTAATAACTGCTATGATGAGTCATCTAAAAATAACTCCAAAATGTCTAACGCTAAAGATTTAGATCTTTGTTTAATCTCAGTAATTTCAGGATGTATGTGTGAACCTGTGGAATGCTGTAAGTGTTTGTTTTTTGTTTCTGTATATACACAGGAACAAATATCAAGGCTCTAAATTTTTCATTTAGATAATGATAAAAGTATGAATTGTTGGTTTTTTTCTCTACAGTTTTTTAAATTCTGTTAACAAGAGATTGCCACAAACTTTCTTAGTACAAAAATCATCTATTCTGCTAAACTTAGAGATTACTGTACCTATTGACAAGAACTGAGGGAACTTAGTGATAAGAATTTCAGAGGGAAAACTTGTAATAAAATCAACACTGAATACTCTCATATGCAAGAAAACCCACACTAATCATGGATGCATTAGATGATATAAAATAATTCTCATTTTATACCTAGGAATATTACAGACTGGACTTCCAGATTTATATAATTAGAGGACATAATTTTTTCTTTAATATACACTAACTAGCTAGTTAAGCCAAGTCATTGTTCGGAAAAAAAAAAAGTCTAACAAGCACCTTTATCAAGAGATTGTCTCAAACTTTATAAATTAATTTACCTCCAAGTAGATCCCGGGATCAAGTCTATCACACTTTACCAGGAGGCCATATCCATTGCCCGACATCACCAATTGCTTACAAAAGCTAGGCCATTTCTTCCCAATAGTACAATTTAGAAACATTGTACACACAACTTCTCTGCTACTTACATGTGCTGCACACTGTCTTCAACTACTCTATAAACTCACATCATTTCACAGTTTGTAAAAACCTTAGCAAAATAGGAATCAGATCTATACTGAAGCATCAGGAGTCCACCATAGTAACAATATTATAAATGCTAAAATTGATAAAATATATGAACAAATATAATTTTATTCTCTGCTGCACATAGACTCTGTTTTAAAATCTTACCTAGACTTGAGGTAAAAGGGAAAAAAACCCCTGCTATGATAATATTTCTTGAAATGTAATCTAGATTGCTGTATTTCTCCACCCCACCAAATTCAATGCCTCTGCCCTGTTCTCTAGGACATCAAAACCATGTCTTTTTCAGAAAGACCAGCGAGCTAATCTGTTTCTTTAAGAAAACCTCATCATCCCTCCACTGTTCCTCTTCTCCCTGCTAAACCAACTGACCTGACTCCCAGCAAATTCTGCATCACCCTTTTTTTTCACCTTGCTATGGGATACCTCTCCCAACACCTGCTATTGCAACGCCATTTGGAAAGGAAATGGGCCATTGAGAAGACTGAAGATTTTTGCACCGAAAGGCTTACCAATGCAAAAAACCAGTGTGTTTGGCAGTCATCTGTGGGGCCTGCATTTAGAAAATATGAGGGTTTTGTTTATACAAGCACTTTCACCTGCACTGTGGATAAACGGTTATTTCCCCACAGAAGTTTTGTGAAACATCCTGCAAATGTTTTGACAGGTAAGAAAAAGTGCTCAAGTTTCCCTAGCCTGTCCTATTTCTAACAAAACTGCTTAGCCAATTCATTTACAGATCATACACTGTTCAGCTGCTCTCATCTTCTAATCTCCTGAAATCTGAATATTAATCTGTAAGTGAATTTGGAACAGATAAAATATATTTTGAACTTCAGTCACCAAGAAAGATTTTGTCTTGTTAATCTCAAAGGATTGGCATAGAAATTTTACCACATTTTCTAAAAAAATCCATACAGATTTAAGGTCGAGTTCTGGATTTAATTGAAGTAACCTTTTGTACAATCTAGCTTTAATGAAGTGCAATGAAGTTAAACTCCACAGGGGCCATTAATCTAAAACACTCCATTAAAACAACTACAAGGGGAGTTTTTAATAAACAGTGTGAACTAATGCCCATGTGGAAAGGTAATTGAGAGGGAACTGGCGTCTGGGCCAGATTGTTATTAAATCCTTATCACAGGTAAAGCTGAAACCCCAAATGGCAAGCTGCCATGTGATTTATAGTGACCTTCTCTTCCCAGCCTTCAAGAAAAGACTATGTTTAATAATAAAAAAATCCTGTGACTAAGCTATAAAATAACTGAGCAATTACTTAGAATAATTTATACAGTGCAATACACTGACCTTGCTCCAAGCATAAAATCTACAAAATAACTTCAGTAATAAAACTGTGAGCTACTAAAAGGACTAAAGGTTTAACCATTTTTATTGTGCAGAACCTGAGGGTACTATAAATACATATCATACTCCTAATAGGAAAGCTTAAAAAATTCCTAATTTTTTAATCTTAAAAAAAAACCTTCTCTGAAGTCTGGTAGGGTTTTGCCATATTGCAGGAATGCCTAATGTCCTATTTTAAAACATGTTACTGGGCTGCTGAAGTCCACACTTTCTAATATAGTATACACTCAGCAGCTGAGCCCTGTCTAAGTCGGGTCTCACAGGAAGCAATGCAACAAGGGACAGAAAACTGCATCACAGAGCAGTTTGGTTTATAGCAGTGTAGATTGTACTTCTATGAAAGAAAAGAAATACTGTTATTATTCTCTTGAAAGGTAGTATAAGAACAGATACTCACTCTAAAAAATGTGTATAAAAGTAGAATTTCTATATAAAACCAAAAAATATTTATTTTTTAAAAATTCAAAATAATTTTCTGTATAAATTTGAATAGAGATTATTTCAAATCAAAATTTTAAGAAGCATGGCTTCAGAGCAAAGTCAAAGTGTATCTAGCACATCACTGACTCAATACCTTTTTCTATACTTCAAATGTCTGCATTTCTTATCTAAATAAAAGAATTGGGATGTGGTTTGTGACCAGACATATAGTAAGTGTAAGAGTGTTACAATGAATGTTTAACAGGGTCAAGTATAATCAACAGCAGATTACTTCAGCTAACAAGAAAAGTAACCACTTTTATTTTCAGTCTGGCAATGATCCAGGTTATAGCAGATGCCATCCAGGAAGGATACAGGCTATGCATAGTATAACTGAAAGACAGAAATTGTCAACAGGCTCGTATCATGTGAGACAAAAAGCTGTTATCTTGATTAATTGTATCTTAGCTAATTTGGCAATGTGCCAAAGGTTAGGACACTCCGTTACATACACTTTGTGTTGCCATCATCGCTGTTGCCGTCATTGCTGGGCACCTCTTCACTGAAAAGTGCTCTCTCTGATTTCAGAAAAGAGGAAAGAAACTCAAGAAGGCCAATTGCAACAAACTGAATAAAACTACTCAGAAAAAATATGCTTGTCAACTGTCACAGGTATCCATCTATTTCCAGGGGCTTAACATGTGCTATCTCTTTTGAATTTTGGCCAAAACACATCTTAACACTCTTACCATTAGAAGAGATACTTTTGGTAGATTTAGATTAGATATTAAGAAGAAATTCTTTCCTGTGAGGATGGTGAGATACTGGAACAAGCTGCCCGGAGAAGGAGTGTATGCCCCATTCCTGGAAGTGTTCAAAGCCAGGCTGGATGGAGCTTTGAGCAAATTGGTCTAGTGGAAGGTGTCCCTGTACATGGCAGAGAGGGGATGGAACAAGATGATCTTTAAGGTCACTTCCAACCCAAACCATTCCATGATTTAAAGATTCTATGACTCTGTGATGGTTACTAGGGTGCATGTGTATTTTATAAATACAAGCAAATCTACACTTGTTTCTGTTTATTGGCACCTGAAACATACATCCAATAAATACTGTCAGTGGAAACTCTCGGTTATGAAGAAATTACTCCACTGTTATTTTATGCTTCCTCAGAAGAAAGTGTGAAGTTTGTATGTCTTTGTACCTCATTTTAAAAATAGAAATATAATTTAGCTACATATTGGCAAGTGGACAACTCTGTCATTTTAATATGAGCAAAAGTGAAAGCTCTGTTTAAAAGCCCTGGAAAGAAATGAACTTCAGCATGTGACTAAAGTTAAATACATTATTTAAGTACATTATTAAACAAGGATGAACTGAAGCATGTGTTTAAATGTTTCACTGAACTGTGTCTGAGAAAGGACTATTTTCAGCTTCTGCTTATGATTTTTCCAATGCTAAATCTCAGGCAAAATGAAGCTATTCCAAACAATTAAATGTGCTTAACTGTACTGGCCTCTTTCCTCAGCCAGCTGACTCCTGTATTTCATTCGAGCCACTCCAGTTTGTATCAGCTCAGTACCTGCCTCAACATCTGACTGGAAAGATTTTTACTTTAAAAAATCTAGGAAAAAAAACCTGTTGAGGTCTTTGAACATGACTGAACTATATTTCATAGGGAAATGCCCTACAGCATAGGGGGTTCTGGTCAAAAGAGTATACTGGTGAAAATGCTGTCTCTCCCCAAAACGTTTTTCTTTTTCTTGCAATTTTAGAAAATAATATTGGAATTTTTCAACTTAGAATAATTCAGTTATTTACAAGTTTCAAGAGATTGGCATGAACAGGAAATATTTTATTTATCATAAATTAAAGGGATTCAATGTCACATTTTAAGCTTCTGTTTCTGAATTTTCTGATGGAAAATTATTTCTTTCTCAGCTCTCAGTACTGTCCCCTCACCATGTATTTTCCTCCTACCTTGTTTCTTTACCATGACTCTAAAGAACCTGTGCACCCCTGACACAGCTCTACTCAGTAATGGGGAGGGTATCTGGCAGTCTTTGCATTGCTATCTAGAGAAGGGATCTGAAGACAATCTGAGCTGTTTCTTCTTTGGAGAGTTGCAAGACTTGTTTACGAAGATGTCAGCAAATGTTAAGAATCCTACATTGTCAACCCCAGTGTTGGCTGGACATTGCTTTACTAAAAGAACACCATCCATTTCAGCACCACTTGCCTGATTAACAGTTATTGAGTAAATCAGTATCTTCTGTCAGTTATCTTCTTCAAAGACAAAAATCAAGCTCTTTTCCTATTTTTCCCCAAATTTCTCCAAAGACATTTTCTAATGGGTATGGATAATATACTCTAGCCATATGGCAATATAGAAATATATGCACACACACAAGCCCACTACATCTGTTTGTGCAAAATACCTTTAAAAGTGAGTTTCATAATACTGGCCATGTGTGTATCCATACAAATAAAATACGTAAACACATACAAAGCTTTAAAAAGGTATGTTATTTCCTGAGCTTAAAGCAAATAGCAGGCTCCTGAGGAATAAGAATGCCTAGTCAGAAAGGAACATACTGAACATACTGTTCATACTGAACTGAATAGTCAGAACAATTTAGATATCTGCTGTTCTGCAATTACAGTTTCCTCCCAACACACACATAATTTTTTACCATATAAAATTCACTGCCCCTTAACACAAAGAAAGTTACCAAAGTTTCTATACAAACCTGGCTGTCAGGAAGCTCCTGAGACACATGAATGGAAGAAGTATAAAATCTTCTTCCTCTTATAAAATCCCACTGTTCCATTTCTGAAGGGAGCTTGACCTCTTTGAAATGGCTAAGACTAAATATGAAAACAGCATCTCATTATTTTGGCAATCCGCAAAATTATTCTTTTAACCCAACCCAGAACTCAATGTTGTTTCATTCTAATGGGATGTCCCAGTTGAAACAAGGGTGGCTCATAGAATTCATTACCTGCAAGCTACTTTCGTAAGTGATGGACACTTTCCAGTTCTGCACTATCACATGAAGGAGTTAGACCCTCAGATAAACACCAACAAAGCATTTCAGTCACCTGATGGTGTATTTTATCATAGCATCATAGAATCAATAAGGTTGGAGAGATCTCCAGGATCACTGAGTCCAACCTTTGACTGAACACCACCATGCCAACCAAACCCTAGCAGTGAGTGCCATGTCCAGTCACTTCTTGAACGTTTCTAGGGATGGTGACTCCACCACCTCCCTGGCCAGCCCATTCCAATGCTTAACCACCCCTTCAGTGAAGACATTCTTCCTGATGTCCAATACGAACCCGGTGCAGCTTGAAACCATTTCCTCTTGTCCTGTCACTGGTTACCTGGGAGAAGAGGCCAACACCCACCCGTCTACAACCTCCTTTCAGGCAGTTGTAGAGGGAAAAGGTCTCCCCTAAGCTTCCTGGTCTCCAGACTAAACAAACGCAGCAAGGCTCCAGAAATATGTAACACCTGTAAATATGTGCTGTTCAGTAATGCACTTTCAGAATACAGCATACACTGAAAACAGAGAAAAGCTGAGGAAAATAAAGCTTTATCTTTACTGCCCTCTTCAGGCTGCAATAATTTTGGGTTTGTTATGCTTAACAAACACACTCTTCAATGCAGCAGGTCCTTAGAGTCATACTGAAATATTTTGTTTAATCTGTGAATTTTGCCTAAAAGAAGCTGTTTGATTTAAACTGATAAAAGAGAGTGAATCTATGGGTGTATGATAATCAAAAAGCCTTTTGGTGGCTTCCTTTAAAAATACACTATATGAAGCCGTCACTGTTGCAGTAATTGAGGAATTCAGAGTAAAACAAGCTCTTAAGATTTTTCAGAACATCACAAACATGGTAGCGTTTATATCAAACGGCTGTTCCATAATTTAGAGGTGTTTGTAAAGGATAGAAAGCTGGAATCAAGCATTTAGTAAATGTATAATTTTTCACCTCTTACAAAGTTTATATTTCATATTAACTTTAATCATGTTGCATAATTTCCTTTTACAAACAAAACCTTCCATATACAATTTTTTCCACAGCCTAAGTCCCTCTATTTCTTTAAGTTCTAATTAATACTCTTAAATTTTTCCAAATGTTGCTTATCTCATATTTCTTAAAGTATTGTTCATTCTCTCATTCAGTATGTTGATGGAGACAGAAAACTACTCTTGAATTTGAACAAATTGCTGAACCATCAAGTCACCCAATTTCATTAAAAAATAGGTATTTTAGGATTTATAATATTTTAAATGTCAGGATTAATCTTATTCATTTCCTTGAAAAGCATTAAAACTTTCACTTTTCTGTGGCATTTCAGAATTTGGTCTTAGAATCACAACATCAGCCATATAAAAATGTTACAGCAAACTACATCTTGTGCATAAAGACTTTGTTTCTATTTTGTATGTAAGGCCTGGTGCAAAATCATGTGACACTTGTCCATTAAATTCAAGATGACCATGATTAAAAATCCAGCCCCAACTAACACAGCCACACCTTCTGAGATCTAACTGACACTCTAATTCACATCATCACAGTATTCTAGCACCAAATTCCATACTTTAGGCAACAATGTCTCCCATCTTTTCTGTTCATCTTTCCTTAATTCACCCCACAGTTATTCTGACTTTTTGCCCATATTTTGGGCTCACAGTTTTAATTTCTTCTAAAATTTACTTTTTTTCCACCTTACTTTACCTAAATCTGTCTTCCAACATTTTCCCTTTCCTTGTTCTTCCTTGGCCTTCCTTATCATCCTTTTTACTGCTCTTCTCTGTGTTTTTAAAAAAAAATTGTCCTTGTTATCTTGAATAATCTCAACATATAGAGTCTGAGTCCGCTGCTTCTGAAGTCAGTAAGCTAGGGGGAGGATTTGGCCAGTATAAAATGGCCTTGCTCCCATGAATTTTGTGACTACGAGGTATGAAATACACACTTAGGATATCATATATTATCATTTTGTTTTCTAATATGTACATAATATGGAAACAGAAAAATAACAGATGCTTTTCTAATAATCATAAATATAACTGCACTTTTAGCATAAACCCTGAATAGTTGTGTTTGCTCATAAGTAGTAAGGCCACAAGTGAGACAAGGATCTGACCTGCATTACACATGACTTTGGCTTTTTGATTATGTCACATTCTTATGGAAGTTGGATTTTTTTCTTACACAGTTCGGAGGAGGAAAGGGTTAAGAGGTCATAGAAAGCAGGGATTTAGAGAAAACAAAGGTATTTGGATAAAACCAAACAAGTACTTTAATTTCTTTGTGTTTTCCGATATTTCTGTCTATTTAACCTGGTTACTTTAGGCACTAACGTGCAAAGCATTTATTTTTAAGCATACAACCAAATTTAATCACATGCTTAAAATTAAATATATGTTTTGGTTTCATATTGAAACAAGCACTATGGTGCTCTGACTGACTTAAATGGATTAAAATACAATTGTATTTCCATCAAGTACAGCTTGTGTAAATAATGCCAGGCAGTCAGGCTCCTCAAACAGATACTTTTTATTATTTATTTGTTCCTGAAGCATGTTCATCACTTTGGTACATCAAATAAGGGGGACTGAGGAAGAAAATTATCAGACAAGGCTGAATTAGAAATGAAAAATCAATAGTGCCTTATTATGTTTGCTAGCTAGAATGTGGCTCCTTACAGAAAAACACTTATCATCCACAACAGATACTACCACATGTGCATGTATTTATACATATCATATAGTTCCTGCATTTCTCTTTTGCTGTTTTAATTCATTTTTTAAAATGTGCCAGAAAACCAGATACAAACAGGACCTTGTTTGATTTGATTAGGCTAGAATGGAGAGTTTGGTTTCTTTCCAAAGTTTTCCAACTTCCATCTTTTTTTTTCTATCAAGTTCTCCCAATTCCCTAATTTCACCAAATACCACAGTTGCCATGTCTTTGAAGCTCATTTGTTGTTCATGGTTATTTTCTTTCTAGTGATTAGTTTAACAGATGCTCAGACTGAGACTGATTTTAGGTTTTTCTGTAATTTATTCTAGTAAAGAATCTACATGCTCAGCCAGAAACACTATATTCCATAACTGAAGCAGGCGGCGATCAGGATGTTGACACCTTGGCACTGAGTACTGCAACACCATATCATAATCACCATATTACTTGATGTTTCTGCAATGTTACTAAATTGGAATGTGAACGTGTACACAGAAAATTATGAAGACTGTAAAGATACTTTGATTGTAGAGTAGTGTTAGACTTCATGTACTTAAAGACTTTATAATCAAGATTATGAGATCCTGAACACTCCCTTTCTAACAAACACTGTGCAATTTATCTTTGATATTGTTTCATATAATCAGTCTTGGTTTAAGAAGAAACAAATCAAAGTTCATACCAATTATGAAGCCAAATGTCATTTATTTTTAATCCCTTTCACCACGTGTTTGCACAGTCATTAGCTTTTCCTCAAGGTAATGACATTCATATAAATATTGCAAAATATGTTTTCATAACTCTTTCCTTTTCTTAGGACTTTTTTCCAAAATGAAGAGGAATGGTTAGGGGGAATTGGTAAAGAAATTATGCAGCAGCCACAAACTATTTCTTTAGCATCAAAATTCAGACTTTGCTAAACCTTCTTTTGAGACAGCATTTTGTTTACTTACATGTCTAAGTAGGACACTAACAGGCAAATCGCTTTTTTCCCGTCAAACATCCGGCTTGGCACATGGATGGTAAGACAAAGAACAGAATTTCCATTGAGACCAACCTTCAAACTATAATTGCACTTCATGGGGGTGCAGGACAACTGCCAGAATGGGGGGGCTCTGTATTGGCCAGCGTGCTCAGGCAGCGCCTTGCCGTAACATCCTCATCTCTCCTCAATCCAAAGGGCTGCTCTAGAGCCACATCAATACACAGCGACTGAGATCCTGTCCAGTCACATGAGGCCCCAGAAAGATTTTCTTTCTGGCACTTGGAGCTACGCTAATCAGGAAATTTGGCACTGAGAGAGGAGTAGAAGGAATCCCACTTCATAAAACAAACTAAGTGAACACCAGGGAAAACTTCCCAAGCCGGGAAATTTCTCACATGCAATGAAAAGTTTAGGGGACTTTTTAAGCAAGTAACACAGGAAGAGAGAATTTTTTAAAATGCTATGTATTCATTTAAAATTATATATGCATCATATATCATATATATTATATGCATCATATAAAAAAATCATGACAGACTGCCATAGCAGTGGCATATGTGGCTTTCCTGTTACTATTTGATGCAGAATTCAAAGCCATTAATCTATCTTTGATAACTCTGTAAAGGTTATTGACATTAGTGGTTCACTAAATGACTGATACTAGAACATTTAATGAAGAAGAGGAATTGCTTTCAGAAGCAGACAGATATACTTTGACAATAGCCCATAACTCCTTGCTGACAGAGACATAAACATGTCAAAATCTCTAAGCTTTAAATTTTAAGACTCCCCTGTTTCTAGGGCCATGTCTACACAGTGATATGTAGAGATACCTGATCTAGCTTCGAATGCTATTTATTAGCAGACTTGACAAGACAGTGTTCAAAGTCTATATTCTTTAGTTGATCCTAAATCTTGACGACAAGTAGTTTCTTTCACTTTGTTTGCTCACCTCTGCTGGTGCCTCTGTCATTTCTGGTAACTTAGCATTACTCTAATGGCAGTATTTACAACTGAAATCACAAATGCAACAAAAACAAATCTATGTACAGATATTTTTCAAGTATAAAGTATCCTTTAGGGTCAAAAATTTCCAATTATTCAACTATAAGCTATGCAATTTATTCTTCTGAGATCTCATGTGCAGTCCAAAATAAAAAATACAGCGTCCTTAATGTGACAAAGAAAGAATTTTCCCTACTTTGGTAACAATGACATTGTTGGTGAGATTTCACTTGCCATCATTGCACTATTGGCCACACCTCCTGGAAAGAAAAAGAGATGAGTGTTTGCCTTTGCCTTATGCAGAACATTTAAAGTCAGTAAAGCTGGGTATGGCACACAAATAGCTAATATCTATTATTTTTAATTCTAACAGCACTCTTTGTTAGTATCACAAACCATTGTAGAATCATCATTGTAGCCCACATTCTTTACCGTTTTTATAAGTAACAGTTGTTTTGTATAAAAGGTTAAACCTGACACTTGTAGACACCTCATTCTTAAGATGGGAAAACACACTGAAGACATTACCGCCTCCTCTAATCTGCTGACATTCCTAGGCCCCTCTCCTTTACTGCCTTTCTTTTCACACTTCCCTTTCTTCAATGCAGCTTTTAGGGAGAACAAAAAAGAAAATTTTCCATACTTTGACATTAACAAATCTCTCTTAACACCTCACACCTCTTCACTTTCCACTGCTGCTTTTTCCAACTAAGCTAAATGTCAGTGGGAACTTCTTTCTCTGTTTACCAGATATGCCTTACTGTGATCTTTTCTGATTACTTAAAGAATAGTCCCTGGCTCAAATGTTACTGATTTCCCAGTGCCTTGAAATAATCAGTCATCATTCTTTCCAAGGACTGTCTTCTAAGGAATATTATATTTTTTGATCAAATGGTCCCTCTCACCATCTGATTCTTTCTGCAACCTTTCTTTATGGCTCCACGAGCAAGACCAACTATTCTGTTTGTACACAGTAACTCCCAGAGCTTTCTCTGGAATCTCACTGTCCACATTCTAGTTTCCTGATTTGACTTGCAGAAATCTCTAAGTCCAGCTAGCTCCTGGCTGACAAATGAGTCTGATACAGATAAACGTTGACAGACACACATTTTTGACAGTATAATTTGCATTTGCAGAACAGAAAAGCTAATCCTTTTGTTGTCAAAGACTGTTTTCAGCAAAGAAATTTCCCAACTCACCATACTCAGAGACATTCAATTGGTATATGTTTACACAAATGAGATTCTAAAGGACAGAAAACAGAATAAAGCTTACTGCTCTTGCTACCTCTTAAATACTTCGAGTCTCCTGAAAATGCAAGCATATATTTGAAATGTGTCCCCTAAAGCAGAGGACACAGCACATGTAACTAGGAAAGTATTCAGACTCAACAGCAAAAATTGGGAAGGATACAATCTAACTTGCTCATATTTTAATTGAGCTGGCTATTCCAATCATTCAGCCTGCCAGTTTGATATCGCACAGGACATTCTGCAACACCCCAACATACTAAGACAGAAATGTCTGCTCTCTTGCTGGTATCAAATTCCCTGTTGCTGATCCCATCTGCTGCTTTAAGTGACATTTCTGGCAAGCACTGTTCTAGATTAATCTCTTTTAAAACCCATCTGCCTTTTCCCAAAAGAACACCAAGTGCTTCCTCCTGCCACTCAGGGGAAAACATGGTAGGAAAAATGTCTTTCCTCCTCAGCTAAATGAGTGCTAAAATGATTGAGGCTCTGTTTTTCCTCTTACACACCCTCAGTTTCCATCATGTCTGGATAGATGTTAAGATACACAATACTCCCAACTCATTCATATTTGAGGTTCATTTTTGTCTTATCGTCTACATTAGATTTATGTATTCAGGCATCTCTAGACTTAAATAAAAGGAAAACCATTAGTGTTACCTAAGTCAACTTCACATCTATCTAATTTTGTTCCTACGGTTCTTTGGAAGAAAGAGATCTTTCTCTGAATTTCCTAAAGGATTTCTCAATGCCAACTGATGTCAGTAATAATGAACTAGAAAAAGAGCAATCAATTAACTATGTCACTACATTACTTTTATTTCTATGAAGCGACCAGAAGATTTGTGTTAAGCAGGAAAAGAGCTACTTTCCTTTAGCACAAGCAGAAACCAGCTTTTGAACCTCTAACTGACTTTCAGAGACATCATATCAGTCTTCATATACAATGCCACCATCTAGCTCTCCCATTACCTTTCATTCAGAATAAAACTATCTATTTCTTGAAACCTGACTAGCACTTAAAATGCACAGAGTTTGCTACAGTGCACACTGGCTTCCTGCTTTGCAGGGGACAGAGCTATTCTCAGTTATACACACTTTATGCCTAGAAACCCAGTAAAAGGATAATCCACTGAAATGTGTGTATGTGTGTAGAATTCCAATGTAAACACAGGCAGAGAAAAATATCAAGCATCCTTAAAAAGCTGACAACACTTTGTTTATATATATATTTTTTTAATTTATTACATGCAAAATCCCATTGGTATCTGCAAAACTGATTTCATACATAGTTTTAAGCTATGGATATGACTCCTAAAACACCAGCAGGAAAGGAGGCAAAAAAGATCTAATAGTCCTTGGCACATCTGTGCTCTTCCTTTGTTCCTTGAAAAAATCAAAAGCGCTAAAAAAGAAAATTTTCACAGCTTGCTAAAATTTAGGTATAATTACGATGTTACATGAACAGAAAGGTCAAGCTCAGCCAGGGAAAAGCAAGATTCTCTGCTTGAACCAAATGCAACATTTTTCTAAAGATTCCTAGGTTGCCATTACAAACACTTGCCACCTCTTCATGGTTTTGTATATCTCTATACTCAAAGAAATATTTTGGAGATCTCAGTGACATATACAATGATGCTTATATGAGCATATGAGGGAGATTTGAAAATAGACATTTGAGGTGAGTCCAGACATGCAGATTGATCACTGCAGTTAAAGTCCTAGTATATTAAGAACCTTGAGTCAACTGTGTTGCTAACAATTCACTCACACCAAAGCAGTGCTGAAAAGAACTCCTCAGTCTTACAAGAGACTAAAATACTGCTGATTGCACTTAATCCCTCTGTTTTCAAGAGCAAACATAGGCTGGTGGACAAACAATTAAAACTCAAGCATCCCTTAATATTTGGCAGAAAAAGTCCTGCTATCTTGAAGGATTTGTAAATCCTGATGCTCCAGGACTTAAAATGAGAGATTCCTGTTCTTGTATTATGTTCTTAATCGGTGGTAAGTATCATCTACAAAATGAACCTGAAATCTCCAAGAGAAAATAGACTGCCTAACAACACTCTTTAAAATCACGACTGAAAAATCAAAAAGCAGGCAGACATTGGCACACCTTTATCAGTAGCTACTTTTAATAGCTTTATATTTATATATAGTCTTCATGTATATGTGTGTTTGTGTATATGCAAAAGATGTCACATCCCTAGTTTGTAGCTGTAGTTTTGTGACTGACATGAAATTAGGAACACAAATTTATCACTAATCTTCCTAAACATGTTGCTCTGAGATCTTACTTAAAAACAAAAAGCGAGTTTTAAATACAAATACTCACAGCTTTTGATACTCCTCAGCTAAATTCTACTGATTAGATTTTTTAACTCCTGTTTCTGAATTTTGTGCCCTTTGGTTAGAATTCTACGTCAGAATAACATCAGTTCTGCTTGAATAAGGAAAGCAGAGTAGTTCCAACTGCACCAAGAGAGCATGAAAAGAACCATCAATAAGCACTCAAGAGATGCATCTTGAATCTACAGTCATCTCCACAGAATGCTCTTCATGTACTAAAACATAATTTATTTTTGATGCCACTCTTGTATTCTACAAAACACTGAGGGTGGCTTTTTTTCTATGCTGAAAAATTCGTGCAACTCCTGTTGTTCAACATTATTTCCCCATATACCCCTTCATGGTGTCTTTAAGGTCAATATTTTAAAATTTCCTGCAGGCTCATACAGAGAACACTTGACAACTGACTTCTGTTATGACCTCCACCTTCTACTGTGATCTATCACTCAGGAAACAAAAGGTCCAAGGATGTCTCAGCCATTAGGTACTCTATTGCCCTTTCTTGAAACACTTGTATTCATAGATATGGATGAGTGACATGAATTGGGGCATCTTCATATTTTTATCCTTTGCATTTGCCTTCATGGGTAAAAATGCCAAGTGCCAGTTCACATAAGTGGCTTGTCCGACTCCTTGCCATGCTTTTGTATATTTCTATTGACAGATAGAGCATGAAATCAAAATGGCTCCCAAAAGTTTTTTGGGGTTTATTTGGTTTTATTTTTAAAACAAGTCTTTGCCTGTTAGAAATTATAGAATTAAAGATGTATAAGAATGGCAGCAGCTTTACCAAAGATGAATGGATGAGGGCAATAACTACATTGCTATGAAGGAGCTCATCTGAGTGGAAAATTGCTTAAAGTTTGCCTTTGTTCCCTTTCTGAGCATTGGTATTTTCTAGTTTTGTGCATAAATTGAAATAAAAACTAAGCAATTTCCCTAGAAAATTCAGCCATCACAATAATACTGAAAAATTTATTTCCAAGCTTCACTCCAATGCTGGGCCATAGTTATTCCACTGTAATTTAACAGACCTTGACTGTGACATGGTATGGTTTATATAAGTGGAGGAAAAGCCACTTACGTAAACTTGTTCCCAGGTTTCCTCAGATTCAGAGAGCCACAATCCACCAATAAGTATTAATTTCCACAAGAAGTATGGGTGAGTTGAGTACTTTCAAGTGGTCCTTTTCCAGAAGATGAGGTTTAGTCAGCTACTAACAAGAGTTTTGTCCTGTAGAAAGACATGAACAAAAGGAGCTTGCCTACATAGTCAGAAATAAGGCTTTTACAAAAGCCCGTAATAGTAGGGCAGATTTTCAGTTACTGAACAAATCACATCTCTAACAAATTGACTCCAGTTTGGATTTTTAGTGAGCAACTCTTGAGCTCAAAATGGATGCTAATGAAATATGTAAAGGTATCATGGATGCCCCGTTATTCAAAGAAGCATAAAATAAATGAATACATGTTCTCAAAAGATGGGGCCAGTGCCTTTTGGGTAGTCATTCATGAAGCAAGTGCCCGTTGGGGGCATTTGGAATTTCATATTTGATGATACTCCTCCAGTGTTTCATTAGTTCTGTTCACTTAATTATGTCTTGTCTAAATGATCACTTAAATTTTTTATAGAACCAGATTCCCTTCAAAGAAGCCAGTCATGCAATACTAAAGGCATGTGGCTTTATAGCTCCTAGCAGCCGTTTAAAGGAGTGGAATCCCTCTGGAACTCCATGGAGATTTCAGTGGGCACAAATGCAATGAAATATTATTAATTTTGCATTACTTTTATACAGAACAGGTGTCTCACTATAAAATATTCCTACAGGTGCTGTGAGAAGATGAGCCATCGAGACAAGACAACAACTTCACTTTAGAACAATCAAATTAGGCAGTATAGACTCTCCCCATGTCTTTATCTGGGTACACTTTATGTCAGTGGAGAGACACACTTCCAAAACATAATCCTCCAGCAGACATTACTTGAAGAAATAGGGCATTATAATCACAAAACACTTGAAATAATATCAGTATTTTTCCTCCTCAGGTAAAAACAGTTGTGGAGGGTGGGAGTGTCATGTCTTACTTATGTGCTCAACCACAAAGGAAGATCTGTCTGCTGGTTCACAGACCAATTTTTTCCACAAATAAAAGGTTAAAAATATAAATCCAAAGAGCCCAGATGAACAAGTTAAAATTCCAATCCCATTAAATGTTTATTTTAACCACTGATTTCAGTGAAAAGTTTCACATGGCATTTATATAGCTCCAGCCTGACCCACCTTTCTTCCTAACACTTGCGATGGAGGTTTTCAGACAAATTCATGCATCAATACCATAATCATTATTCAGTCAAGTACCCAAGGGGCTGTGAGAGCAGAGGAAAAAAGGAAATAGATACTCAGTGAACCTCCACAGAGTATGCAATTCAGAGATGTTAATAAGCACAGCCGTGTGGAAAAGATCAGCAGACTTGCTCTGCCTCCTCCTCAGCAGTCAATGCTCTCTCTGTGGACCGACCACAGGCTTTCCTCTTCCACCTTTCACTTCAAATGGAAGAATTATTCTGAGCCAGTGAAATGAGTGTTCGACTGAAAACAATGCTGGTCCTGGGGGTCTCACAGGAAACCTCCCAGTGCAACGTCCTGGATAGGCAAATCGCTTTAGTCTGCCATACAAATGTTTTAATTTTCATTTGTTTCAATCAAAGGCTGCATTAGTGGAACTCCAGTCAAAAAAAAAAAAAATCCAGTACGACAAGACTGTCTCTTTAAAAGAATTCATGTGTTTCAGAATGTAAAGCCAAACTTCAACAGTGAGGATGAATACTGTGAGTATGGCGGTAACTAGTCCAACAGAATGCTCAACCCAAAATTGGATTATCTCTGCCTCTGTTTTCTTCACAAGATTTTTAGGGGAATTCAAATGCTTCAATTTTTGCAATTCCTTACTCTTTAAAAAAAGTTTGTCTTGTAATTGTAAAATAAATACTGTGTACTTTGTAGGTCTTTAATTTTCTTTAGTGCTTTGGCCCTCAAGATGGACTTGAAACGTTATTTGAATTTAATTACTTTCATAATGAGGATGCACAGCACAAGTAAACATTGTTTAGCAACAATACTAACTATATATATAAAATACATAATACTAACTATAGTTAACAAACGTTACTGTTCTCTACCTGCATTGTGTACATCTATTCCCTAAGATCACTATTTCCTGTGCTGCCAGAACATAAAGGATCTCTCGATTTAAAAAAGAAAAAAAAATCTGTGATTGTTATTATTTTCAGTAAAGGGTTCTGTGTGAGCTGGATAGTTTGCATAGCCTACTGTGTTCTTTTATGTGTTCAGTTTTTATGTCTAACCTTCCTATTTTTTCAGATTGGAAATTCTAAGCTGGGAAGTAAGCAGAAAAGAAATACTAAAAGAGTGCTCTAATGCCTAAAAAATATTGTTACTAAACCTCCCCTTACATTTTCAGACTCCCCTTGAAGTTACCTGCTCATTGGTGTGTGCCTACATGAGAGAAAAGGGCAGTACACTACAGAATCACTATTTGTGATGAACTGTCGTAGCCTAGCTTGTGAAGAATTCTCTGGTTGTTTGACTTTCAGAAAGTATTACAAAAATCTTAGAACCAGCTTCAAAAGTGCATTAGCTGCACTGTGCAGCTTTCTGACGATTTCTGCTCTGGCTCTATTTCTACATTAAAGAAACTCAGAATAAAAATAAAGTGCTGTGGTTGGGAAAAAAATATATCCAAACCACTGACACTTAGGTAGTTACATTTAGCAGCTTTTCAAGGCTTTGATCACCTGCCACCTGTCTGAAGGTGATATATGGTTAAACACTCCCAGCCAAAAGCAGTTTCTGGGAAGAAGATATTATCACTGCAAGAGTAGCAAGGGGGATTGATCATACTGCAGTACATTGAACTGTACTTCTGAGACTTCCTATTTTCTTCCTCAATACACAGACAACTATAAGAATCTGTCCTTATTGTTTTTAATGACTCTTAGCCAACTAAGATTTTTTCCTTTTTCAAAGGCCTTCCTTTGGCCAAGCTTTGGGTGTGCAGTAAGAGAATTATTTTTACAAGTAAAATTACTATTACAAGTTATTACTAGAGAAAACAACATTAGAAAAAAATCAAACTGATTACCACAAGCAGATAAATATCTACAAAGATACAGAGCTACTAAAATTTGATGCAAAGTGATCACTGGACTTCATTTTCAGAGCAACAAGGGCTCAAATTAAGACAGATTAAAGGGTAAAATCTTGATCCAAAGCACACTAATGTCAATGGAAAGATTGATCAAGCTCTAATTTTCATGGACAAAGATGAGACTGGGGTCAGCCTTCAGAGAATGGATGGAGAAATAAATTACTGAAATGTCAGCTAAATCACAGATTGGAATTCATCAGCTATTCTGTGGTAATCACCCCAGCGGAAAGTATTAGCTCCCTATAAAAAAATGTAAAATAAATCGCCTGTGCTCCAACAATAAGCAATGTCCTTACATTAGCCTTAGGTGTCTAAGAAAGCCGTACACATACTTGCCAGATACAAAGGATAGGCTGCAAATTGACACCTAGTCTACCAGACATTAACCTATTTAAATATCTACACCCTTTCTTGCCAACATATTGTTCGTGCTCACTATGACAAGCAAAGGTGAGAATTCTAACATAAGGTCAATAGCTGCCGTGGGACTTACATCATAACCAGGTTAGCCATTTCCACAGTAACCATCATTACAGTACTAGGGGCAAAATATATTAACTGAGAGTAGCATAAGCCTTGACCCACAAGGTGGTTAGGCCAGGTAAATTCTGGCAGCAGTGTGGGGAGTAGTGCTGTCACTACCCATGGGACCCCCAAGGGTTGGGCTTATGCCACCTCGCCAGTCAGGAGCCAGCCTGGGTGGGCTGCTGTGTGCTGCTGCCGTAAGGCTCTGCACTGGTTGCAATCCAGAAGGAATCAAGCAGGTAAAGCCATATGCCAACAGCAGACCCTGATGTGGGTAATGACCAGCCATAGCCTCTTCCTTACCCAATTGGGCTCTAAATCCTTTAACTGAATTGACACTTAATTACTGGGCATGATTTTAACATGGTGGGAGTCCCATTAAGGGGAGCTCATTCACATCAATACCATCTAGGACAGGTGGATGGGCCACCACTAACGCACAGAAGGGACACATCCAGGCACGTGTTTGATAAATAGTCAGTTCTAATTCTCACTTGCCTTTTTACAGATACCTGAAAGTGCATTTTTCCCTCCTCCTAGGAAAGCCTAGCTGGAATATTGAGCATGCACTAGACAGAAGGCAGGGAAGTTTGATCAACCAAGGGCTAGAGAAAAACCTCACTTTTCTCCTTTTAGACAGTTTTCTATAGTGTTCTGCCACAGATTCAGAAAGGTAAAAATAACCTCTGAATTTCCTTTAGCAGGTACCATCAATTTTGTTCAGAGGGAGGTAGAGATACGAATCTCAGTAGAACTGAGTTTCAGGCTCCAGAGGCACCTCTTGCCTAATGTTTGGGAACAAATCCCAACTTACTTGTGAACAAAATAACTACACTGTCTGTGGGCATACTGTCCCACTCTAAATCCCTGAAAATCAAGAGGTTCCCAAATATCACCTAAATACCAAAAATACCCACACGAGAGACAGTTGTATTTTATGATGATGAATCACAGCAGTGACAGAAAAAATCTGGAATCTTACTACTCAAACTTAAGGAAATCATGTGCATCACAAAAGGAATGACAAACAGATTTCAAGATTCGATTAATATGCCATCCCAGCCCTGGATACTCTGCAGATTACTACGCTACCTCAATTTAGCAAATAGTTTTCATTGAGACAAAAGGAAAGTTCGACTTCATATTCAAAACCAACAGAGAAAAAGTGATCCCTTTTGACTCTTGAAATTAATATCCCTGAGGTATCAGTACCAGCACTTATCAGTGTAGGGCTGAACCCAGGTCAGCAAATGTCTAGTACCTTTCCTGTGCAGATGTTGGTATTCCTGAATTTATTTCCCTGGACTATGAGATGAGAAAAGAAATAAGGAAATGGGAGCACTCTTACAGAGAACCACAGACCCCCTTGCACAATGTCAAAAGACTCTTCATCATAGCAAATTCTCGTGTCACACTTTTTTGGAGATTATATTTCAATATTTCTGCAAGTGAGCTATATAGACACAATCCCACCAAACTATTGGATTACTAAAAATCAATTTACTATGGGATTACTTAAATACCATACTAGGTATCCAGTAACTAACTGCACATAGTGTGTGTGATATTCTGACTTGAGTGAGCTCAGCTCAAAAGGCACCTGCACAAAGCTTTTCAAAGCAACTGCAATAAATTTTACTGGTTGTGGGAAACCTTATAAAAATTAAATAATGTCATGCTTTATAAGCATTTCATTCAATGTGACTAAACACATGGATAGCATTGAGGATGATATTTAACTTTTTCCATGTGCAGATTTAATACCACAAGAAAATTTGAGTCCCCTATTGCTAATTTTCCACCATGTGGTAACTATTTAGGTTTTTTTTAAAACATTACTGAATTACAGAATTAAATTACAGAGCACAGCAACCACCAGTGGGCGTTGTATGTCCCTCTGGCTTAGCACAGTGTCACATATACTGGCATTAAATCATGACAGTATTCCTACTGCAGTACTGGTTGAGTTAACACAGGAATGAACATGCTAGCTGGCAAGATCACATACTTATGTACTTCTAAAAATAGAGCACACTAATGTCAGATTTGACTGATGTGACTCCATCAGGTTCCTGTCATTTTTAGCACACCTGTGACAATAACACACTCTACAGAGGTACATATGATGCTTGCGGAAAGCCCTGTTAGCATACATACCTCAATTAAATCAAGTTAGACTAATTTATACAGCTGTGCAGGTCCAGATGTAAAATGAGAAGTGTCCATGAAAGTTGAGGCTCGAAACATTCACAACATGGAAAACATGGAAAAAGTATGGTGTTTAGCTTCCCTCACAGGTTAGTTTACAACCTTAATCACTCTTTTTGGAGAGAGAAGCACTTTAACAGACCCACTGCAAACTACCACGGGAGAAAACGAAACAGAAACCACAAACACTTCATTCTTTCAGTATCAGTGATGAAGACCATTTATTTCCAGTGGATGAGTGCAACAGATCTTTGTTGTCTGTAAAAGTACAACATCTTTTAAACTTTAACTAAAGTTTAGAGATTTTTATCTGCTTTACATACTAATGTACATCAATGCTGTGGTATCTGAACATGTTCCTCAAATGCAGGAAGATATCTGCCAGATCCTATTCACGCCAAAATTGTGTATAAATATACAGGATTACAAATATACTGCTTAAGCTTTATGAAGTATTAGAAATGTTCCTGAAGCATCCAAATTCACAGTTCCTGGATTAGTTTATTTCTTTACTTACCACAACTTGGGGGTGTTTGAGACAACACTCACAGCAACACAACAGATCACAACAACAACAATATTGATAAAAATGGGACATAGAGTCCATTTCCTAGCAATGTGAGCACAAAGATTTTAGCTATTCTTTTTAGAAGAATCAATAGTAATTAATGTAGCCTTAGCCAGGTTTAATTAATTCTCTCCTAGTCGTTGTCTCTCAACATTGAGAGAGAAAAGATTTCTCTCACAGCTTCTACAACCCAGTATTTTTTAAGACATACATAGAAAAAGAATGAGTTAAGAATAACTCCCAATTATCTGCCATTGTATTCTCTCCAGACACATTACTTACCTAAGGGAGTAAAGAGAGCAAGGTGTGAGTTTAGTACCCTGTACACTGCTGGTTCCAATTTATACCTGCCAAAACCCTCTGTATTAATATTATTATTAAGAATAGTAAAAGGCAGAGGAAAGGATACAAACAGACCCTCCTCTCAAAAATCATAACCAAAAAGAAAGATGAAATTGCAAAGAAAGAATGAAGAAAAAACATATGGGGGATACCCATACAGGGGGGCAAGAGAAAAGATAAAAAAGCAAAAAGGGCAAAAAAGCATCAAGTATCCATTCTTATGATTCCCAGTTTATAAATCCTGTTCAAGACATTGTGTAAAGTGCTGAATCCACTTTCATTCATCTGTTCAGTAAGGTCTGTATTGTGGAGAGTTTTAGGACAGAAAACCCATTACTTCTGCCCCAGGGCTCAAAGGGGCTCAGTTTCAAAATACACATTAATTCTCAGAATATCCTTTCACCTAAGCTTGTACTAAGACCTTTGAACCATGTTCCTGTCCTTGTATTATTAACTTCCCATGCATATTTTCCTGGAAAGTATAATGTATATTAACAGCATTTGATACACAATTCCACATATTTTTTAGATCTTGTTGTAGTTAAATGTTACTTTATTTTACTTAGCAATTATTAAATTTTATATTAAACTACTGAAATATATCAGTCTGGCCTTTATGTTTTTTTGTGCTCCATATCAGACACAAACAATACTTTCTCTGGCTAACTATTTTTTGGCAGGAGGCAAATATCCAAGACCATAGTATTTTCTAAATATTAATTGGATATTACAACTACACAACTGCTGCATGGACAACCAGCAGTACTTACTCTTCTTTTGTTAATAATGCCAAGCTCCTAGGAGCTCATTAACAATCTTCATCTAGACAATCGTTTAAGCATCATGTTTGATGAACAGGATATGGGTCAGTGAATTAGCAAGTAGTCTTTCACTGAGACATCACTCAGCAGCTACAGCACGGCTTGTCAGGTCAAGTTGAAAATGAAGGTACACGGATCTCCATTTGCCTCTTGCTCCAAACACAAGTTCTTCCATTTCTTGTTTCCAGTGTGGCACCATACCCTCCGTTCTACTCCACCAGCCTCTAGTGCTTCAAAATTACACAAAATATAGGGAAAAGGACTACACAGCATGCATTTATTAACAGTTTCTGTAGAGAGAGTCTTATTTTTCAATTCATATCTAACATTGTTTCTAATAGGTCTTATCTGACTGTACTGGTTGAAAATCTTAAAACAGCTCTTACAAAAGGAAAGACCATCTTTGTGTTACTTGCATTATAATACAAAAGCATTTCATTAGTACCTAAAGAATTACATCTCTACAGGAGATTAACACCATTCTCTTTCTGCTGTAGGCAGGATAATATTTCCCAGAACTTCAAAGCTCCTCCTAGCATCCTGAAGAGGAAAAAGCTCCTTGTAGGTAAAGGGAATTGAGCATTTCTATGTCATTCTACCATTTCCTTTGTTTGGAAATTTAAAAGACATTGCTTTAGAAAGTTGTCTAATAAATCTTTCATTTGTTATATTATGTTTTATATAGAGAGAATCTATCTTCCATTATGCAAAAGCTAAAAGGCCAATTTCTGTGTGCCCATCACCTCAGAAGAAAAAAGAAGCACAATGAAGTAACTTCTTCCAGGGGAAAGAACACTGCCACAGAACACTGTCATCTGCCTTAGAGAAAAACCAAAGTATTTCAAAACCCATCCTAGAGATCAGTTTAGAGTGCAGACATTGTAATGCATGACCCAGAAGAATTAAACCTGCAACTTTCCATGTATATTTTATTACTATTTTCTGCATCCTGTAAATATTTGCTGGTTCAATTAATATTGTAATGTTATTTGCATCATAAGTGAAAAGGCAGATGTATTCTCTCATTTCAAATTCCTGTGTCTTGAAGACTACATTGATTGCCAGGGATTTAGAGATTCTGAGCTCCAAGATAACACATAATGTCTTATTGCAACTGCAATTAGACTGTAAGACAGCAAAGAAATGCTAATGGAGCCAACTTACCTCTGTTTGAGAAAGCTTTTTGTCTCCCTGAGTACATTACAACACCTGGAATCAATATTTATTTATGGGAGGAGGAAAAAGCAGGAGCACCTGCAGTTGGATATAGTGCAGACAACGGACACTGGGCTAACTACAAAAGAATGATGCTGACACAGCAGGTGAAGACAGCCAGAGCTTTGATAGCCTTGCCATCGAGCACTGAGACAAAACACCCAACCATGCCAAGCAACAGGCTGTGTCAAACAAGGCTTGGACTGATCCAGTGCAAAGGGGAAAGGATGGTGCAGGAGCTTCACAGTGTCACTATGCTACTTACAGTCCTGTGGTTTTATTTCATCTGGTTGAACTGTTATTTTCTTCACCAAACATCTGTTCGTCACCTCTGCCTCTGCTTATGATCTACACTGGTATAGTGTTGATATGGGAGCACTCAGACCGAAATCAGATACTGAGTTCCTGGACATCCTTCTTAAATCATTTCCTGGCACTACTGCATGAGCTGCTACAGTACAGATCTAATGCCAAAAGTAGCTACTGCTTTCTGGTTTATATTGCCCTGATATTTGTCAGGGAAGAGAGCAAGCAGATATTAAAGCTGCAGGTAACTACTTTAAATTACTTGCTAGGGAAATAGGATTAACCATAGTTATCCTACAGTACAATGGCAGGAATCTTGTATGTATAAGCCTGCATATCAATACACAGAATGGAAGATGAACCTAAATCTGAAACTTTCGTTGCTATCTCTGTTTCAGTCTTAGGATCTATTCTGTCATTTGTATTTAATCCATACAGATGATTTAATAAAGAAATTTGTCCCCAATGCCAAAAAATTAGCATTGTTGTAAAGAAAACTCATCTGTCCACCACAAGGTGTAGGATAATGTCTGCACATCAAGTACTGAACTCATTACCAAAAACTGCACTGCACCCCTTTCTATGATGTCCCATGCAAACCCAAGCCTTTATCTTCAACAGAAATGAAAGCATTCTTATCTATTCCCAGATCTACCTGGGGGAGGGGAGGAAGGAGCAGAGGGGAGCGAAGAGGAGAAAGTAAATAAAAGCCTTTACCCTCCAGAATCATCTTTTACCAAAGGAAAAAAAAGGAGAGAATATAACTGTGGGAACAACTGGTCTTGTCAACAAGGGTTCTCAGATAACAGCTTAGGACTTGTTTAAAGTATCACAGATGAGAAATCTGGATGTTTGCATTGTTCTGAGGACGAAAAAGCAGTAAAGAGAACTGTTTAAGCATCCCTGACATACAAAACTCAACTCTCCAGTTTAAAGACAGATTGCTTTGATTCCTCATGGCATCACCCTGCCACTTTTAAAGATCAGAGGAGCTTGTGAAGCTGTGTGGTTGTTGGCATATGCACCATGTATGACAACTGACTACTAAGAAAAAATAAAGACGAACACTGATTTGTTGAGTGTTACAGGAATACTGGACTGAAGACTGAGAATGGGGAAGTGAACAATAAAAAGCTGACATTTCTCATAATTCATACCTGGGGTTTTTTTCCTACATCCTGCTGGTCCTCTGTTTTTCACCTTCTCATATGTTGCCAATCCTTATGCACTCATAAAGTATTGAGAAACAGGTGAGAAGAGTAACAAAACATGGGACAGATGACAAGTCAGGGAGCAGCTAAGAAACCAATGGTAAAAATTGCTTTGAAAACTAGGAATACTACAGGGAAATAGAAGTTCTTCTTGGGTTTCTTCTTCTGCAACATCCCATTACACTCTAACTGAAAGTAGATCCAGTGTTATATTTTTATCTACTACATCACTTCTACCATCAGATTTCTCAACTGTGTAAAAACACTCGCTGAAACCACTGGGTATCCGGTCATTATTTCCCTTTATCTTCTTAAAGGAAACACATCTTCATATGTTAGGAAGGCAAATCTTCATATGCTAGGAAACATTTCTTTCCCAAAGTTAGTCAAACACTAGAACAGGCTTCCTAGAGAGGTGGTTGATGCCCCAAACCTGTCAGTGCATTTGGAAAACACATTAATTATATGCTTTAACTTTTGTTCATCCCTGAGGTGGTCAGGCATTTAGACCAGATGACTGTTGTCACTTCCAACTGAACTATTCCATTCTGATCTATTCATATTTCAAGGAGCAGACCACATCACACGTTTTCCTTTTCTAGCTTCCCCCTCTGCAAACTTTTCTTCTGTAATTCAAGCCCAGTTACTCTAGGCAAAGAAAACCCTTTTGCTCCAGTTAAATAAATAAGTAAATACAGAAAACTGCCTCCCCCTCCATGTTTCTCATGTGTAATCTTTAATCAGCAAAGAGTTCACATCAAGTCGTGCCCTGCACATATTTACAGAATGTGGATGTATGCATGCACTAAGAGGCACAGGCACATCGCTGTACCATAAATCTAAAAGCAGTGCCTAAAAGCTAAATTAGAGAATTTATCTTCTGCTTTCTGAGACATAGAATTATACAATGGGTTTGGGTTGGAAAGCACTTCTAAAAGTCATGTACTCCAACCCTCCTGGACTGAGTAGGGACATCTTCGAGTAGGCCAGATTGCTCAGAGCCATGCCTAATATGACCTTGAATGTTTCCAGGGATGGGGCATCTACCACCTCTCTGTGCAACCTGTCACAGTGTTTCACCACCCTCATTGTAAAAGCCTTCTTCCTTATATCTAATCTAAATCAACCCTTCTTCTGTTTAAAACTATAACCTTTTTTCCTGTTGCAAGAAGCCCTGCTAGAAAGTTTGTCCTACTTTTCTTTTAAGGCCCCTTCAAAAACCTAGAGGCTGCAATTAGATCCCTCCAAAGCCTTCTCTTCTGCAGGTTGAACAAGTCCAGCTCTTTCAGACTATCTTCATAGGAGAGGTGCTCCATCACTCTGATCATCTTCACAGCCTTCCTCTTAACCCAGTCCAACAGGTTCACACCCTTCCCTTGCTGAGAACTTCACAGGTAGACTCAGCATTCCAGGTGGCATCTCACACAAGTAGAGCAGAGGGGCAGAATCCCCTCCCTCCCCTGCTGCCCACGCTGCTTTGGATGCAGCCCGGGACACATTTGGCTTTCTGGACTGCAAGTGCACATTGCCAGCTCACATCCAGCCTCTCATCCAGCAGCACCCCCAAGTCCTTCTCAGCAGGGCTGTTCATGATCCGTTCATCCCCCAGAGTCAAGAAACAAATTACGCCTAAGACAAAAATAAAAGTGCGTAGCAGCGGGCTGCTGTGAAAACTAATAAATCAGAAGCAACCACTGCCTTAGCTCAGTTTGTCAAGTACTGCTTTGTAAGTGATCTTTGACAGACTTGGATAGGCTGAATAGCCTTTCTTTGATCACAGGGGATGAAGCTAAATCTATTTTGCACAAAGTTTAAGTACCAGAACATCTTTGATGTAGCAAAAGGAGGTGTGGAGGACTTGGGATAAAGAAAAGAAGGTTTTCACAGAGCTAGCTGTTATAAGACTGTGAGCCATACCATTATCCCTTATATAGGTACTTTTCATTCTCTAATGACCACAGGATAAATTTGTGTGCAGACTTAGAGTGGGCAACAGCAGCTATGCAATACCTGTTCATTAACACAGTTGTAACCCAAGATCTATGCCACACAGGTGTTCACGTAGTGACAAAATAAAGTTGTCTTACACAAGATCCAAGGTACAGTATTAATAGTTTGTCTGTGTGCCTCCACTTACAAAATATTACTGCTTTTCTTGTTTGTTTTCAGAGACAGTCAGCTGTGGAAGCTCTGAGTCCACAGCCCTCCTGTGGCCTATTGCTTCACCTATGCAGTTTCCTCAAATGGCTTAATTATGTACCCTTGGGAGATTTTAACATCTATTAACTCAAATTGTTAATTGTTTACAAAATCCTGCTTGTATTACTAAAACAGTTTAGAATACTCGTTACTGAATAAATGATGAGAGTGTATTTTCCAGGCTCTTTTATGCCTGATTCACATCAATCACATCCAAAGACAAATTGACACAGGCCTCACCAGCAGAATTGTGACTTGGTGATCAAGTTGGAGGAATTCATGCATTTAACTCTGAAAACCCTTTTATCAATTCCTATCTGTTGGCCCAGAGCTGACTATCTAACAAAGCAAGCAGGATTTGGCCCCTCGCGTGCTCCATTTTGAAGGCACACAGCTGGGATTGCCAGCATAAGCAAATGTTGGCAGCGTTTAACTCTGACAGGGATGCTCTGTTACATATGCTATGGGACTGTCCAAATCCCTGGCAGAAAATAAAGAGCCAGTGTTTAAGTAACCAAATATTTTAAAAACCCACATTTGTTTATTTTAGAAGCTCTAACTGTACTCCAAAGGATAGCTACAGCACTAGAAGAAGACTGTTCTGAGAATAATCTATTGCCAAAAGAAAAAGTCTTATGAAATAAAAATCAACAACAGAATTTCTCACATTCCTTGCAAGAATTAGCTCTGAACTGAAATTTTTGGTCTTTAAGGGAAATCGCCTTCCATCTAGGGTCGTGGATTACTTTTATTGAAGACTGAACCTTCCTCACTTTATCACCTTGGGTATCTTCTGGTACTGGCTGTAAATCACAAGCTCAGAAGAGAAGCTGCATCTAAACCACATTTACTGTGTCTTGCCTGTCTTCATTTGTTTAAATTGCCTCCTAACCCAGATTGGCTGAAATTGGTCCAGGAATGCTGAACTGTAGCAAATATATGTAATATTTGACAAAGTGGGCTGCAACTAGATGAAAGTTATGAACAAAATTATATTTATTATTTTTCTTTCACAAGCTTACATAAATACCTGCCCTTCTTTCTGTACTTTACAATGCTCTAGAACAGGAAAAAGTTATGACTGAACCAGCCATCAACACTAAAACAAGACATAAAAATCTAAAGTAAATCATAAAATTCTAAAGCAGTATACGCTCAATTTCATTTACAATGCTTCTCAATATAACTCATTTATCCTCTCCTCTAAACTGTCTAACCACACAGTAAACACTTCAAGAAACTTTTTTGTCCTTGTTGCTAAAGCACTTTGTATAGTGTTGGATTTTAACTAATATCAATAACCCGTAACCAATGTTTACCGAAATGCAAGTGCCCAAAAGGCTGACTTGGAAATGGATGGTCTATTTACTTAACTTGTGATGAGTACAAACATTCAATCTTTTAAATTGATTTATTCCTAAACACTCATTCTTCCCCATTTGATTTTCTGACAGAAGTTACCTGTAGGTTAATAGAAAGGTAAAGCTGGAGTAGTCAGCTGCAGAATACTGAGCTGCAGGAATTTTACTGTAAATGCAATTTCAAAGACAAGTCTTGCACAAGTTCCCTTTTCATTCTTTTCTAACATTTACTTTTCTTGTCATGAATTGCTTTCAGCAATATTCCAACATAATGAGTTTTTCTCAACTTATATTCTAGACTTAATACCCATTGAAGAAAAAATGCACAAGAAAGGCAGATAATGCACATTCTCCAGTCCTGGACTCCAGCTCAGGAATCATCATGTGGCAGTACGTAAGCTGTAAGGCTCATATGCATCCTGTATGCAACCAAAGCACTTTTCCCTTTCCAGGAATCTTCTGGAGTGCTACAGAAACCCTTTCTTCTCTAGAGATGTAGTTTTAAGCAGAAGACACAGCAAATTCTCTGCCTTTGAAAAGGTGTGACTCAGCACTCAAAGGAGGACTGTGGTCCTCTGATATGGTCAGTAGCAATATAAGTGCATGGAATTAACTTAGAACCAGGGACTAGAAGTCTTGAAGTTTCACTTAAAATAAAAGCTCTGATTGTAATGACTCCTAAAGATGGAAATTTAGGAGAAATACCAGACATGGTAACAGCTAGCAATGCTGTGTCAGTCTCAAAAAACCTTCCTACCTCAGCTCGTCTCTCTGAGCACATGGGTGGCCTACGGCTGCCTGAAGAGATCAAGGGCTGACCTAGAGTGTGTGCTGACACAACCAACCTATTACAGACTCAAGATAAAAGTGCAATACTAGGAACTGATGACAGAATGTGCTCTAATCACTTCCACCTACCTTGATAAAAGAGAAAAGGAAATACCTCTGTCTCAATCATTCAGTTTAAAAAAACAGAATTGTTGGTAGGAGAAAACCTGCAAAATAATGCTTTAAAACATCTGTTGAAAGCTTCTTAATATATCTATGTATGTCTTCAGTATTTTTACCTGAAGGTCAGAAAGAAAAGTAACCAGTGGTTTTTTTGGTTTTTTTTTTTTAATTGTTCAGGTTCAGAAATCATTCTGAAAAATAAACTGTTGCCCAAGCATTTCAGATTATTCCCACGACTGAAAAAACAGATGTGTCATAACATAGAAGAGAGCTTGAAGAACTTTTGGGGGTAATCCTTCTGAGAATACCAACTATTCCCTTTAGCTGAGAATTTGTATACTTAGTATTACTGCATGAAAAGCAATTTTTAAACTAGAGTTTACTTTAAGTAGATAAGAGACCAAAGCCATGTTTCAAAGTGTAAGGACGTATAAGCATGATGACTGCCTTGCCAAACAGAGCTTATCCAAATGACAGTGTGAAATCCTCACTGTTTGCCTGTATTAGTTTTAAGTGCCTTCTAAAATCAACCGTCATCAAAACACATATTACCAAAAGGATGAAAATATTTTTTTTCAGTATGCAGTATATTTGGGAAAATACATACTACATGTTGTGTTTGTGGCCATACTTGCAGTGGTCTCAGCTGTTTCCCATCTACAAAACAAGTTACCAGGATGGGAATGGAACTTCATTTGCAAAGTAATAGCTTTCAAATGAAGAAAACTCAAGTCCTTCATCTAATTAGTATTGCTGTATGTTCAAGTGCCACAAATTCTAATAGCACCAGAGAGAGAGAGAGAATATCCCATACTTGAAGAAACTACAAATTTCTGAGAAGGAATTTCTGAGAGTGTTACATAAAATACGTCATCAAAACTACTCCTGCGTATGAAAGAAAAAAAAATCACCTATTACTTTTGCCAGTCAAGAAACGAATTGAAAGTGATTAATGCCAAAAACTGTAATAAGATCCAGAGAAAGCATTTAATTTCCTTATTTTTCTAATAAAGTTTAGTAGTTCAGTGTATTGCCCTTTCAACAAAATGTTCAGGCTACTATTCCAAGTTGCTTTGGTTTTATTGCAGATGTCAGAGGCCTGAGGAGTTGTTCAGTATTGGTTTTACATGGCAACAGGTGTGAGGAGAAACCAGTGCCAGCTCCAAACCCACTGTAGGACACAGATGAGGATATCAGGCAAGTGGGGGGCCCCTCTGTGATAACTTATTTAAGACAGGATAAAAAAAAAAAAAATTGCACAGTAGTTATGAGATAGAGGAGTGAGGAAAAAAAATCCCACAAACAAGAACAGTGGAGAAGGAAGGAAGAAAAGGTGCTCCAGGTGCTGGGGCAGACATTCCCCAGCAGCCTGTGCAGAAGATCATGTTAAAGTAGAAATTCCCTGCAAACCATGAAAAGCACCAGAGTGAAGCCCTTGCAGCACATGAAGGGCAACACTGCAGTGGGTGGATGTGCCCCAAACAAAACTGCAGCCCATGAAGAACCCCAGCTGGAGCAAGCTACTGACAGGAACTGAGGCCCATGAAGGTCCCAGGTTGGAGCAATTTCTTACTGAAGAACTTTAGCATATAGGACAGAAAAGTGCGAGGAGGAAGGAACAGCAGAAACAAACTGTGTTTGTAACCATTGTAACCATTCAATTCCCCATCCTCCTGCATCTATTGGAGTTGGGAGGGGGTAGGAGAATGGAGTGAAGTTGACCCTGACAAAGAGAGGGGTCAGGGGAAAGTGGTGTTATATTTGTCTTTTTTTCAAGCTAAGTCTGTTTCACCCATAATGGTAATGGGTAAGTGGTCCCCCTGTCTTTATCTCAGCCACAAGCTCTTCCATCTTTTTTAATTCCTCTGTTCTGTCTTTATCTCAGCCACAAGCTCTTCCATCTTTTTTAATTCCTCTGTTCTGTTGAGAAGGTAGATGCAAGAGCAGCTGGGAAGCCATCTGGAAGTCTCCCAAGGTCACTTTTTCACAGGTCTTTAAGTAATTTTACAGGCCAGGTTTCTTTGGACACTTCAGCATCATGGATCCTTCTTTTCATATTAGCAACTCAGAACAACACCAAAAATGGCACTCACTGCATATTCCTTAGATACATCATGTTACTTCCTTCACTAAATACTTTCATTTGGAACATATTCAGCATTTACCTTGATTTATATCATTTTAAAAAACATTTTTTCCCATGTAGCTTTACCTCTAACTATACACATGCTACAGAGGGCTGCATCATCAAATGTGTTTGTTACATGTACTGCCTACTTTGAGGGGATAAAATAGTGAACATCTGAATTGCGTGCAGATCTTCTAGTAGTTTTTGTAATTGGATACAGGCAAACCATGGATACATAGCATTTTTCTCATCTGCATCAAAAATTTTAAAAGGTGTTTTATTTCTACCAAATCCCCACTCCAAGAGTTTATGACTTGGTTATAACCAAGAAACAAAATCAGAAAATCTCATCTTCCCATTGTCTATTCAAAATTTATTACACAGTAAGATATCTCACTTTAAATACTAACTAGTAGAGCTGGGACAACTAAACTCTTGCTATAGGTATTTTGCTTTCTGAAGAAGTCACATGTTATAGCATATTTAAAATCATACATGTAGATGTTACCAGATCAAAATTACATTGTTGATTAAACTGTGAAAATGATAGAACAAACCTGTAATGCCCAACAGCCTACTTGTCTACTGGTACTGATTTGGGAAACAAAATGAGATATTTCTTTGCCAAGGGTAATTACCCTGGGACTTACCCAGGGTAAGTAAGTTCATTCCCTTGATACCATGGGTGTCCCACCCAGGAATGCCTTCTACAAACTTGTCAAACTCCATCCTAAAAGAAGTTCGTTTTTCTTCTGATTTCCACTTACATTAATTACATTTTGTGTACATTTACAAGCACTGCTATTTACATCCCCACCTTCTGTTACCTCACTCATGTCAATGATATTATTTTTATTGAGCAAACACGCAGGTAGTTCTGGAGTGCTGCAGAATACCTACAGTATCCTTTATCTTCACACACATAAGCCTTCATCTTCTCCTTAATTTCTAAATTCTCTCTAGGTTGCTTCACCCAGCTAAATACCTACACATTCTTCTAAAACATTCAGCAATTTACGAGTGTTCTCATTCAAGTTCCTGAGCTCTGGGGTTGTTTAGCCTGAATAAAAGGAGGTTCAGCAGAACATTGTTGTTCTCCACAACTGTTTGGAAGGAGGTTGCAAGAAGGTGGGCATCAGCCTCTTTTTCCAAGTATGAGCTGAGAGGACAATAGAAAGTTTTGCCAGGGGAGATTTAGATTGGATATTAGGAAAATTTTCAATGAAATTATTACCAAGAATTGAAATGGGCTTCCCAGGGAAGTGGTTGTGTCAAGATCCCCAGAGGTATTTAAAACAGATGTAGATGTGGCACTTGGGATTTTGTAGGGAACTTGACAGAGTTAGGTTTATAGTTTCTCTTGATGAGCTTAAGGGTCTTTTCCAGCCTCAATGGTTCTATGATTCTACAGCTGAATCTACTATGTATTCTCTCCTGTAATTGATAAAACCACTATTATTTTATGATTGAATTTAAACTAAATTTACTAATGATAACATAATTCATAGTTACTTTCTCTGGCCTCTTGTTTTATAGAATCATTATCCAAGATTTATCCCATAATCCTTCAGATCTGAAGGGATCTCCTGAGATCTAATCCCTTTAGTCCAACCTGCATGCTCAAGGAGGGTAAGCTGGAGAACGTTGCCAGGACCACAGTGGACTCTTAATGAAAACAAGTTAAAATAAAACAATCTCTTCTTCTTGCAGCGCTATCAGGCAGCAAAATGATCCTAGAATGCAAGTACTAATAAAAGATAATATAAAACTCACTTTTATTAACTTTGAATCAGTCATAGCTAAAAAAATTCCCAGATCCTGGAGCCTCTAGCCAAACAACTACTCTACCAGCAGCATAGTCAAAAGCATCTGTGCTGTGTCTAAAAACCTATCTGTAGATTTGGGGCTTTATAAAAGCACAGTCACTGCAAGTCATATCCAAACTAATTTACAATTAGTTTACTCTCAATTTTATCAACTTCAGAGATAGGAGAGTAAGACACAAAAGCAGACAAATACTCAGTCAACCTGTTAGAAGCTGCAGTCATGGCAGTAAGCCTGCTACAGACAAACTCTGCACAAACACAAACAATGTAGATTCAATATTGTCTTAGTACGTATCTGCCTGCTGGAGAGAGCACAACTGATCAAATGGAGGACTGCTGCTTAATCTAACATCACATTTGAAGGCATAACTTCTTTTCAGATATTCCTTCAAAATACGCAATCTCCATCTAGTCATTCTTATTGTAAATCAAGTCATACAGACAGGGTTATTTAAGACCATGTCAGAGACTGGGTTTTGATTTTTCTATTAGTAGTCAGAAATTACACGAAAAACCACCTTTTTCATGTTGGTATATTAGTTCTCTAAAGCTTAGTTAAAACCAAAGTTTTGATTTTTCTATTTGAAACAGAAGATGGCTTGTAAGTTCATCTACATGCATGTCTGTGCATAGAGATACACACATGCACATACCTTCCCCCCATGAAAGCCTAGCATCACACAGAATACAAGGGAAAATAGAAGGGAAGAAACCAAAAACTTTCTCCTGCTGCTGTGCTGGCATTGACAGGGTTAAATTGAGTGTCCATTTGTACTGCCGGTTCAGATAAATGGGTTTCATTTTATTGTTTACTTGTACTTGATAAGGTTCTTGGATTGATTCTGGTGGCTCACAATGCCTTCCAGGCACAGGATATTATTCGTACTACTGCATCCAAAGCCTTCACAACACAGTGGTTTTCTCTAAGAAAGACAGGCATTACAAAACTAAAATATCAGCAAAATCAGTTTCTCCATTTTTGTAAAATGAAGAAAATTCTGTGAAATGAAATCGATTTTGTCACAGCACAATAACCATGACAACCAGAAATATCAAGAGAGCTGGAAAAAAAATTTCCCTCTTCCATCAGAATTGGACTATATTAAAGCAGTGTGGAATCCATGATTCACCTTAGTAATCCACAACTATGAAAGTATCTAAACATGTTTCAAATCATAGAAACTCCTCTTACAGAGCAGGAAAGTATTTTTAACTGAATCAATCAGCAGCAGCAACTCAGGTTCCTATAACTGAAAAAGTATGTCTCTCTCCTCATTGATCTTCATCTCAAACACAGTTAATAATAATGTCCAATGAACCCCAAAAGGGTTTGCATTACTTTGCACTGGGAAATACAGTGAATCTGGTTATTTCACAGAAGACTCAATTCAAGACTTTTTGCATCACTGCCTTACCTTGTCACTGACTTGCATAGTCTCAAAATATCTGTACATCTCTGTATGCCTTAACTTCACGTACTGTCTGCAATAAGATGTACACTAATATCTAATTACCTAACAGAAATGCTGCTAACATTCCTAACTAATAATAAACTATTTTAAGATCTTCATTTTTTAATTAATTCAAAGAAGCCAAAGAACTAGCTTTTTTATCCCCCCAGTCTGGTGATTGCGTTGAACCTCCAAGACTGGGCCCATCATTTTGGAGCACATGGAAATTTTTTACTACAATAGCAAAGCGTAGTATTTTTGCTTATGATCTTACCAAGAAAATGCAGAGGTCATTAATGTAACTAAAGTGTTAAGTATCCTGCTTTCCGCATTAATTTGGAGAATACTTTTACCAACAGGAGTTTGTCCCTACGTTGCAGAACTAGAGAACCATCTCTGGTTTTTATACATATACTCTGGTCAAAATCTTCCAGGATGATTTTAAACTCCTCCTGACGTTTTCTTGAATCTTATCCAGCTCTTTCCTCCATGTTAGCCTGCTGTAAACTGGAGCTTTGGGACTGGCTGCACATAGGAACTCCAACATTGCAATAGCAATTGTGTTACAACACCTGTCTCACACATCCTGCCTTCCTAGAGAATCCTGCTCCATGGAAATCACCCAAACACTAACTGAAGAGGTGTTCAACACTGACAGCAATATCTGTGAGTGGCAGCCCCTTCAGCTGCTACATGGCTTACTAATTTTGTGGCTTAGGGAATGGAGCAAATCACGTTATCTCCTCAGCCTTCCTAACTCAGTAGCCTGTACACTCGCAGGATGTTAAGGAGATGGTTGTCAAAGTCAATACTCTCATCTGTGAGCCATCACTCGCAGCAACTGCTGCAGGAGCACTACAGTAATCACAGCAAGTATGACACGGATCACAAATCACAACCTTTATAAAAAGTAGCATTTGCTAGGACTAAACACACAGCCCACAGAGCTTGTGACCTGGGCAGCAGGAAATGCCAGAGAAGGTGTTTTCAATCCTGCCTTTCTTCAGAAGTTACATCCTCCCTCCCCACAAGGTGCATGAAGACAACTAGACCACATAAGAATTCACACCTCTGTATCCTCTATATGTATATAGAATGGACAGCAGTAACTGGTGTTCCTCAAATCAAATTGCTATTAGTTTTTAGAGGCAATCTGAACAGCATCATATGGAAAAAATAAAAAACCTGCTCAGAGCACTGTTCTCACTAGGACTCAAATCCTGGAACCTGAAGATACATATTCAAAACCAGACAGTAGGGTATCAAATCCTGGTCTCTGACATACTGGATGATCACTTGAGTGGTATGATAAAAAGGTGAAGAATGTTTTTAGTCAAGAGATTTATGTCACATATGCTAGTTTAGAAATATTTAAACAAGAACCTCTTTGCCTTACTGTAGAGCAATATGTTCAGCACCATCTTCTTACATTCAAGGCCAGTGGTCTTATACCCATGAGGAATTTCACACCTGTGCTTGAGCTTTCCTTTCAAATTAGCTGCTCATCAACTCTATTACTAAACAAACATGAAGCAGCTGTAGCTCTCAGACTATGATTAAAATTAAACCCTTCAAATCCAGCCTAGCTCAGAGAACCTCTGTACAGTTGTTCTCCATTGATTAACTCCAACTGGCTCACTACTAAAACTAATCTATTAAGTCTGAAAAAAAGTTTCAAATAAAGCCTTTCACATAAATGGGATCCAAATGATATTTCAAGTAAAACACAAAAAGATGGTGCCACTAAAATGTTTTAATAAAACTAATTTATAGGTATAAAATGCTTTTTCTTTGCCTTAGAGCAGTTAAACTGTGGGTTATTTTATTGATTCAGCATTCATTGTTTTGCTTTGCACAACACTGGAAAAAAATAGAATAATACCCTTATTGGTCTTCTAAGGGAGGTAATGGAAGATGATAGAACTGCAAACCAATCAGCCAACTATCAGCTGCATGCACCACCTGTGGCAAAATACCGAGTGCTTACTAGAGGGCTGTGTTCCAACCAGGCTACAGAATAGGTTTTCGATCTGAACTTCCCAGCACACATACCTGCCCTGTGCAGTCAATGAAATACGGGAAAAGACAAATAGGGCTGATCCACAGGTCTGCATTATCCTGTTTAATCCCAATGTAATACACAGAATTAGAAACTAGAAAGCTACTAACGCAATAGGCAAATGAGTCTTCTGAATGAAGTTTCCAAACATTTCAGGAAATACTTCCTTGCCTTCACAACTTCTCTTTAAGAGAAAATACATCTATAGGAGGATTTCTCTGCTGCTAACTGAAACTCATAAATATGAGCAATACTAACGCAGTCACATACTGTCCTTTCCTTTGTTTCTGTTTTAGGTTGAAAGCTTTTGCCTCAAGATCCATGTCATTTTTACTGGCATGACTAAAGGGCTGAATCCTCTCCATGTAATGTTCTAGTTAAAATTACTGGCATTTCACTGGAACCTAAACAGCCCTATAAACATCCCTTCATTACTATTCTCACGACTCTGTTCCCCACCTGCTTACCGACTTTAGCCTTTAAAGTCTGCCAGTATCCCTCAAGATGGAGCTGGCTGCTGATTCACTTTGACACTGATTCCATCCCAACTCGTCCATCACATCCTATGCTACACACAACCTCTCAAAAACTCAAAAGCTCACAATACCATTTAACCATTTTGAGAGAATAGCCTGATGCGTTGTATGATCCCAGGTCTAGGGATCTGTCTCTGAGTCAGATGGACACATCACAGTCTCCAGAAACCAGCACAAAGTCGAGGAAATGCCTGATTCCATTCTCAGGTTTGTAACAGATATCAAATCTGTGCCAAACTAGTGTTAAAACAGTTTAAAAACAAACAAACAACAAAAACCAAAGATGTCTGTAGTTTTATGGGTGATGGGAAGACACAGAAAGCAAAATACTTGTAAGTTTCAGGGATGAATGAAGGCACCATAGAGCATGCAGCCTGTGTAGAGAATCTTACTGCACTTCGGGGAGAGGAAGGGAATGGAATCACCAAAGATCTACCCCTTCAGACATCAGCCAAGAGGATGACTACATTGCCTTTCTCATGCCAAGAACAGACCACAATCCCAGTGGTAGCCAAAACCATGTCATCAATCCAACCAGGATTATTCCCCAGCCTTTCTTTAGAGAGGCACTTTGTGAAGGCACAGAACAGCCCTATGCATCCAGATAAAATGAATGCTCTGTCACCAACATCAAAGGAGACATTTGAGAAAACAGCCATCTCCAGCTGCACCTCCTTCTTCCATTAGCAAGGGACTCATGGGTAATCTTTAAGAAACCCCACCACCTCCAGGTTACTTTCACCTGAATTGCACTCCCACACTGACATGCCCCTCCACGAACATATCACTGCTACCACGGCTTAAATGTAATTTACTTTCAAGTTCATCAACTCCAGGGAAGAGCAGAGTAAGGCACAAAAGCAGGCGTCAAGTTGTAGTCAAGAAGTTGTAGTCACGGCAGTAAGTCTGATACAGACAAATTCAGAATTAACACAGACAGTGTAAATTCGATAGCCAGTCTTACTATATATCTACCTGCTGGGGAGAGCAGAACTAATAAAATGGTTGACTGGTGCTCAATCCAGCATCACATTTGAAGCCATAACTACTTTTTAGATGCTCTTTTAAAAATACACATCCTTGTACCAAGCTGGGGGAGTTCTGTCACCTGCTTCCACATTCAGGACAGGTATTCCTGTATTCTTAGTATTCTTAGCATCTCTTACCAGCACCCGCCAGCTGAGAAGCAGAGGGAGAAAAGACCTAGCACCTTCAGGTGAGAAAGGTGGGATAGTTGCTAGTTAAAGCAAGGAAGGGGGTTTCACATGGCAGAAGACTCTTGTCATTTTTATCCTTTTAGAGCTGTCACTGTCATTTGATGGACAAAGGTTCTACTTGCAGGAGTGGGTAGGGATAAGCTGGGTCTTACACTGCTGCAAACCCTTGCTTTTTAATAGATGTTATGCCTTGGACTCATTTTGATTCCCTGGGGTGCTTTTGTTTCTCACTGCCTTTACCATGTCAGGTCGTAATGTGATCAGTGTTTATGTTTGTTGTCTTCCTGTGTGTAATCTGTCTCAGGCCATAACCCAAGCATGACATAGGAGTACAGTAAGTCTGAACTGATATTGAAGCTTTCCAGACTGTTGCAGTAAACTGCATGAACAGTGTTTCAAACAATATTTGAAAATATTATGTGGTTGTGAATCTTGACTATTACACACTCCGACCAAGGACAGTCCTTTACACACTGTGCCAGTCCCTGAGAAGAAGACTGACCTATGCATAAGCATCCTATCTTCTTTTTAATGCCCCAGCACAGCAGAAGAGCACTGAAGGGTTGTTAAGTGGCCTGGCTTGCAGGACTCTCTCCTTGTCTCATACCCCAGGACTAGGAACATCATTTTTACACTAAAAATTTGCTCCACTTTAACAACATGACTATGTTCCCTAAATTCTATGGCACTGGGAGAGGTGAGAAGAGGGAGGGGAATGAACCACTGCTCTTCTCTGTTTTCACTCTAACTTCAACCAGATGCAATTGTTGTCCTCTTGCATCCTGTCCCCAGGGGAGGGGGCCTCTATACTCACTGGGGAAGACTGCTTGCCTTGCTCAGAACAGAGGGAATCTTTCTTCCTGTTTCCAGGGGAAAATGAGATGCAATGCTGTGTTGTGCATAACCTACATCTCTGACCATAGATACACAGCTTGCCTGTTGCTATTGCAGGGCAGTATGGTATTTTTTTTAACTAGACTACTTGTGGCTTTCCACTAGATATTGGAAAAAAATGCATGTCCCATTCATGGGTGTGGCAGAGGTAGACATTTTGTACCTTCCAGAAAAGGCAGCTCTGGGGACCTCAGGCAGTGATGAAACCTGAGCTAGATCTTGGCCATCTGCAACAAAGGCAACAGCGTCAATGGACGTTACCGATGTTGAATTTGTCCCCAGGACCCCTGTAAACCCCAGAACTGAGACCGGTTTCTATCCATCACAGGCTAAACACCTGAAGCAGGTCAGGGAGAATTTCAGGTCTAGTGCTCTGGACCAGTTACAGAAAATCCTCACACACACACATACACAGACACCCTAGGGATTCTGCCCTCCAGGGAATACAGGCCACAGAACAGTAAGGATATGGCTCAACCCTCCATTAAGAAGTTAATTATATAAATTACACCCCATCTACTGCACCTGTCAGAAATCCTTCGGGGATTATTCCCTAGGACTCTGCTCCAGCCAGCCAGTACTCTGGGATGCACTGAAACACCTTAGAGCCAGTCTCACATATTTTACCTTTTGAGATCTAAACCAGATCATGCCTTGTCACAACATAGTTTCATGAAGCTGTGACAGCAAAAAGACTGTTTTTATCTTTGCCAAATTAGAGTTGGGATTTCCAGGAGCAGGAGCCACCCCTTCAGCAAAATAAACCGTAATTGGGAAAAAATATTTTGTGCTGCATCTAGGCTATAAGAAAAGCACTGATGTACAGCAACAGTATGCTGTGGGGAAAACAGCCTGAAAACAGGTGATGCATACTGGAATGTTCCCTCTCCTTTTCTCTCAGGATCAGAACATGGAAAGATCAGCACTTTCAACTCCTACTCACTTACCTACTGTGACAGGACAAAAGCCAGCAGATGTTGCCAATGCAAAGCACTCAAAAATCATTAGTCAGGCTCCAAAACTCACAACAATGGCTTTAAAAGCAGAATTTAAAAGAAATATAGGTGTGCTCTTCTTTTGTTCGGCCTTTCAAATTTTTAAACCTTTACAATCAGGTTTTATGTCTCTTCTTCATATCCATGAGGGACAGAAATTCTAGTTTGCGTTGTATTTTTTCAGTGAAAGCTAAAAATTTTACATCATTCATTCCTTCAAGTTACTGAAGCTTTAAAAAAAAAGTCAGGCAGCATTAGGATGGTGAATGCTGCCATCTCTGGCTGCTGTATTTCAAAACAGTTTCCATGCTGTGTTATGGGTTAGCAACCTTATTTACCTTATTGTCAGAAAGGAGGCGATGATTGTAAACCTGTTTTGTCCTGCTTGTGCTGCTTTTAGAAAGCGTAAGACAAAAAGCTGGGCAAACCAGACTTACTAGATGTGTGATGGGCAAACTTTAAAAAAAATAAAAATTAAAATATATTGATGATAGTCCTGATGAGGGCAAGGATTACGAAACTCTACATTTTCCTTTCATCTTTAACTGCCTCATAATCTAATAAAATATTGTCAACATTTAGAGGCTCTCTGGATGAATAAACAAGTAGGACAGTCTGAGTCAGACTATCAAAAATGAACAAGAGTTAAGTGTATTTATTTCTCTTTTATATTTGGCCCAGAAAAGGGAAAAAAACCCACAAGTGGATCCATTGCAGATTTTACACACTTACAAGGAAGTGAGTGGACAAGGATAATGAATAGTTCAGAATTCCTTCCAGAGCAAAAAGCTTTTTCTATCTTTACCCACACTATACCTATTCTATATGCAATGGTCTACAGGTGTCCCTTCCACCTCCAAAATTGCTAAGTCCATACAAAAGCTTTTTTGACAAGATATTCACTGCCACTGCGTTAGTAAAAATTTCCTTTTTATGGAAGAGCATCTGCATTCAGGACAAATTACACAGAATTGGAAGCTATGGAGGATAAGAGACAAAAATCACTTATAATAGCTCTTCAAATTCAAATGGGTAATGCAAACAATCATAGCAGGTATATGCTCCAGTTCTGTTAGAAAAAAAAATTGCAGAAAGAAATTATATGGCAGTCCTGGGGGAGTAGAAACATAACTTACAAAGAGAAAAGGACAGTTTTATGGCCAAGAGGACAGCAGCACTGAAAACGAACACCCTGCCACAGCTTCATTCTTCTTTTAAGTCCTGCCAATGCATATCTCCATGAAATTTTAAAGGACGCCCATGTAGTCTCAGAAGAACCAGAGTAAGAAAAATATATAGCCCATAAGGAAGCCACATCTTATTGTGGGGCTGGGGGGGGCGGGGTTATCCTTGGTAAGTCCCTTCTCAGAAGAAATCCTGTGGAGGTGAGTACAACCTTCCCAACTAATCACAACCACCTCTTTATTTCCTACTAAATCACAGAGTACAAAAAGGAAAAAAACATTTTTGAAACACTGAATTAAATAAATAATAATAAAAAAAACCCCACACTAGTTAGAAACTGTATTTAAATTAAGCTTGATTATAGGCTAACAAAGAACAACCACAACAGTGCTACATATACATGAAATAGAAAATCTTTCCCCATGGATCCTGTGGGTTTCCTAATGAGATACAAACTCAGCCACGTATAACAAGGGAAATAAGGCTCACCAGAGACAAGAAAAAAGTGTGTTCCAGAGAGGGAAAACTCTGCATGCGAACACGTAGTGCAAAACAGGTACCTTGCCACAAAAATTCTGTCGTGTTTAATTTATAGTCCATATTTGAGTCTGTATTTTCCATACAGTACCAGTGAATAAGGAAAGGAGTTTTCAGCTACATTTGCATGCCAGCTATTTGTCAGGAAACATCAAAAATCATACACTCAACTTACAGAATCAAATTTCTATCCCATAGAAAATGAAATTACAGTACAGAGCAATAGGTTGCTTTTTTAAGAACTGGAGGTAATGCAGTTTGATTTTTCACTCATTAATGCCCTAGATTTACTAGGAGTTTTTTCTCTTAGACTCATTTCTGTGTGACTGTTCTCTCCCATCTCTAGTGAGATGGGAATTTATATTGCAACCCTTCCCTTCATCAGGGAAGTTACAGGTCTTTTTCCTACTTACCTAACAACAGTTTCAGAACTCACCAGATTTCAATCCTTGTTGTGAGTGTGCCTGTTAAGAAGGTACAAATCTGTCCAGTTTAAAAAAAAAATTTATAAAGAAACACAGACTAATAGAGAAATGGAAGTGTTTACACACATATAAAAATTTTCCTTACTACATCAGGATAAAACCCAGAGCAATTAGTAGAAAAGAATTACAGAATTTGAAGAAGTACATATGCATCATTTAAGATGAAAAGCAGAAACCAGAAGGTCTGAGTTCAAGTAAACGCCATAGAGATCTGGCATCTACATGAAACCACTGCACATTTGCAGTTACTTTTTAATTTCTCTTTTGCATTCCCTCAGTGTCCAGCAGAAAGGGATTTTGGTGAGTGCTCATTGACAAACTGTAGAGCAGGATCTCAATGTCTGGAGAAACAGATATTGAGAAGGTCTGGCCAGCTTGAAAAACTTCACTACAAAACTTTACAGAATGACAGCACAGGAAAGTGAGGGAGTGATCAGGCAAAGCAAAAGAAGCTGAGAAGCCAGAACCAACACAGGGTTTCTGTACCAGGGATGGTGAGGACTGGGGGATCTGAGCTGGGGCTCCATCCTGCCCTGACAGGCTGATAAACCCTTTCTATTTCCCAAATATTCTAAGAACTGAACCATAAGCCGAGTATGAGAAATGAAGTTTTGAGAATATCTATTTACCTGTGCTAAAAATCTAACACTAACGTTTTCAGCTTAAAAAAAAAAAAGGTAATTTCTGGTCACATTTAAAATTTGGAAGTTATAACAAAACAATTTTCAGCATGCAGTATTAAAAATGCTAAGCATCAAATTAGCTTTTTATTTACATCTGTCATGCCACTGTGGTAAGCACCATCATGTCCTGGGGATGCTTCAACACTGACACAACTGCTGCTGAACATTATGACAAACCACCACAACATTCCAGAGTATGTACTTTGTCCCACTGGGGAAAAAATAAAATATAGTTGCTCTGGTTCTAACTCACATCAGATTTCACTCCTTCTGTAAATGAGTAAACAAAACTATGTTGATCTTGGCTATTACATCAGTCAAGAGCTTTGCTATTTCACAAGGGGCCCACACTTCTAAATAAAAGAGATAAACAAGCACATAATCTGTCAACTTGGCTATCAAGAGAACTAATACAGGTTTCTTTGGTTTGGGGAGGTATTTTAATATTTCCTACCATAAGTAAACATGATGGAAGAAAACCCCAAAGCACCCAAGTTTGGGTCCAGGCTCTTATGACACTCGATTATATCCATGGATGCTCAGTCACAGCCCTTCACTGCCAGCAGTCCTGAGTTTCTATGGGAAACACTGTTTGTAATGATCCTCTTCAAACTTGAATGATGAAAGTGCACATTTTGTAAATGACACCTCAGCCAATCTGCCCCATCTGCATAAAAGACAGCAAATTATTTCACTCTTTAGGCATTCAAAATAAAATGCACATGCGGCAAATTCCAAGCTGGCAGGAAAATCCAGTCGTTAAAAAAGTGATTTGTTTTCTACAATTGCAAACACAAAGGCTCCATTTATTTTCAAAGCCATAAAGAAAATGAACTGTTATATTTTTTTTAAACAACCACAGCCCGGACATATTGGAAATGTTTTAATTTCAAAAATACTAACTGGCAAATTAGAGTCTTAATAGCTTCTCTAAAGTGGAACCATTTTAGATACAGTTTTCACATTGATTTCATCACTTTGCCCTGCAGGAAAAGCTTTTATCATCTTCTGCATATACTGTAATGATGCCTATTTGTTGCTGGAGTCACTAAATATAAGAAGAAACCTAAGATATGTGAATTTTAAATAAAATTATACTCATTAACAAGAAAATATATCTTACATTATGGGAGCCTAAAAAAAAAATTTACATTTCTATTAAAATAAGATATTTTTGTCTCTGACATTCTGTCTTGCCAACTTCCTCCTCATAAAAAAGAAGACGGGAAACAGCAAATTAAGAAAATAGCAAACATAATTGATATAGCCCATCTTAAGAAATCTTGCAACCACGATCAACTTTACACTAAATGAGATGCTTAATTGGACTCACCAGGACTATTCCCTATACAAAATGTAAGCACATGCATAATTTTTTTCAGGATCACAATTATGTAAGGGTCATCTGTAATGAAAATAAAACTAACCTCCTTTTCCCCCCCGCCCCCCAAACTTCTTAATCTGCGTTTATTTCTGTGGCTATAGCAGCACCTGGTGGACAAATAGCAAAATGCACATCTATCATATGATAACAACATACGCATTTTTAAATATCAACTGCTTTAATTGCTCTTGCTTTTTTAAAGTTAAAAAGAAAAAATCAAAAATCTAGCTTAGATAGTTCTTAATAACTTTAAAGTTATTACATCTCTTATAAATGCTTTTTATTCTTACCTCTTCCTCTCTCACGTGACCTCTCAGACAAGTGCTTGTTCACTATGAAGAGCTGGTCATGGTCTCAGTGAACACGGGCCCACTTTTGACAAAAATGTACAAATACCCCATAAATACTAAGGTTGCACAGTTAAGCAGTCAAAAATTATAACCTATGATAAAATAATGTTGTAAAGTTATAGTTAAGAGAACAAAAATAACTCCTGCAGGTGTTCTCTCCACAGAATCAAAGCCTAAAAAGAACTCAGATCCCCAAAATAACCACTGAAGGGCAAGTTAGCATGTTAGGATGACTGAAAGACATTCTTTCCTGCTTCACTCATCTCCTCTATGGTTTTTTCTGACTTCAATGCAATTGCTCTCTCCTTTTTCATACTCCTTTTACAAAAATATTTGCCTTATAGGAATATCTGTCTAGAACCAGCAAAAAAAAATATTTAATTATAAGACTCAAATACAGCTGTAACTGTATTTGCTAAAATTGCTCACTGCTAGATTGGCTTGAAGTGAATTCCAAAGGGCTGGAGACACATGAATACGTTGGCTAAAATGACAACTTTCTCCTCCAAGTGAAAGAGGAGCCAACAAGGAGAGGTGCTATGCTGGATCTTGTTCTCACCAGCCAGGAGGGGCTGGTGGGGAATGTGAAGCACAAGGGCAGCTTTGGCTGCAGGGACCACGAAACGGTGGAGTTCCAGATCCTTAAGGCAGCCAGGAGGGTGCACAGCAAGCTGGCTTCCCTGGACTTCAGGCAAGAGGATTTGCATCTCTTCGTGGATCTGCTTGGGAGAGTAACATGGGATAAAGCCCCGGAGGGAAGAGGCACCCAAGAAAGATGGTTAATGTTGAAGGATCACCTTCTCTAAGCTTAGGAGCAACGCATCCCAGCAAAGAGGAAGTCGGGCAAAAATGTCTGGATGCCTGCATGGATAAGCAGCTCCTGGACAAGTTGAAACATAAAAGAGAACCCTACAGAGGGTAGGTACTTTCCTACTTACTAGCAGGAAAGTAGCATATCCAACAGACAACCACACACAAAAAGTATTCTGAATTTACATGGACCAGCAGCTTGATTCAGACATTGCTTTTGCTGACAAACTCAACGCCCCCAAAGCTCCAAAATGGGGGACTTGCCAAAACCTCCTTAAAGTTCATTACTGGTGTTTTCATTTTACATGGTAAGTGTAACTACTCCAGCTTCACAAATAACAATATGAAGTAGTGTCATCTGAGGCATGCAGAGAGAAATTCAAAGCGTTTTGGTGAGAAAAGGTAGGGTTCTGGATCCAATCAAAGTATCTGTGGAAGACACTTGCAGTCATCCACCAGCTCTGGGGTCAAGCTTTATCAACTGCCCATGCTTTCAGTGACTTCAAAAGCCTTAACATAACCATGTATGAGACTCTCATTTCTTACTTGTAGGACATACCTCTGAGGTGCTGAAAACTTGCAAGCATAGATAGGAAATTAACTTGGAAATCAAAAAGAAGCAATCCAATGCAAGCATCTCTGTATGTGTACATAAAACATATACAACAAGCCTTGATAGGGATAGTATTTTTCATTTGACCTGGTAATATAATCAACAAGCAACTTTTTGGGCACGAAGCCCTTCCCATGAGTGTGAAGGAGGAACAACACTTTTGAAGACTAAATACAAATTACTACTGCAATTGGAATTCTAATCACACGTGCTGTAAGTAAGGCTGTTCCCCAAGGAAAGAGTATTGGTACCTGTTAAGAAGGTGCTAAGTTAATATAAGAAACGGACTCTTATACGCCAAGGGGGAAGCCTGAGGTAGACTTTATTCTGTGGAATGCCTAGTGGCTAACAGGATGTGAAAAAAATTGTCACACTTCATTTCACCCCTAGCATGACCCCTAGTCACCTGGCTGACTTACGAGCTGCATTTCCCCTCCCCATCTCGTCTTCACAGGCGTCCCTTGAAGCTTTTACTCCTTCACCAGCACATCCAAGTGCCCCGCTCCCGTGTAACCCTGCCAGAAGCAAGGTCTGCTGCCCTTGGCCTTGCTGCCCTCACGTCCGAGGGCTCTGCCGATGTCCACCACACGTGTTTTACAATACACACGCACACACGGGCTGTAGAAGATGCTGTGGGCTCTTCATTCCTTAGCGCTCTTTGCCTGCAGTCCTGCAAAGCGCAGGCACTGGGCTCACGGAGCCAAGACAGACTTAGAAGGGCAAGGTGCCCAAGGACAGACTCTTTACATGTAATTTTAAACTCTTCTTGTTTTATTTTCCCCCTCAAGTTTCGTGTCCAGCGCCCACCCCGTGCGATGACTGACCACGCCGCCCCCGCCCACAGCCGGGCGGAGGAAGGGCCGCGGCTTCAGGGCTTCCGCCCGGCCCAGGGGCGGAGCCGGCTCCGTTCGCCCGCCCTTCCCGTGCTCCGACATGGCGGAATATTCCTGCGTCAAATCCACCAAGCTCGTCCTCAAAGGGTCGAAAGAGAAGAGGTGAGGAGCGGGCTGCCCGCCGCGCCGCCCCTGCCCCGCGCTGCGGCTGCCGCCCGGGCCGGGACCGCCGGCGGNCGCTTCCCTTCCCTTCCCTGCGGCCGGGGACAGCCCCGGGCTCGCCGGCAGGGCAGGGGCTCGGGCTGGCAGCCGCTGGCTCCCGGCCGGGGTCAGGGACCCGCTCCCGCAGGGCCCGGCCCTGAGGCCGTGCCACAGGGAGAGAGCGCGGGGCAGGGGCCGGGCCGGCGGCTCGTTCTCACTTCCTTGCATCTCCCCTTGCAGCAAGAAAAAGCACAAGGAAAAGAAAAGGAAGAGGGAAGAGGATGCGGCAGAGCAGCTCGATATTGTTGGTGAGCTGCTTTCCAGGAGTTATGTGACAGTGTGGAAACTGTAGGGGATACGGCAGAAGCTACAGAGGTTGTTATAGGACTTGGTAAATCAACTGTAACCACTGTAGAGTGTATAACTATTTCTCTCAACATGCTGTTTGTATATTGGGATCTCCCTGCATTCCAAATGGAACTTGTGACACCAATGGGATGGATTCAGATTTTTATAAGTAATAAAGTTAAATTATTATTATCTTAATCAGGTAGGGAATATCTGTAAGACAGTATACAAAGAGAAAATTTTACTGTTCAAAAATGTAAAAATCATAATTCTAAGTTACGCACATAGAAAGGGGTACCTTTAGCTTTGGTAGAATACTGAAGAATCAACTGTTCAAACCCAGATTGGTTTGAACAACAGCTCTAAGGATTACAGCTCATGTATTTAACGGCAAGATTAAATAGTATCTCTGTTTCTGTTGTGCTGGAGAGTCTAATAAATGGATATGACCCCAAAACTGCGGGAGACTGATCCAGAGAGAAAAAGTCTCTCTTTGCCATATCAGCTGAATAAATCAGCTCGGTCTGTGGACTAACACAAAGAAAGGATAGCTTGTAACTAAGTTAGCTAACTAACTTAGTTAGTTAAGTTAGCTTGTAACTAAGCTTCTGACAGCAGGTAGATGAGCAGGACTTCCTGAAGCAGCAGCAGCAAAACCATTAAATCGGCTCTGGACTATAAAATAATGCACAAATATTCCAAGATAGAAGTTTTATCTTTAGAATTTAAAATTTCAGAGAACACAGAAATATAATCTCTTGAGCTACTGTAATCAGAAGTAGTGATTACTGTGTTAATAAACTGTCATGGTTTTATATTACAGGAAATTGGTGGGCTGTCAGTAATTTTGGTGAAATTACAGGAACTATAGCTATAGAAATGGATAAAGGAGCTTACATCCATGCCCTCGACAATGGCTTGTTTACACTTGGAGCACCACATAAAGGTTGGTCCAGGAAATTTGAAAGTAATAAAGTTTTAATAATGAAATGCCTGAAAGCATAGAATTAGCATCGCTTCAAGGCAAGCAGTGTTACAGCTAAAACCAGTTTAGTACAAAAAATGCAATAATTCTAACCAAAGCATGCAGATGCCTTAAACCTAATGACTACCAATCAGTTTCACTCATCTAGTTTCATGCTGGCTTATGTGTGCAGTAAATTGAAATGCATTGGAGATGATTACCTGTTAAAGGCCGCACCACTTGCTGGATAAGAAGCAGTATAATTTGTATTAAAACCTATAAAATGTTTATGGTGTCACTTGAAGAGTGAAATTCAAGGTAGATGAGTTTTAACGCTTATTGCTGCATCCTTGTCTTAACATACTTGTTTTGACACTGCACAACAGGACTGCTAATGTGCTGGGATAATTAGCTTGTTCTTTGAGTTTGAGAGCTGTGACTCTGACACGGACTGTTCCAGAACCCTGACTGTGTGTGTGTTTCATCTCCAGGGTGAGATCAAAGCAACACTGGCCATATTCTCTTGTTTTGGTATTGGGAGATGGAGAAGCTAGTAGCTTTTAGAATACTGAGTTGAGTTACAATAGCTGAGCCATAATGCTTTTTGTTATGAAAAAAGTAACATTACCAGGAGATGGACGATTTCAAAGCTACCAGGAGAATTATGAAACATTCTCAACTATGAATTTCTTTACACAAGGATCATCTTTATTTTGTGTCTTGTTTTAAGAACTCTAAATATGTGAACATAATTGAGCACCTGCATTGAATTTTTAAAAGTGAATGTTCAAAAAGGAATTTTAAAGAAATAATTACTTTCCATAGTATTTAGCAATGGCCAATGTTTAATTCTTTTTGATAGTGCAGTATTAATAGTCTAAAATATTTTACATTTATACTTTGTACTTAACTAATGGAAAATTCATTCCTCAGACGATGAAGGCCCTAGTCCTCCTGAACAGTTCACAGCAGTAAAGTTGTCTGATACAAGGTAATTACTGTAATGTTTCAAGCTTTGATACTTGTTATCTTTGGATTTTGTGAGAGCTCATTTTAATACTTTTTTGAAATACGTTGTCTGCTACTCAATGTGTTTTTGATGTGTTGGATATCGTGAATTGCGTGAATTAAAAACACTTTATTGTTTTCCTACATTTTCTCTTTGAGGATTGCTCTCAAGTCTGGTTATGGTAAATATCTTGGTATAAACTCAGACGGACTTGTTGTTGGACGTTCCGATGCAATAGGATCAAGAGAGCAGTGGGAACCTGTCTTCCAAGATGTAAGCTGTTTGGAATAGTTTATTTGATGTTGCCAGTGTTTGACTGTATTTTGAGTTTATCTATGTAGATGGCTTTTGTCTATGAAGTAAAAGCCTTTTGCAATCTCTTTCATATTGTAACTTAAAATTTTCCAACTGCAATGCATTTACTGTAGTTGAAAGTTTTTAAATACTTCAATAGCTGCATTTTGGCAGCTATAAAATCTTAAAAATTAAGGAGCCAGCAAGTGCACTGGCTGGTTATTGAAGTATCCATACACAAAAGAATTTAACACATTTACAGAGACTTTTGGTGAATTGTAGAGGATAAATGTTATAAATCAAGGATTATATAGAACCTTATTATACTTACAATGTGTGATGTTATTTCTGCAGAGGAAAATGGCATTACTGGCAGCAAACAGCCGTTTTATTAGGTGTAATGAAGAGGGGGACATAGAAGCCAAAAGCAAAACAGCCGGGGAAGAAGAAATGATAAAGGTAATCTATAACTTCTACAATTAATACAGGATTGTCAGGAATACTCAAACAAGCAAGTGTCTGTGTGCTAGGATTTCCTGTTAATACAGTTATAATTGCTTCCTATAAGTTGTCAAGTGATATGGCCACAAGAAAAGTCAATGAGTTCCAGGGCTGCCTAAATTCTCAGTGCTTCCTGTAGAGATAAGGAGATACTTTACCACTCAGGAGGACAAGAGAGTCTGTGTGATCTCCTAGGTAGTTCTAAACAGCTTGGGGCATAAGAGAGGAATTATGACCGAATCAGGGACAGAGAAGTGTTTCCCAGAATGATGCAGAAGTGGAGATCTTTTAAGAGAATCTAAAAATACTATCTTGACTATCCGAACATGGAAAATATATGTGTGTCTCCAAACAGAGAGAGGTGTCTAGCTAGTCAGAACAATAATATTTTTAAGTCAATCTCTGAACTGTACCTGCCAAAATCAAGAACTGTAATAGTGTTCCTTTGAGATGAAGGCAGTTATGTCTTACTGTTAGTATCAAGTATTACACTTAACATTTCCCGTATTTTGGGTAGCTCTTACTTTTATTGCAGTTGTCTCTGGTTAATCAATTTGAAAACTGTGAACTTGAAAAGTCACTGTGACTCTTACTCTGTTATGAAGGATATGTAGTCATCTTTAACCTTTAACTTGTGTTTTTTAAAATATGGGTGTTTTTATTGTGTTCTGTTTGTTTTTTTCTTTTTTCTTTCAATTATTAGATTCGTACTTGTGCTGAAAGAGAAGCTAAGAAGAAAGATGAAGTTCCACAAGAAGACAAAGGAAACGTTAAACAGTGTGAAATCAATTATGTGTACGTACTTTAGAGCTGGTAACAAACTCAAGCACCTTTTTTCACTTCTAATTAGGGCCATCTTTGGTGGAAGGGCCAAATTCCCATCCAGCCTTTCACTCACTTTTCCTCAGCAGGACAAGGGAAGAAAACAGGATGAGAAAGCTCATCAGTTGAGATAAAGGAGAGATTCTATACCAGATACTGTCCCAGGGTTAACTGTGAAAAATCAATTAAATTTATTTCCTTTTAAATGGATTTAGGTAGAGAGAGAGAAAAATTAAAACCACCACCTTTCCTTCTCCCATCTCCCAAGTTCAGCTTCACTCTAGATTCCTCCACCCACTCCTCCAAGCCAGGTGGGCTATGGGTCAATACACAGTGGTTTATTTCAGCCATTCCTTTCCTTTCCCACTTTTACCCTGCTCTGGTATGGTTTTATTCATGGGCTGGAAGGTAATACTTGCTCCAGTGCTTAAAGCATCTCCTTCCTCTCCTTCTCTGTACTAGATATTCACATTGCCATTTTGTGCTTTTAGGGTTTTTTACCTTCCCTGCCTGTGTGGCATTTTGCCTTTTCTTAAATAAATTTCCACAGAGGTGCCACCAGCTTTGCTGATGGATTTGGCTGTGTCCTGTAGTGGATCTCTTGAGAGACAGCTCTGTCCAGCACAGGGCAGCCCCTGGCCTTTTCTCACAGAGGAGACCCCTGCAGCCTCCCTACTGTCAGCACCTTGCAACTACATCCAGTACACTTTTGCTCCCTGATTTCTTATGCTAGTAGTTGAAGAAGGGGCTCTTTAGAATTTGTAACCACTTCATGCTAGTCACATAGGGGCTTATTCCTACTTAGACTGCCACAAAAATAAAATACGAATAGTTTTCACCTACAGAAGCCTTAGTGCAACTTTAGTCCTGGGATGGTTTGCTGGATTTTAGGATATTAGGTCAACTATCTGCTGCTTTACTAAGGAGCTAAGATTCTTACCACAGCTGTTGTAGTGTTGAAAAGCAGAATTTTAAAGACATTTCTATTTACTATTTTTCTTCTACTTACAGGAAGAAATTCCAAAGTTTTCAAGACAAAAAGCTTAAAATAAGCAAAGAAGATACAAAAGCCCTTAGGAAAGCCAGGAAAGAAGGCACTTTTCATGAAATGCTACTTGACAGGTACTTAGAACTAATGTATTGATTTAAAAACTACTGGGAGATGGAGTTACAGTTAAACCTGAGGTACAAAAGAGGGCTAGATTTCAGGGGGGTAGGTTCCTAAGCTTTTTTCCACTGGGGAGTGTTGTGCCTGAGTCCTAGGTGGGGATTGCCACCTTTTTTTTTTTTAAAAAAAATCTGGATTTTCACTTCTTTAGCTGAAGTTTGCAGGTTTGAATTTACCTGTAAATTAGTTCTTTTAGAAATTTTTAACTAGGTTGTTCGGTTTTTTTAGTACAGAGTTGTTGAGGGATTCATCTTTTTAATCACAAAAATTGTGGTATTTTTTAACATTTTTCAGTACCTATGGTACCAGAACATTTTGGAGAAGCAGAAGTTGCTTTTTAAAGAGAAATAGCATTTATTAAGGACAGTGTTCGTGTTATCTAGTGGGAATATTTTTTTCCCCTGAGCTGAGACTAAAGAAACTGTCTTGAATTTTTAAAGCCTTTTATGTCAGTATATAGTATAAATATTTGCATTAATTCAGTGGGTGGAATGCAGAAAACTTTCTGATAATTGCAAGTGATGTGAGAACACTCCTGGGCTCTCACAGGTGGTCGGCTTCAGATTACACTGAATCTGAATTCCATTTCTCAGAGGAGACAAAGCGCAATCAGTATGATTTGAAGGGAAGGTCAAGGTTAACTTTAAACACTGCAGTTCTGTATCCTGGGAAAACAAAGTTAATTAACAAATCCAAAGTGTTTTTAGGCCTTCTTACATGCTTCGAAGTCAAGTTTAAGAAAAGTGGCTTTCAATGCATTCTTAACACTTCGAGGCAGTTAAAACACCCAGGTGTCATTGTATTTGGTCTTAATCTGAAGCTTGTTTCATTCACTCTTCCCATACAGGAGAGCTAAAGTGAAAGCAGATAGATACTGCAAGTGACATCCAGCTGGTCCATTTTCCTCTGCAACTTTGATGGCAGCATCAAACTGAAAATGAGTAAAATATTTTGTAATTGTTTTTTATTTAAGGCATTTTTAAGTATCTTAAGAATTATATTAAAATTTTCTGAAATATTAATAACCCAGTTATAAAATCTTATTAATTGTATCACTTGTGAATATTTGGCTTGTATTAAGAGAATGGCTCCAAGAAAAATTAAAGGTATATCAATTAACAATGGTAAACTATTTGCCATATAACATAAGCCCTGGGAGACGGACTGTACACTGATTTAGTCCAGAGAGAAAGCTCCCTGGCTTTTAGTTGCCTTTAGGACAAAATCTAGAAATAAAGACATGATTGTTCGCAAATGTTCCTGGCCAGAGTCAGGAATTCTTGGATAAAAATACAGCATAGCTATGAGGTTTGCTATGGAAGACAGGGAGAAAAAAATGTTAATTTCTCCAAAGCTCCTTAGTTTGGTCTAGGACTGGGGATTAGGGCTCATTAACTAGTTGCAGGTACCACACTACATGTCCCTCCCCAGAAATGTGACTGATGTACAAAAACCATTGGAATATCACAGTCCTGGAAGTGGCCTGCTGCCAAAACTACTCCCAGAAACACTGAGAAAAAGACAGGACTGCAAGGAGCAGGCTGTGGGCCAAAGTATTTATTGGAAGTTCATTGCAAGTGTCATAGATCCACAATCACTGTGAATCTTAAATACATTTCAAGTGAAGGCTGATGGTGGAAGTAGTTTGATATTACAGCATCTGTTTTTCTTTCTAGAATATGTTGTTTGAATAAAAACTTGCCTGGTAGAACCCACAAAATTGATTATTCAAACACAGATACACCTGGAAGCAGAAATCTGTGCTGTGGTGGGGAAGGGTGCTGAAAGGACTGCTCAGCAGCAGAATAAGAGCATGAGAATTACCCCTGAAAGGGAATTTTTCATTTCATATTAGTGTAAATAGGAGAATACAGTGTGTTGCAAGTAGCTATAAATGATAGTAAGGGAAAAACGGGACTGAGAGGCGTGTGTGTCACAGAGCTATGAGGAAGTGAAGTAAAAAGCAATGGCAGAACAAATTAAATGAGACTGTCCCAAGTAGGCGAGGAAGTACCAGAACTGGCAAGGGAGTGGCAGCCTTGCAGAGAATAAGGGTATTTTAGTAGCAGTGGGGTTGCCCTGTATGCTGGGACTAATGATACACTAGACTCTTGAGAAAACTTGTGTTCTGAGATGGCACAGAAGCAGGGATCTGGGGAATTCACTAGAAATCTGGTCCCAAGAAAATTAAATCAAAGGTATAGCAAAACAGTGAAGATCAGTGTGTGTATTTAACTGTTGCTATAAGGAGTCTATTTGGATATTATTCTAATGGAGGTATTCATGGAGTCATCTTGAAAATACTATGTCCTGACAGTAGTGTTAGCACAAGGAGCTTTAATTTAACTGAAACAGAGAGGAAAAGGGGGAAATAATTTGGGCATCCTCTACTTATTGGGGAAGGAACAGATCTGGAGAGTGGCAATTCAGTACTGGATAGATGAGTACGAGAGAGCAGAAGGGTGGACATAAGTGCTAAATATCAATGACACCAGCTGTCAGTACAGTTAGCAAGTTAATTGAACATCTTAAGAAGCTTGTTCCTTCTTAAGGTTTTTAAAAACTGACAGAAGAAACCTAGGGTTGGTAAATGGAGGGCCTAAGGTACTGGTGTAGGCCCTGGAGGCAAGGCATTATGATAGGAACACAGCAGAACAGCCATAGTCACAGAAGGTGACTGGTGCTGGAAGATAACTTTCTTAAACTGAGAATTTCTTTACCAGTGAAAGAACTAAACCCGAAGCACAAAGAGGCTTCAAAAAAAGTACACTGCGTAATGTCACAATGGCGTCATTACATCTCCAGAGCTTTTGGAAAGAGTTTTTAATTTTCCAAAGTCATTATTTATTTTCTTGTGTTAAAAATGTACTAAAGATGATAAAGCGTCTAGACAAAGATAGCAAAGTCCCCAAAAGCTGTCTGTCCCAGATATAAAAGATGGGCAAAAGGGATTGCAGATGTTCAGAAAATAACAGGACCAACTTAATCAGACTATTTCTTACCATAGCCCATAATGGTATATTCAGATATCTGGAAGTAAACACAGAATTGTTGTCTTACACATATCTGTTTTCAACTGAAAATATTTTCCAGACCCTATAGAAACTGCCTGATCTCCTGTTTTTAAAGAACACTCCCATGAAAATCTCAAGGTTTGTACTGTTACACTGTAATTTTCCTCGGTTTCTAAATCCACAGATTGGTTCTGTATCTTCTTTCACCAGTGCTTAATGTTTTTCTGCCTTGTTCTCTAAAGCTCTGTGCAATTCCCAGCTTCTGCTCTGAGCTGGCTCCTTCCTACACTGTTGAATGACCTCCTCCCAGGACTTTCCCACACTACAGTACATTTTTTTGTCCTTTCCTGTTTCTTAATTTTTGCAGTTCCATGCAGCTTTCCAATCAGACTTCTGCCAAGGACTTCCCTTCTTTTTCTTGCCACCTCCACTTTGTTTTGTAACAGAGTTAATTGCATGGGCAATTAAGTCATGATGTTAAAGACTCCATCACTTCTTTTCTGTGTGCCTAAAAACACGTGACACGTCTTAGGCACTGCACAGAGCACATGAGGCAAGCTAAAACACAGGCATCCTGAAAGGTTTTGAGTTCTTTTTCGTGGTGCTTCCACCAACTGTTGCTGATGTACACACTCATGAAACATTCATTTGCTCACACTAAAATGATAATGCTCATACTAAAATGACAGTATGCACCTAATTCGGCTGCTGGTTTGTATTTGATATTACAACATCCTGGTTTAGTGGGAAGGTGGCCTTGCCCATAGCAGGGGGCTTGGAACTAGGTGATCTTTAAGGTCCCTTCCATCTCAAACCATTCTACAATTCTATGCAAGAGATACCATTTAAACAATAATTAGAAGGCAGGGCGCTTACAGACGGATGCATCTCATGCCCTGTGTTTCTCATTAGTCTGTCTCTCCAGTTGCCCGTTTCCTGCACTCCTAGGCCGCAAGATGGAGAAAAATCCTTCCTTTACGAACGCGCCTGCCCGGCGTCTTTCATTACCACACAGCCTGCCTACAATCTCCGCAGGACACAGAGTAATTAAAAATCCCAGTACCGCCAAAGTGAAAACTGGTGCCACGGGTTTTCTTTTAGTGTTGCCGAAGAGAGGCGATTTTATTTCAGACTTCCCTGTGCGGAGCTTGCCTTTCGCGGAAGCGCGGCGGCAGGTGCCCTGGTGCGCTTCACCCCGCTGCCCGGGCGGGGCGGGGCGGGGCGGGGCCGCGCTGCGCTGCCGCCCCCGGCGGGCGGGCCGCTGTCATGNAGCGTCTGAATCCACGCGTGTGGATGCGCGGCAGCGCCTGGCTTCCCCACGGGCTCCCGAACGCCGACATGGCTCCTGTGGCGAGCGGCGCGGCGCGGCGGCGGGAGGGGCTGTGCCACGGGGTGTTTTGCAAGTCCTTGCTCGCTCCTGCGCTCGCTTTCGTGTGCGTCTGCAGTGTCAGTGTTACCCTGCCGCACCACAGCAGCGGTTTCCAGAAGGAAAGTTCAGAGGGGCTTGCTAAAAGTGCGCACGGTTCTGAATCTGCCCTGTGTATTTGCTGTAGTTCACCGGAGGGCAGGAGCGTAGAGCAGGTGGGCTTGGGGTGTCGTTTCTTGCTCTTTCGCCTGTTTGGGTTTTTTTAACTGAATAAGTGAAATATCTAGCTTTTGGTGGAATTGGGAAGTTGGGAGGGCTGGCGTAGTCGCTTGGAGCAGGCTGGCTTCCATCTCCTGGGCATGCGAACAGCTGCTCTTGCTTCCTGGTGTATTTTTCATTCCTGAAGCAGCAAAGCATTCTCTCATCTCTTTTGAAGTTCCTGAATTTCCCCATCCTCTGTGGAGAAGTTTTAAATACCTCTGGATTTCAAAATGTTTTTTGCAATCTGTTTTTAAATATTTTAGTAACATTGTACCTCCTTTATTCATTAGTGTTTGCACTAAGTCTTTTTCTAGCAAATTACATTGATTTCAGGAAAATTAGTATGGGTTTTGTGAGAGGGGAGACCTGCAGGAAGGGACTGTGGACATCTGGATGACCCATGTTTCCTTAGTGTCTTTCCTACACAGAATTGGGCTCTTCTCTTTCGCCTCTCTTCTCTTCTTTCAGTCTCATCCTACCCGCAAAGAGCAGCTTCCCAATACTATAAGCTATTTCCAGCTTAAAACACCCTCAGAATTTTAGCCTAAAGTGTTCTGGAGTGTGGAGTCATAGGAGAAAGTGCCAGCTGTCAGCAAAGTAGTAGCATTAGAGCTTGATTTGCATTTGATTTCACTTGGTACATCTTTGCACTTGCACAATATCCACTGTGTGTCCAGGCTGCAGGTTGTGCTGCTGTGCCACCAGCTATTAGGCTTGGATATTTTATTTTTATTTGAGATGCAGGGATGCATCATTGGCTGAAGAATTCTTCCTAAGTGCCGCTGTTTGGGTTTATCACATTAACAAAGAACACGGAAGATGAGTGCCTTAAATTACATCTCGGTGGTGCAGACTCTCAGTCCCTTTAGCTTTCATTGAGGCCCCCTCAACCTTACTGACCTTTGTGTCCAAACTGCGATTTAAATTGTATTGGTCAGCATTTCTTCAGTACTGCAAGAGCACTCTTAATCTCTGTGTTCAGAAAGGTGAACAGCAATGGGACTTGTGCAGCACGAGCGTGTTGCATTGGCGTCAACCCATCAGGGAAAAGGCGCAGAGAGAAAAATGTGTTAGATCACAGAGTTCATAGACCAAAAGATGCTTAATATAACAGATTGACTGAAAGAGACTGAATCTAATGTCCTTAAATGATGGAATTACATTTAATACGTCAAAGAGGTAATTTTATCTTTATTTTTACATCAGAAGTTGAGAAATATACATAAGGAGGAATGCCAGAGATGGTCTACCACAAAAATATTTTTGAGGGTAATGAAGTGCATGCTGTTATTCCTTAGACTGGACAAGCTACATTCCGCCTATTTCATATTAATTGAAATCAGTCTAGGTGTCAGAATATTTACTCAGCAGTCATTAAACCATACATTAATTTTCTGTACTGCAGTCAATAGTAACTGTTACTGCTTCATTTTTTTTGCAGTTCACCCGGTTCATCTCAGCTGTTTGTTAGTGATTTGGTTTCTGTTCCACTTTTTTTTTTTTAATACAATCAGTCAAAATATAAATCTTCTGTGCTACTTCCACTTTTTATTTCCATCTTTCCCCATACCATGTTCTATTTCTCCTTCACTGTGTTATCTTCCTGTTAGTGTTTTGATCCTGTGCTGCCACACGTCTGTTCTCGTGTCTTTACATACGTCTCAATTTGAAAGTCGGCAGTATATAAGACAATCAAAATATGCAACCTACTGGTAACAATAGATTTTAAAAAGCAAAACAAAGGGAGCATTAAATTTCCATTCAAGAATAGCTGTAATTCTCTTAGGGGTTTCAATGCATGTTTGAAAAGCACATTTATAGTGGTAACCTGCTGTTTGGATCCAGCTTCCAATGGCTTTTTCTAGGGGACCACCTCTGGCTTGTCACATTGGAAACTGAAGGTGATTCTGCTGAAAGGTCATGCTGAAATGATGCTCCTGCTTTTCTTGAACAGCATTTATTGTTCTTCTATCAGTGCCACGCCTCTGCAGAGAGGACAACCTCGCTGACCACTTGAAGTAACTTCATAGCTGCTTATTTCAGTCTAGTTATAAAAACTGCTTGATGGTTTTTCTGCTGCTGCAAGAAAATTCTTTAGGATTATTTTTTTTTAACCTTCTCAGAAAGCTTTGCAGTTAATCTTTAGCTGGTTGCAAAAGATAATAATTTTTTTGTTCATTGTTAGAACTTCGTGTAAAAAAAAACAACAGAACACCTCACTTCTAGTTTTCTGATTGTCTTGATATCTTTTGGAGTTGCTGCCTGTGTGCCAGGGTAAGCCGTACAAGGAGCTGCTGCAGTCACCTGGTTTGTTCTCACTGTAGAAGAGACTGAGGGGAGACCTCATTGCAGTCTGCAGCTCCTCACAAGGGGAAGCACAGGGCGGGCACTCATCTCTTCCTGTTGCTGATCAACAATAGGACCTGAGGGAATGGCCTGAAGCTGTGCCAGGGGAGGTTTAAATTGGGTATTAGGGAAAGGTTTTTCACCGAGGGTGGTCAGGCACTGCCTGTCAGAGATCAAGATGCATTTGGGCGGTGCTCTCAGGCACATGGTGTGACTTGGACTTGTCCTGTACAGGGCCAGGAGTTGGACTTGATGATCCTTGCAGGTCCCTTCTAACTCAGGATATTCTGTGATTCTATGATATGATAGTTAACCTAAAGGAACAGTTAGTAATCTCTAATTTCTTCAGATACCTCAATCAATGCTAGCAATTTTGAAAGATGTACAGGTTGTTTTAGGAATTACTGGCTTCTTTACCTTGCTTTATATATAGACAGGTGACAAATCTAAAAATACCACATGTAAGGTGGGAACATTTTCTCTGTTCTCTCTCCCTTTAACTGTTGCTTTCCTCACCTTTTTTGTCGCTTAGGCTGCAAAGCACTGGAAGATAAAAATAGCTGCAAATACAGGATTAAAATCTCAGGGGAAAGTGCTAGGAGTGACATAATGTTTAGCACCTTCAGCTTAAAATCCTCTGAAACCAGTTAAGCACAGGTGCCACTGTTTCCTCTGTGAGCATGGGCTCTACTGACAGAACAACTGAATTCTCATCCACTTTGGATAACTTTTTTGTTAGAGGCTTTATCTGTCAGGAAATGTATTTTGAGAGAGGTATTTCCTGAAGGTCCAAATCTGTGCATCCATTGCAGTAGGATGTGTATGTAATGTCACTTTCTTCTGATGGATTTCAGTATTGCAGGATGGAAAATTGCACAAGACAGTTGCGTCAATACTGTAGAGCATTTGTCTGGCTTTGCACAAAACCTCTGGCTTTTGTTGCTTAATTAGTCGTCTGATATCCCTCCTACCCTCCTTGTTTTGACACTTCCTCACTTGGAAAATTAAATGGCCTTTTGTGTTCGACATTTTGTTCTAGCTGTGCAAAGGCTATAACTGCACTGCAGTGAGATCTAGGAAACAGTTGCTGGTCCTGTACCTTCATCTCATGTGTTGGAAAACAAAAATTCATCTCGTCCTTTCTCCCAGCAGCTGGAAACAGTAGAAAGAGAGAACATTATAACACACAGAAATCCATCGCAATTTAGAATTGCTGTTTCCAGTTGTAACAAAGTAGGCCAGTGTTTAAAGTCTGTGGCATTGTGTAAGACATTGTGTTTTCTGTATTAATGCATTAAAAACAGATAATGAGATTAGCCCAAAGAGAACATTGACATTAGTTAACTTCTCTGTCCCAGTTATGTAGGTGCTGGAGATGTTGTCACGGTTTTCACTGGAACCAGAATACATTATGTGGACACACTAGTAATCTAATTAATACAGCCTACTAAATATTGGAAATCGAGGGTGGGGAGGAAGGGAAGTGGTGGAAGGATCATTCCATATTTTTGTTTCTGTTGTGTCTCCCAAACACTTGTGCTTTAGGAGCTTTTCTATGGTAGTCCAGAACAAAACATGTACCTTTCATTTTTCCTAGTGAGATATATTATGCTCTAAGGCACTTATTGAACTTCTCACGTAGTTTCGGGACCAAATCGGGTCTGCTCTCAACCGGCTTGAAGCACAAGTGCGGGTGGCCAGTAGGCATTTGCTTATATGTCACTGGGTGAAGCATAGAATTATAATTATGGCATGTATATGCATATGTTTATATATTTATATGCATGCTTTATGTAATTGATGGAAAAACACCCTTGCATTCACTTTGAGTACGCCTAAAATTGGTCTCAAACTCTGATTTGTAGCTAGCCGTGCTCGCAGGAATAAAGGTGTATTTTTTAGTTACATTCCTGAATTACACCCCACATAATGTTTAGCACCACTTCAGCAGCCCTTGTCCACACTGAATCCAAAGTCGTGCCGTACAGCTCATTCCGCCAGCTGAGGGACAGCCCAAAGCTCATTACGCTTTCCCTGCCCTGGCTGCACAGTGCAGCTTAACACTAAACATAATTAGGAATGACGCTGTAAAATGGGATTATGAATTGGACAAGCAGAACAGACTGGTCCATACTGAGATCCAAGGTTCCTGAGCTTATATAAAGAATATGCTTTTGAAGTGCTCTTCATTAAATCACATGGAGTAAAAATATATACAATTTGTATACTTATCATACCCTTGTGCTTGCCCTGGACCACATTAGACAAGTTGTCTGAAGGTCTGTCAGACAGTATGGGAAAGTTGCTGCTGGTCCCTCCTTTTCTGTTTTTGTCTTTCCAAAGTCCCAAGACTTTGAATTAACTGACTAGTCCTAGAGGTTTAATTCAAAACTAAGTCTACTAGAATAATAATGTTTCAACAAACAAGCTAAGTAGTAATGTTTCACTCTCTTTACAGTATGGAGAAGAGTGCAGGAGTAAAATGTACCCTCCTTCAGGACCAACGTAAGTAATCTGATTCAACTTGTCTAGCAAATTATAGAGAACTTGTGATTTGCAAGTCTGAGCAGGTTTTTTTCGTGAAACTTGTTCCTGTTACAGGTCTACAAAATGCTAGTTACAGGTGGGAAGCACCTGTTTTGTCAAATGTTTTTTCAGAGCCTTCTTTAAATTTGATCTCTGGTGTTTATCTCTCAGGTTCAAAGGGAATATACCCACATATATCATAAATCTTGATTTACCTCCCAGCAAAAGGTGGGATGACTTGATGCGGGACAAAAAGACAGAGGTAAGAAATGCAGAGCTTGCTCTGAAACATATAAAACTAGCACAGAGCCTTTAATTTTGAGAAAAGTTTTAAAAGGAATACATGTGCTAAAACTGTCTGAAAGGGATAATATTTCCAGTTGACTTTTCTAATATATTTCCAGTCTAAAATAATTGCTTGAGTAAATCTTTTGCTGTTTAACACTTAAGCTAGCAGCATCAAGTGTAGAGAGACACTGGCATTTAGGATGTAGAGGTATAAAAATCAGTGTGCCATAAACAAGTGTGTGCCATTTCATTTATAAAATCTCCTTAGTCATGAAGTAGTGCAGAATGAAGAGGGAGGAATACACCAAAGAAACAGCCTTGGTAAACTGAAGTGAAACTGAGGCAGCATCCCTTCTGTGCACCTCCCGACTTCTCTCAAAATACTGCATGAGATGATGAAGTGGAGAGAGGGAAATTAAGAACTTCCTGCTGTTTTCAGGAATGCTGGTGATAGCACTGGTGTTTACATAGTTTACATTATTTTTTTTAATATTTGAGCCTATTTCAAACTATTTAAAACAGCTGTGCTGAAGATCGCTGAAAATTCAGCTCAGCAATTTTTAATTTCTCAAACAGGGCTTGGGCTTTTTGCTATATCCCTGATGACTTCAGCCTTTCCACTCTGAAAGCCAGACAAATTCTACTTACATGCTAATATTTATTTTCAAACTCTCATTTAAGCCAGTGAGAGTTGCAAGCTTCAGGTTTCACCTTAAATTCTGAAGAGTTTTATCTCTTGTGTACTTTGGAGTTAGATCACATGGAGTGGAACTTCTATTTGCAACATTCACGTGTTGCAAATGGAAAACATGTTTTAATAAGAAGTGTATTGAGTATTTTTGTCTTCAGTAACATCAGTGCTTAAGCAAAGAGCTTGAAATTAACATTTGGAAAGATAGAAGAGTGCAGAGTATTAAAATGTGATCAAAGGAGCCGAAGATGAGGATGACTTTCCTGTAATTTGTTATTGCTGGTAGAAGGACACATCTAGAAAGTTACTTGAACAAAGCTTGAAGAATTATTTTATTGGGGAGTTTGGGGTGTTCTTCTCACTAAGAACATGATGTTTAGCACTTTATTTAAATATGTATTTTTCTCAACAGTGTTTTTTTCGAAAGTCTGTCAAGGAGTTCTGTTAGTATTCTAGCAATTCTTATACTTAAGATCTTCCATTCAATAAAAGCCCTTGCTCTTTTTAGCTGAAGACTGTGGTCCAGAATATTAAAGATATAGCAAATACCTTCTTCCCCAGTGGCAAAGTTGTTGACATAGTGGATAACAAAATAGTAAGTATTTTCAGCTTAATTTTTTTATTACTCTATGCTCTGACTACGGAATTAGAATGCTTCTAAATCTGGCAGTTAAGAACTTTCAAAGTTCTTAAATTACAAGCTCTTAATTCTACTTCCACAACAGGATAAAATGCTATTTTGAAGAGTGACTCTGAAATTTTGCCTTCTTGTCTACTATGTATGACTCTGAAACCATCAAACAAAAAATGCATGTCTCTTCCTCCTCTAATTTTTCCTAAGATCTTTTCGAGTTTGGATCAGTAACACTAGATAAATACACTACAGACTTAGTAAATGTAGAAAAACGCTTGACTGAAATTTTTTACCATGTTACACTTCTTTTAAACATTAGAGTAAAATCAGGTTTTGAAAACTGTCATAAATGTCTGATTACAGGGACAACTTTGACCAGGCCTCACCTTAAAAATTAATTTGATTCTGGTTAAAGCAAGCTTTGGCATGGAACAGGAGAAAGCAGTGTAGGGTTAGAGACAGCAAAAGGTCAGATCTCTCCCCCATTTTTGGTTACAGCATGTCCCTGTGTGCCTGAGTGGGGTCGGCAGCTTTTACAGGTTGCCATACCAATGTGTGAAGGTCAGGGGTGCCCATACACGCTGACATTGAGCTCCACTGCAGTTGAGCTTTTAATACGTATGAGTCCTACTTCACTCTGTTCCATCTGTTGCTGCTAAGAGAGACTGTGCTCCTGTCCATTGCTCACGTCAGTGTTTTGATAAGTAAGAGTTTTTACTTTGCTTAAGTATGTACTTGTCTTCCAAGAACTCTGCAAACATCCTGAAGTTCTACAGGCTGCAGAGAAATTAAAAACTCAGTAGCTGTGAAAAAAGTGTGCCTGTTGAGGAGATGTTTGTTGTAAGTAACAAAATAGGGTTAATTTAAACATGTATTATACAAAACTTTTCCTTTCAGGCTCATCTGACTGCCACGCTTCCTTATCCTTTCAATGAAGAACTCCAAGGGATTGCAAATTCATCTGGGATTCCTTTGGGTAACAGTTTCCAACACTTTATTGACATAGTGGAAAGCTAGGAATATAGATCCATTTAAAACTAGTGTATTTACCAATATGCAGTTAGTTTTAGTCCTCAGTGACTTTAACAAATCATTAAGTAGTTAAAGCAATAAATTTCATTTCACACTAAACAAAAAACAGTGTTTTAGAGGAGAATGGAATAAATCACATAAGCCTTTTAGCAGGTTGGGACTTGTCTGTAGAGCTGTTAAGTTCTCACTCCTAGATTTTGGGAACTGGAGCAAGTCTCAGCTCCAAAATTTGTGCACCAAAATTTGAGGGAATCCTTTATTCATGTTGGTTTTGCACTCAGCTGTGTGTCTGCTGTTGACATACAAAGAAGTCAAGGCTCAGTTTCCTGCTGTGCTGTCTTTCTCTTGTGGTCCTGGCCCTGTCCTTCTGCCTTCCATCTGTCCCTCCTGCAAAAGAATGCCATTCCGGGTGAGGAGTAGGCACCGAGTTCTTCCAGAACTGAGACAGAGAAGGACCATTGCCTGTTAGCACTGCTTCCCTCATACAGGAGCAGTACACCTGCTGCTAGCCAGCAGCTCTTATGTGGCAGTAGTGATACATATAGCAGCTTTCTTCTTTAAAGTGGATTTTATAGCGTGTTTTGAAGTTTTCAGAGGAGGAAGTAGCAATGACTGTCAGCTTTGTGCATGGTAAGGCAGAAGGTCAAGGGATCCTTATCATTCTGTTTGCCTTTCAGGAAGCTCTTGATTTTGCTGAACCAGTCATTTTAAAGGTCAAAGGACATTTAAATGGAAATTTTTAACAGAAATATTACAGAATACTGAACTTTGCAGTATGCTTTTTTCTAACCTTTTTTTTTGTTGTTGTTCATGGCAGGTTTCAAAATATTGAACTTTGTTTCTTTTTTTTTTTCTAGGGGAAATCGTTATTTTTAATATTTTTTATGAAATTTTTACTGTATGTACATCAATAGTTGCAGAAGATAAAACAGGTAATGCAATCCAAAATGGTGTTAACAGTTTCCTTTTATGTAGAAGAGGGTCCATCTCAATTATGCAAATACAGTCCTCCTCAACTGCAGGCAAGAAAGTCTAGTAAAGAGACTAAAAGGTAATAATAATACGTAAGGACTGATAATAAGAGGTGTCTCTTGAGAAAAGGAATAAAAGTTCACAAGCCTCTTAGGTTAAAAAAAAAACTACAAAAATACTTTCAAAGATAGTTTGGGTGTGGTTTTGTTGGATGATGGGTTTTTTGTGATTGGTTGGTTGAGGGTTTTTTTAATAGGTGGTATTTATTTTTCTGGGGGAAAGAAACACCAGCTACACACCTGGAACTTTCTCAGTGCCATGCAGGATTTTGCATCTAGTTTCTAGATATTGCATGTGTATGGTGGTAGAGAAAATGGACAGTCTCTTCTAAGAAAAGAGACTCTTTCATTCTCCTACTTAGTTCTGCAGCCCTTGTCTGCACGTGTTCCAGCTTAGGAAGTTTCTAAAGGATTCTCTGAGGGCTTGCAAATGTATCGCTTTTAGAGGAAGCTCAAGGTGTTGCCATTGCATTAAGATAATGTGGAAAGATTTGAGGCTGAGTTGGACAGCAGTTTGCAAGATTACTTGATTTCAGTTACGGCAAAACACTTCTCTGACCAAAAAAACCCCCATCATTATATTGTGGTAATGAAAAGGGCAATCACTTTCCCAGGTATTTGCCTGCTTACTCATTTCTTGGGTTTCTAAGCTGAAATTTGTCTATTTCTTTAGAAAATTGTATTTATTTATCTGTTTTTTTACTGTTGTATAGGGAAACTGTACCATGCCAGGAACTTGGATTTTGGACTCTTCCTAGGGTAAGTACTTAAACTTGTGCCTTTTTTTTTTAACCCGAAGAAAAAGCAGGCTGAACTTGAAATAGCTACATGCGTTCTTTGAGTCTAACTGATGAACTGGATGTTGCTATGACTGTGACAAGTAATTCTCCATTGTGTGTTGTGAAAAAAGGCTAAAATTAAAAGATCAGAATGTTTTGCTGATCTTATGTCAAACTGACCCAAGTGCATCAAGAACAGTTGTGTTTTGTGTTACTTACTTTTTTTTCTCAGCTCTAGTTCAAACTGTCTCAAACCAAAGAATGGCCCATGTAACCTAATCTCTGAGGCACAATAAATGTTATTCTTTACATGATGGGATGAAGCATCAATTTTAACGTATGCAGTGAAATGGGGGTTGGATTGGGGCTTGGCGCTTTTAAGGTTTTTTTTTTTCCTCCCCCTTTTCCGTCCTAGGTATTGTACTGTGCTCCACTGACACTTCCCATCATTCATCATTTCCATACTAACTCTGTAGTTTGTTGCCCAGCACTCATTAGTTCTCCTTTCATACCCCATGATCAAGTAGTTCAGCGTTTGATTTTATTACCCCAGTATATTTTGTAACATCACTCATCCAGATGATGCTCAATGAACAATTTGAATTTAAATGTTCATCCTTCCTAAAATTCTTACCTGCCTGTCAAAAACTCGTGTTGTCAACTGTGACCCCACCTGTCCCTTGGTTCAGCTTGTGTTGGACTTCTCTCACTTGTCAGAAATAGTGTGAACATGCTTCCTGAAAACTAAGGAAACTTTAAAGCTGCTCCCAGAATCTGGATTATTTCCAGAGAATTTAACGGTCTGCTAAGTGTTTTTTATCAACATCTTGCCTACAAACTGGTCTGGCTTACTTTACAAACTAGAACTGGTACTTCCCTTCATGTAGAGCAAATCCAGTAGAACATGGTTTCTTTTCTGCCTTTGAAATACAAGAATTTGATGTTTGGCGTCACAGGCAGTACCTGTAGCTCCTTTTGCCAGCAGGTAGAGAACAAAGTTAAGTGTTCAAAACAGACCAGCTGTGATGGTGGTGCTTTTTAATCCTGAGCAATATATATGCTCTTGGTTCAAACAAAACTCAGTTCTTTTCCCTGCCTCCCTGTGCATTTAGACTTCTTAGTTGTTCCTTGCTGGTGCTGCTGAGGTAACTATGGAGCAGTGATGTTGGCTGACATGAGTAAGATCAGAGGACAGGCATCACACACATGATGTCTGCATGCTGTGAAGGGAAGCTTTAAAAACTACTGAGAGAGGAAATTTTCAAATGCTGTACTGTCTCCTGCAGGTGGGATGTTAAAAATAATTCCTGGACGTTAACTCGGGAACTGAAGCCTTTAGTGGTACTCTTGGACTTTCAGAGAAACAACAAAACAGTGTTCAAGTCCACAAATTTTGCAGGATACATAGGCATGGTGTCTGGAGTCAAACCAGTAAGTACGGGATGGGACCTTGTCAATTTGTTACAAATGCTTCAGACTTTCCTTTAAAATTTAAATTTTTCTGCTTTCATGCTCTGCCTTGGGATTTTTTTAATAAATGATCTCTTAATTGTTCTGGTGCACAGCATAGCTACTTGAAGTCAGATAAAAGAAAACAATGCTGCACCCTTCCTTGTGAAAGGAGATTGCCTAAATTGAATGTTTCTGTTTGGACAATTCTTAAAAACAGCATTGAATTTCAAATATGAACAGGAGTGAATACAAAGTGCTGAAATGGTTAGAGTTTCTTGCTGGCTCATAGCTATTGCTATGATCCCAGAGGTGAAGCAGCATACTTGTGCTATTTAATTCTCTCTCCAATCCTTCTTGGAAAAGGCAGTCCTATGTTTTAAGGTTTTTTTGTTGGGTTTTTGTTTAATAGGCACCTGAAATCTGGGGTTTATATACATTTTAAAAAACAGCACTACAGAACTATATCAACCTGTCCAGCTTACCACAACTTCTCAGTTTCTACATGTTCTGTCTTCTATTGTAGGTAGTCTTTCTTCTTGTAGAGTATTTCTGGCATAAATCCCTGCATTGTATCAATTTGTTTTGGTCTTCTGCTCAAATAAATTGGGAAGATTCCATTCTAAAACTTACTCAGTGTAGGTAAATTCATTTTTTTTTCTGTAACATTAGTTGGAGAAGGCTGAGATTTGAGTTTGAATTCCATGTTCCAAGTAGTGTGGAATGTGTGCAGCTCCATGCCCATGTGAATAGCAGTAACATATCAGGGTGTACTTAGCACTGGGACTTAAAAAAATCTGCTTTCGAACTAGAATAATACTCAGAGTACTCAGGTGATGCACAGCAGGGAAGGAAGACTGCTAATTCGGTGATGCAACACAGACGAAGAGGAAAAAAATGGCCACAGGCTTGACTTGCTTAGCATAAAAACATGCCTTGCTGATTGCTCTGCCAGGTCAAAAAATTCATTTCTACTTACTCAAGCTGTGATAAATTAGATTCTTCTCTACATGAGCTTGATCTTGCAGTCTGTTACTCAAAGGAGAAGAGTCTTAACAAAGAAGAAGCACAATTGACATCTGAATTGCGATGCTGCCTCTTGTTTATTACTGTTACTCGTGGGCTGGCAGTGGCTGAAAGTTGGCTTGTTTAATGCTTTTCAGAACTTGTTCACTCTGACAATGAATGAGCGCTTCAGTCTTGATGGTGGTTACGTGGGTGAGTAATGCTCATTTCTTTCATTATTTCTGCACAAGGTTTCCAGACCTTGGGCATACCAGTTGCCTTAATAAACAGGCACACAAATGGTGAAAAGATGGCAGATGAGTAAGATAAAACACAGCTCATTTTAAAACCAGCTGTGAAAGGTAGAATAGCATGAGTGAACTGTCTGAAAACAGATTATTGTAACCAGTGATATTTTGCAGGAATCTTCGAATGGTTTCTTGGTAGAAGAGATGGTATGTGGATGGGGTTTCTTACAAGAACAGTATTAGAGAATGCTACAAGGTATTCCCTCTCCCTCTATATATTATGCTCTTTTAATCTGCTGTGCTTTCAACGAGCATGAATACTGTAGATGTATGCTTAATATCCAGTGATACAGATACCTTCCTAGTGGCCTTAACGTTACATAGGTCTGGTCTGGAGCAGGAGGCAAAGCATCACACGTAACCCCTCAAATTTTTTTATCAGATTTCTTTTTTCCTGATGAGCTTGTTGGTATCTAAATGTCTAAGCATTCTGCATTAAAGCACATGCAACAGGTACTAGTACATCATATGAAGTAAGCAGAAACAAAGCTGTTATGCAATAAATTAATTCAGTGGAATATGACACAGTATGTCATCATTTTGTTCAGGTTTTAAGTACAGAAAAAGTGCAAAGACCACCTCTAAACAATCATACTTTAAGTACAAAATAAGAAGAGAAGCTTTGCTTAAATGTGTTCCTTTATGGAACACATGATCCTGTCTCCTCATATGTGCATGAAAGGGGAAGAAAAGCTTAACTATCCAAACTTTCCCTGGGTCTGTGAAACTTACTGTTCAGTACTTGAACCATTTATAGCATTTTACAGTAACTATATAATTTTATATATGACTATCTTACCCACAGTTACCAAGATGCAAAAGACAGACTGGCAAAAACAAGACTGCTGGCTCCAGCTTACTTTATTCTGGGTGGAAAAAATTCTGGAGAAGGGTGTGTGATAACTCGATCCAGGACAGCTGCTCTGGATATCTGGGAGTGAGTATACTTGACCTGACACCTAACTCAGTCTTCCAGAAGAGGACAGGTTCCACCAATCATTGTGTGCTCTGTTTCTTGTGACTTCTGTTGTACAAGAACTTAATTCTTTACCATCATTGAAAAATACCACAGCTAGCCTAAAAAAAATAATCCATCTGTATATAGCATATACTGTATATGTGTACTTACTGTATACTTAGAGAAGCAGAACACAAACTTAGACCTCTTTTCCAGCCTTGATATCAAGAAGGGCACATGGTATGTGTTAGAAACAAACTATGATCGCTGGAAGCCTCCACTGGTACTGGATAATCGTAGAGGACCTGCAATGAAATGCCTGAACCAGACAACACAAGAGGTAAACATCCTCCAAATACCTCATATCCTGCTGGTTTGAAACTCCCAAGTTACAGTACTGACCTGGCACAGCCAGGAGCATTCAGGTTATTTTCAAGCACAGTTATAATGACAGAAGTGGCTGATGATTTTGTAATACCTTGTCTCTGCTTCTGGCTTATAAGAAGCTGGGTCTTTACATGGGGGACGTTTGTGGGGGTTTTGTTTGTTCTTTTGTTGATTTGTTTGGGGTTTTTTGGGGTATTGTTTTGGTTTTGGTTTGGGTTTTGGTGGTGGTGGTGGTGCTAGGGGGGATTGGGTTTTGGGGATTCTTTTTCGTTTGTTTGTTGGGCTTTTTGTTTGGTTGTTTTGTTTTGGGCTTTCTTTTCATCTAGGCAGGTTTCCTAAAAGTATTTTCAGCAGCTGCATATGTAGGAGGGTACACCTAGAGATACTTTGAGAGAGACTTGTGGTGTTTCCCAGGCAGTTTTACACCAGTAAAATTCAAACACAGTCTCAGGCAGCAAACACACTTAAGTGTGCCATGCTCTAGTGGGATCTGGTCTGCTCAAATTTTTGCAACCCACATTCTTCTGATATCAAGGTGTTACAGGTATCTTGTGCTCTTAAAGCTGTATCTTGTTTTTTAATTGAGGTGTAAAAAAGTTTGTTCTCGGCATTTACATCAACAGGTTAATGTCCCTTAACATCAGTGTATTATTTTCTTTCAGAATCTCTCCCTACCAGCAATTTATGATATTCTCTCCACAAAGCCTGTCCTCAATAAGGTAATTCTTCTAATTTTGCAGGAAGTTTAGAGTGGGGGGCAGAGCACTAACTACTGTACATCTAAGGAGGAGGCTTCAGTGGCATAGTCAGTGGGTTTGGAAAAAAAAGACATGAACGTAAAAACAAAACAAACTCTCATTGCTTTGTAAAAGCAAAATGTAATTGCTGGAATAGCTATATTCCAAAGGCCCTACAGCTTTAAAAGTCTGAGTAGCCTGAGCCCTTTCCTCATAGCTGGCCCTGATTTGAGGAAGCACCTGCTCTGCAGACATCTTGAGGACCCTTTTAACCAGAATTAACACGTGATCTATGCCTTTGTAATTGACATAAAACAACTTAATACACCTCATGATTTAGGTGTACTACAGGCACATTATTCTTACAAGAGGTTTTAGTCTGAACTTTAGTTTTGGTATTTAGGGGGAAAAAAAAGTGAAGGAAGGAGTGCGAAGAGGTTTTGAATGATAAAGTTTAGTTCCTGTGTTAAGCGGAGGCAGCATTCTTGACTGAGGACATAGACAATTCCTTCTTGCATGTTGTTGATAAAGAAGGTGAATGCTCATTTTAGTAGCACTCTGTATCAGAGTTTTTCACTAATTCCTGTAATGTGGCTTACTGTCTTTTTTGTTCCTTCCTCCCCGCTGCCCATTAGCTGACCGTGTGCACGACGCTGATGGAGGTGTACAACGGCCATTCAGAGACTTACCTGCGGGAATGCCCAGATCCCTGCAGCCCTTGGTAGCCCCGTACCTCTCCTGTGTTGGAAGCTGCTTGTCCAAATTGGCAGTCCTCCACGAAAAAATGCTTCTGGAAAGAGATTACTCAGTCTAACTCCTTTCTTCAGAAATCTAATGGATATACAGAAATGGCAAAGTGCTTCTAACAATGAAGGACCCTATCTCACAGCAGACTTCCTTGCTTTGTAACCAGCAGTTCTGCTGACAAGAAATGTATCCTCATGAGTGTCTGGTGTGATTTCAGCCATTTCTGCCAAATGAGTTCAGCAGTTAGTTCTAGATGTCTTCAGTCTTGGCAGTATTCTTGGTTTGTTGTTGGTTGTGGGTTTGTTAATTTTTATTTTTTGGTTTGGTTTATTTAGACTAAAATCCTTTTAAAGAACACAAATTATAATGGCACCTTCCAAGCATCAAAAAGAATTGGATATAAGAAGACCATCTGGGACAATACAATTCTGTTATTCTTTCATAAGCACTTAAGATTAATTGCTATTGTTCTGGTATAATATGAGGATATGTCTGATATGCCCTTTTATAAAATAACCTACCAAGTGTCATATTTAGTCACAGAAACAAGGTCTTGGGGAAATATCTAAAACAAGATCTGAGCCAAGAATGTCTTGCCACTGATTTATAGCTCTTCTGCTGAAGTTCTTTCTTGGCCTGTTAAAAAATGTGGTTTTTTAATACGGGTTTTTCTGTTGTCTCAAAAAAAAATACTAATACAATAAAGAAAAACTACTTCCTGTGACCAAAGTACACATGTACTGATTTCATACTTCAGTCTAAGACATTGTGCATGGTAGATACCACACAGCATAAACTACTTCCATTTCTAAACAGACTGATTTTAACAGTGTCTGAAAAACTGATTTCTTCTGATTTTTAAAACTGGTAGTTTAAGCTTTTATCATAATAGGGTAACTGGGTTGTTTTGGGAGGATTTTGGTTGGTTGGTTTTTTTGAAAGTGGGGAAGGGAAGGCAAATCAGATTACACCATTGTCTGGAATTCAAGTTAAGAAAGAAAGGTCCTTTAGAGAGAAGTAGTAGCACCCCAATATCCTAGGAAGCAGATAATATAGGAGGTAGTAGTTTAATCAGTGTCACTGGTTGTATTGCTGGGACCAGCTTAGAGTTCCAGCTCTTGTGTTAGATTCTAGCACACCAGGAGAAGGCACTGGAGGGTGAGCTTAGGGGCTGGTATTTATAGCGGTTCCCTTGTAATCTTTTCTTAACCCCCTTAGGAAAGAGGTGCTATTCGTATTCCCATTGCACCAGGAATTCAAAGTTGTCAGTAGTGTAGGGAAGTGCTGGTCTCTCTTTGGTGTCTGCAGAGACAGTATTGCATATGGCATTCCAATTAAAACCTGCACGTTCACGACATCCAGTCACAGTGGGACTCCTGACAGCCAGAACATGCAGAACAATGTTGGTGTAATGCAGAAGTTGAGAACACAGCATACCACAGCTTCCTGTTGATAACACTTAAGGATATTAAAAGACTTTTTTCCCATAATTGGAAATTTAACACTAAAAAGTCTACAGAAGGGGAATCAAGTGATTGCCCAAAATAATCTCTTCAGGGAAGTGATGGATTCCCTAACACTGGACATTTAAGAGTCAGCTGAACAGTGTGCTGGGCCTGCTTGTCTAGATTGGGCTTCTGCCAAAAAGATTGGACCGATGATCCTTGAGATTCCTTTCAGCTCAGTGTTTTAAGGTTAAAAGATAACCTTTAGTCATCCCTTGTTTCAGTAGCCAGGTTACCATTTTACTGCAAACCTGGCTTTTATTAGGGGCTCTCCTCCCAACAGCATTAGAAGTGGGGACAAGAGGAATGCTATTTACCAAATAACTTTAGCAGCTGATGAAGAAACACGGCTTCTGGTTGAAGAAAATGAAGCACTGATATTCTAGGCTTTAGAACAATGCCTGTAGTAGCACAGCAAGAACCACTTCAGGGGGATTTAACACTGACAAACTGAGAGCACACAGAAATCAACATCCCACTATGTAAACTGATGTTAAACAAGGGCCAGTCTAGTTGTACATCTAATTTCTTTTTTACCTGAAGTATGCAAGCAGAAGTGTGTTTGCATGATTGTACTACCAGGGTTTATTTTTAATCTCAACTATGAATATTGAACCTATGCAAACCAAATATAGCAACACAATTTAAATGAGTGAAAAATGCATGTGTGAAATGCAGCTCCTGGGCCATTTGATTCATACAAAAGAATTAAACGAAGTCAGATGTTGCAGTCTGTACTGTGAAGAGCCCATCATATATTTCTGAGTGCACACCTCAACCTGGTAGGGGGTTGTTCGGATTTATGTGGAATGGAGTTGTGTAACAACCATAATCAAATTACCTTGTAATTTAAAAATAAGTTTACTTGCTTAATTAGTCTCGTCCCACTTAAGCATATGTAGAACAAGGCAGTGTAGACTATTTAGAGTTATTAAGTAATGAGCTTTTGGTATGTCCCTTGTGCAAGACAATCCACATTTCCACACTTGAAATTGCTTTACAATTGCAAAAGGACAGATAAATTCCATGGGTGTCTGTCCAGAGCCTGAATACCTATGCTGCTGTTGACTAAAATAAACAAAGCTATTTAAAAAAAAAAAAAAAAACAAATATGTCTAACTGTGTCTGCCTTAATATACAAAAAGTGATGAATGTGATTAATTGCTTATTGATTCAACCTTCATCTGTCAAATCTGAAAGTTTTCTCAAGCCAGACAAAAAGTTTAATTTGCTTTTGTTACAGATAGACATATCTATTTTTAATGTCAGTTTACTGCCTTCCCCCTGCTGCTGCTGCTCTGTGCACAGTGATGGAGCTAAGACCATTTCACTGAAGAAATGTTTGCAGCTACTTGCAATGTTGGAATTTCATTTAGCTGCCTTTTTTTTACATAGGACAAAATTAATGACAATGGGTGTGGGTTTTTATATTAATTTGCTGTACACATAGTTCAGGTGCCTCACAAACACTGAGGGGGTGGTCTGATTACTTTTTCTTAGGTTTGGTTTTTTCTCAGGTCAAGTAACCAGCCATATATATTTTTCTCTTCAGTTTATGTAAGAGATTTATGCAGCCTTCCTAATTCTGTTGTTAAAAACAATCAAAACTGTTGCAAATTTAAAAAGTCAATATGTCAGCAACAAGAAAAGCATGCTTACTTACTTTTTGAGTACTACTGCATAGCCTAGTCCTAGAAAAAACGTCAGTCTTAGCTTCTAGTGGATGTACTGTTTATGTAAATACAAAGAGTTAATTCAATTTACTGTAAACTAGATTAAATAAGGTGTTAAAGAAGAGATCAAGCTGTTTGGGTGCTGGCATTTAAATGCAAAAAAAAAAAAAAAAGTCAGTTTGCCAAGAAAATTTTTCACCTTTATGGTTTCAGAAACAGATGCAGTGAAGCCCCATACCATTTCAGAGGAAGAAAGAATGTCATCTCCCATGTTAGAAAGCAAAATTTTGGCAGGAAGATGGAGGACAGGAGAATCGAGGAATTCGAATCTTATCAAAATCAAGCAGTAGTTTGGGACACACATGCAAGTGAGTTTGCGTTAGAGTCAATTATAAGTCAAGGCTTTGCTTAGAAGCAAAACTCCAGAGCAGGGCCCATAGATGTCCTGGCAAGTACCTGCAGGGATTCCAGCAAGAGTAAATAAAAGATTTTCAGTGGAGTGAGCAGGCATGATGGAGAGGGGATGGACAAGGAGCAGGTGACAACTTCAGGCAGGCTCCACAACTAAGAGTAAAATACTCCTTCCTCCCAGCACCGACATGTGTCCTGCTTTCACACAGCCAGCTCTTTGGGCTACAGCTGCAAGGAGAAAGAAATGCAAAGAAAAAGCTTGGATTTCACCTCAGTGGCTGGCAACAGCAAGCAAATGACCTGCTTATGGCATGGATCATCAGATGGACTCTTCTGCTTTTGGAGGACCAGAATTGTTGGTGAGAAGGGCACACCCAAGCTCTCCGAGCAGTAAAGCCTCTCATCCTTTGGACCAGAAGAACAAGATGAGCCAGGAGTAATGCTCAATCAAAGAATCAAAGCAGTGGCACAAGCCACAGTGTGCCTTGGGAAGAAGACTCCAGATATTTATGAATTTTGTAAGAAGCTGCCTTCGACTGTTCAGAGAGTCTGGCACCAGAACACACCAGCTGGCCAAAGCCTGTGGTCAAGAACCAAGCAGACCACGCGGTTGTTCCCTCGAGCTCTGCCTACCACTTTTTCAGACCATTGTAACTTGGCAGAATCAAAGATTTTAGAGGTCTTTTGTAACTATGTCTGCTCCCACACAGTTACTTAGAAGAGAGGAGAATAATTATTAAGGAGCTGGCCTGTTTACATACCAAGAAGCACTGTACTCAGGACATTTTCTGATCTACAGTGAATCAGCTTTGAATTACATTAATTGTATATGGGACAATCTAATTTGTTTTGCAAAGTTTGTTCTCCTAGCTCAAGGGCTACACATGAGCAATAGAAGGATCCCAGTAATGAGACTGCCTCTCTTGGGGATTCTGTATTTAAGGTAACTCCAGTCTTTGCTTAATGTTTTGTACTATTAGTCTTGTCTTTCTTTTAATCTTGCTAAGTTTTCTCCATTTGGCAAATACGCAGTGTAGACAAAAACCCCATCCCTAGATTTTTTCCTCTTTATATTTCAGTGAAAATGGGTCATCTCAGCAAGGAAGATTTTTTTTTTTTTGTCTACAGTAAGAAAGATTAGATCACAAGCATTGAGTTGCAGCAAAGTGCTGCATTGCCATTTTGTTTTTAAAGCGGAACTTTAATTCAGGTACCTGGAGGAGTTTGGATTAAACATAGTCTTTTCTCAGGCTACACCCACCATCTGAATTGCACCAGTATTTAAACCTTTGAGTAGTTACATATAATTTGCATCAGCTTAGTTTCCAAAATGCTACATTTGCATTCCTGCAAGAGGTGTACATGCACCATCCCCTGAGAGGTGGAAACAGTTCTCTTAAGACAGCCATATCCAGCTCCATGAACCTTCCTGACTTCTGTGTGAACCAGGTGGGAAAAAAGAAGTAAGAGTGACTGGATGGAAAGGAGAAAACAGGGAAGGGGGGAAAAAAAAGAATGAAAGGATCAGAAGCCACTGTCAGGAAATGTCCAAGGAAAGAGAAGTAAAAGAGCACAAGAAGACAGACAAAAGTGACAGACTATGAAGATCTAGCAACTGCAGGATGCTCCTCTATTGACCCTTCCTTTGCTGTCAGCTGAATCCCCAACCAAAATGTGCCTCCTCATCTGCAGCAACTGCTGTTACCATATATATTCAAATTATGCTGAGAGACAGTAGATCTAAACTGACCCTCTAAAAAAATGTTGAAATTAAAAATACGTATTATTGCAAGCAACTGTTTTTCAGATTTAAAATCAAGATAAGTTGCATTAGAAGTATGTTCAGACATAGAAGCCACTCATTTTCCTCTCTTTTTGAATCAGATACAGTCTCTTTGTATGACCCCAAAATTCTCTATACAGAGATCCCTTGTTTCACTCACTGCACAGGATGGGCTGCATTCCTGTGATGAATGAGAACAGCATAACAAAGGATAAACCTGTTCCAGTTTTCAAGATAGTAAATGCCTTGCAAGAGAAGGGATGATGTTACAGACCAGGCACATTTCAGTACCTACTGGGTCCACTAAATTCTCGCCCCAGTTCTGCCAGGTGCTGCACAGGCAGTAGGTTTTGGTGTCTGGCTGGTACTCAGTCTTTGATACCAGGGGTTGTATTTTGGAAGTAGTGATCACGAAGGCCATCAAGACAGAGGGAGCTATGCTGCAATCATATAAAGTACTGTAAAATTAATCCTAATTTTTTACATCTCAGTTCAGGCTCTCAAAACTATCCATCAGTCTTAATTTCTAGCTCTGTACCTCAGAGCTCCATATGTAACACAGGCACAATATTCTCTTACTTTTCTCATTATCGGGAAGATAAACTAATGCAGGAGTCTAAAGCTCTCAAAGTTATTTAGTTTGATCCCAGCAAGCCTTCAAGGATCATGGAAGGGAGAGCACCATAGGGAAACTGATAAAAAAATGAATCACTTAAACGCAAGGTTTGGACAGTTCACAAAATAAGCAGGGCTCAGAGCCACGCACTGCATGCTGAACATAGACACCCCCATGCTGGCTGAGGCAGAGACTGTGTAAAAGGGCAGCACAGGGAAAAAGAGGAGAGATGTGATTCTGTGCTTAAGAGCCCTGTGAGCACAGGGCAGCAGGTTACATACAGGTACTTACTATAATTCTGGCATTTTCTTATTTCATAGTGCTTGAATGTCTGAGCTAGACAGGTAGAGATTTTATTTTTTACACTGAGGACTGGTATCAATTGCTGAGGAGAATGCAAGATACAGCAGCTCATAGCTTCCATGTGTCTGTGCGAGAGAGACAATAAAGGAACTTGACACAGATCCCATTTACTCAAGGTGTGCACCACAACCTCCCACCATGCCATCTGCACCAGCCTCTGCTCTGCCAATGGGTCAAGTGTACCACATTTGCTTTGTGAGGATCTTCATTGCACCTTTGCCCCCCAAAGCAGCAACCCACGAGGTTTCTCCTCCAGCCCCTGACCAGACTCCATATTTATTTCTTCCACCTGAGACTGCTCAGTTGATTATCCGCCTCCTTTCTATCAAGTAGCCTGCAAGTGTAGTGCATGCCCACACCATTCCAGATAAACATCCCAGCCACCCAAATGAGTTTGAAAGGAAGCCAAGTGACTTTGCCTATCCCCGTCTCAAGCTCCCACTTTGAATAATGTCTGTGTTACACAACATCACAACAACATACCAGCACAAATCCTGCTTCCCACGGCCCTTGGTGCCAGGGCTACCTGCAGTCTGAAATACCTTCTTAGACCACGCTTTATTTTTTTTTCTTATTTTTTTTGGCTTGGCTCTGAGTGCGCAGAGCTGAGCCAGCACCTCTGTCTGCTACATGGGGGTTAGCTGTCCTTGCCGAAGGAGTTGTCAGCCACAGCACGACAGGTGACAGCCGTTTCCTGTTTCTGAAAGCAGTGTTACCAACCACACCATCCCTCTCCTTGATTTAGAAAGCTGTTTGGTTGTCATCTGGTTCTGCACTTCCACATGCAGGCTGAGGGCTGTAACAGGAAAAACAGCACTGAGGTTACACGATACTTTCCCTTTTCAAACCACTCAGCGAGGAAACCCACAGGAATTGTTTATTAACATTTCCCACAGACTAAACCCAACAGGTACCAGCAAGCAGTCTTGCTCCCCTGCATTTTCTACTGCAACATAACAACAAAGGAGCATGCTCGAGAACCACTATATGGAATGAGGTATCTGTTTAATTTTACGCCTGTGGACCTTCTATGTTTGCAGTTGAAGGTTTATGCCAATTATACTTCTCACCTGTATCTGCCAAACGGATTCTTATTAATGGGGGAAAAAAAGCAATAGTAGAATTTTTCTCAGCATAAGGGATGAAACCAATCCCTGCTACTATAAATTACAAGCAAGAGCAGAGCTTATCTCAGGGATTTTTTACAGTCACCTCTTTTTGCAGTTTCTAAAAAGTAGTCTCAAACCTTTGAAGTTTTCGAATCTAAATTCCTGCTTACAACTACTAAAAAATGAGGGTTTTTTTCTGGTATCCACCAATTCTCAGAGGCACTACCTTCCGTAGTGACATTACAGATGCCAGTCCCACAGCCTGTGCTATGCAGACAAACACCCACACCTTGAGTCCTCAATGGACCCACATGCCTGGTAAGTCAGAAATCCAGCAACAAACAGCAGTAACAAAAGCACAATACATGCTGCAACACGTACAGTGGAGATGTAAGTCACGTCACTACAAAACACCAGCCTCCACTCTGCAAATATAAAAAAAAAATCTGCAAGAGGCATAGATTTGAGATGAAATGTAGTGATTGCAAACCTAATAGAATTCAGTGTTTTAACCCTAGACTGTACAATGTCTGGCAACCTTATTTCAACATTGTTTTTAAACAGAGAGTACAGCAAAATATTGCTCTTGTTTTCCTTTTGAAGGCATAAACCACCTAAAATGATTAATAAGTAAAAATACAGGAACTAGTAAACATTTCAGCTTTTCCTTTGAGATATTAAAGCTTCCAGTTTGGTTTGGTTCTGAAAGCTTCTAAACAAATTATGTAAATTACCTATACTAAATATTGGTTTGCAACAACAACAAAAGGAGTTAATGATGATGTTACTTTTAGTCTTCTAAAGTTATGCTAATGAAAGCACTAATCAAAGATTGCAGTCACATTTTCAGTCCTTGCCTGCTGTAGGTGGATTTCATTGAGCAATAAGATTTATAGCTTCATCATGACACATCGTATATAAGGCTGAACTCATTCAGCTGCGAATGAAATGTGATTCGGGGACTGTTTCACCAGCTGGGGATGATTAGGGCTTATCACAGATAGGTCTAGGAAAGGGCTGGGAAATACTTAAGCTTGTTTTGCAGTTGCTTTGAGCTCTTAGGAAAGGAGCAGTTTCTCTACAATATCAGCCTGAAGTTTTCTGCCCATACAAGAGAGGTAATAATAAAGTTTATAACTGATTTACAAGTGATAGGGTTACATGAAGTCTGACAAAATACTACCAAATCTTTCTGGTTTAGTGCCTTTTAAATTGTGAGATGGGTACTTTGTCTTCTTAGTCAGCTCAAAAAAAATGTTGATTAAGGAACTGGCTTCAGACAAACCTTGCAGAACTTGCTCTATATGATGCATATTGACTTGAAATTCTGCTTTTAATAGTTGCCTGCTGGCAGAACAAGCAACTCTGTGTAGGTTTCCCACAGCAAAAAGGGGATCCTAAACATAGTTTCTGCTTATGGGATGGCTCTGTATTAACTGTAAGCAGAAGGGCCACTCAAACATATAAGTTACTGAATAATTTAAAAATAATCAATATAATAAGAAGGTAGCTCCTACCCGCATAAAATACTTTAAATGCAGAGGAAGTTAGAAGTTAAACTGTGATTTCTAGAATATCTTGTCCATACATGCTATCAGCTGGGGAAATAAAAGGGAAAAATAAAAAATCTATGTGAGTATTAAAATACCTGTCTCCTTAACAAAGACTCTACCTCAGCTGCAGAGCAGATTTCTGTTTAAAGCCCTTATTGCTGCAGGGAGCTGAGCACTTCCTTGTCCTTTCCTTAGTAAGGGTGGTCTCCAGTTCCTCTTAAAAGAGAACTGCTGCCTGTCAACTGAAAACTACACGATAACTTTTAAAAATCAGTAGATTTCATGAACTGCGAGACTTCAGATTGGGTGATTAAAAGACGGAGAGGTTTTTCAGAGTGGATTGGAGAAATACAACCTCAAATATTGCAGAGCACAGTAGAAAAAGCTTCCCTGTTTTTATTTAAAGTAGTTATTGTTATAAAATACATACCATTGTGATTCTTCTGTAGCCTAAAGGAAGATTTCTCGAGAGGCTTGTGTTTTCTGTGAATGTCTCTTATTCAGGTCAAATTCAGTAATTTTTGTAGAAGAAAGCCATTTTCTTTTCTATTGAACTAAAGGCTCGCATATCTAAAATTCCCCTACAAATGGACAGTGGGTTCTGTAGATTTGTTTTTGAAAAATGTTGCTCTCTTGTATCCCAGAATATGTTCATGATATTTAAACATGTGTTTAGATATGGCAGAGGGGGAGGTTAAGCTCTGTAACATGAATGTGGTGGGGGTTTTGTGTTTTTCTGGAGTTTGTGGGGTTTCTGTGTGTTTCGTTGTTTGTTTTTTTTTCTTTCCATGACTATTTTATGTGGTTCTAAGATTGTACCTGACAAGATTTTAACATCAAGGTGCTCAGAAACACTTCAGAGTAGTGCTTGCTTTAGAAATGCAAGTACACAGTGCCAGTCTGAGATAAGCAGTCATCCAGAGAATTGATAGGTCAGCAAACCTCATGCTTACAGGTCAGGTCCTACTTCTTCCCTAATGATGTTATTTACTTATCACACTCCCTTTGAAATAATTTCATTCTGTATTTGACTTCCGATAAGAAAAAGCAGTCGTGAGAGCTGTACCTAATACAAATCCTTTAAGTGTCAGCATTCTGGTGACATTAGCCAAGAACTAGATGAAGAAATGGTTTTGTTCTTTTGTTTAATACTGCCACAGTCCAACTGGAGCTTATAGGACACTGACCCACACAGAAGGCACCCTGGCCCTTTCTGAGATGTTATCCCAGACCAGTGCACGTGAGTGGTACTGCTTCCAGTACAGATGCTGGGGCTGCACCTGGTGCTCCTCAGTGGGGCTGGGCTGGGTTGCAGAATTTCGTGATGGGTTCTTTCCTTTGGGCCTGTACTGGAGGCTACAGTGTCTCCGTTCTGTGGACTCTGCCCAGTGTGGAAGGACAAGGCCGAGTGCTCTCCAGAGGGCTTCCCTGAGGAAGCTCAAAGCCAAACTCCTCTTCTTTGGAACTGGCTGAGGACACTGTCTATCCTTCCTTACTGCTAACTATAAAGCACTGCACAGAAAAATGTTCAAAATTAGGCCAGAAAGAGGAAGAAAGAGAAGCATAAGTTAGCATATTTTTCTGTGGATTAAATTAATTAAGCCCCTTTTGAGGTTGAGGGCAAAGGAGAAGTGAAAGAGTAATGATAATAATTTTTTTTTTTAAGTGCTTATTCATGGAGGCTTTTGTCAAAAAGCACAGAAATGCTGCTCTTAGTCTGAGGAAGATTGTCAAGGAACTGACTGACATTCCCAAAGTTTCTCTCTTTACTGTTGTTAAATTTAACTCTCTTGGAACAGAAGAATTTAGGTTAGGAGGAGGATCTGGAGGCCATTTGGTCCAACCCTTGCTCATGGCAAAACTGGTCTCAAAGCCAGGTCAGTCTGCTCTGGCTCTTGTCCTGTTGAAGTACGGAGACTCAACCTCTTTCCTGGGTAGCCCATTCCAGCACTCCCCCACTTTTCCTGTAGGAAATTTAGGTCATTGTGGTGCTATTGCCTTCAGGGTTTCCAGACTCAGACCAGCAGGTTTCCATTGTCTTTGTGTTCCATAAGGTGCACCACATGAAGTGCAAATTTAATTATGGCCCAAGTACTAGGCTAGTGGGTTTTGTTTGTTTAACTAGGATTTCTGATAAAGGTTCCCTGGAAGCTCTGGCAGCAATAAGCAACTACCTGGGCTCGAGCTTTACCACCCTCTGCAGTGAGTACCAGGGCTGGAATGTACTGTGCCATAACATGCCATCCTCCACCAGCCCAGCTCCTGACCCAGTGGCTACAGCAGCACTCTGGCTGTGCATTGCATGGCTCACTGCAAAGCAATCTGGCTAGAGGCTGCAGTGTCAAATACTACCGTAGGATTTTAACATGCCTCAGAGAAGGGAATTGGGATATAGCTTTGTTGAAACATAACTTAATTTTTTTCTTCTCCCTCCGTACAACTAAGAAACAGTAGGACAGTTGGACTGATTAAAATTAGTTACGTTCTAGTTAACGGGATTAGGAATATGGCCAGAAGCCATGCTTCTACAGGGGAGAAGAGCACTAAGGTACAAAATGTGCTACCCCAAACACCCTCTGCTGAGTGAGGGCCAGATAACTTGGAGCATCCTATGCCCCAGCTTTGGAGGATCTTTGTCTGACCATAGCAGCCAGCAGAAAAATCACAAAGGGCATGTGAACAGGTGCTCAAATGCCTCTTGTGGCTTTGCCACTAAGGCAGATACTGTTTCAACTAAGATTTATTGTCCTGAGCTTTATTTTTGAAGGCTTTACTTTTACTTCAGCTCTTACCTGCCTGGCTGTGAATGCAAACAGGCAGACCTAGACATGCAAGTTAAACGTGCTGCCTTATGTAGGGAGGATTATTATGAACTTTCTGTAACATGTTTTCATAGATATGCTCTGAGGATTTTTACATGAGAAGATACGAATATTTCACGTGTAGCCATTGTACTTCAAGATTAGATAATTTCTGATACCTATTAATTCCTTTCCCATCCCAATGCAAGTTAAGGATTTTACATTCCTCTATTCAGTGAAGACTCTTGCAGAAGTGCAGTACAGCAGATGACATGTTTCATACCTGCCTGTGAGGGCTAAGAAGGGTTCACTGCAGCTCACCTCCTGTTTGTTGTACAGCACTTCTCCACTGACAGTGGTTCAGCTCCTGATGGAGGACCAAAACATTCCCAGCGAGGTGCCAGCAGCCCTGAAGCGCCTGGCCAAATACATAGTGCGTGGTTTCTATGGTGTAGAGTATTCCCTGGCCCTGGATGTGCTGATCCGCTACCCCTGCGTGAAAGAGGATGACTTGTTAGAGCTGCTCAAGTACGAGCGTAAGCAGCTGCGCACTGTCCTCAACACGCTCAAGGCAGACAAGCTGGTGAAGCTGAGGATGAGAGTTGAAACGGGGCCCAACGGGAAGAGCACGAGGCACAATTACTATTACATCAATTACAAGGTGCTGGTGGATGTGGTAAAATACAAACTGGATCATGTACGTCGGAAAATAGAAGCAGATGAGCGGGATTCAACTACCAGATCCTCTTTTAAATGTCCATCTTGCTCTAGCTCTTACACGGACCTTGAAGTCAACCAGCTCTTTGATGCATTTACAGGTGTGTTACTTATATTGCTTATTTGCTGTTATCCTAAAGAATAACCCCGATAGCACAAAATTGTTTCCTAAGCGAACTTTGCAATAAAAGCATGCAATAACATGCAATAAAAGCATGTTTGTTAGGGTATGCTTCTTGTTTGCTGATGGATGAGGATCTGGGACAGGGATGCTGGTGGGTGAGGATAAGAGAAACGCCACACAAAAGGAAGAATAATTCTGAATGTATGAGCTGGTATTGGGAATCAGATTCCAGGTCTCAGCTTTGCTTTGAACCTGGTTGAGTAATCTTAACTCATCCAAGTCTTGTGAATCTCAGTTCCTCATATGGAAATATGAACACAGTATTCACTTTACTGTGTTTTGAATCTCTTAGTTAATCCATTTGTGTGGTCAATTCTTCTGACAGAAGAGTTGGACAAGATGGGTAAAACTGTTTGCAGTCACCTACTGTAATAAGCATCTTGCAGCCCAGTAGTACCAGAGCTGTTCTGTCACTCCTGGGCTGGGAAGTTCAGGCTCCTCCCAGGTCAACATGACACATCCACAGCAGAAGTGGTGTCAGAGCTTGTGGATTTTTCTTCTCTAAAATCAAAGTAACTTACGAGAGTATTCTTTCAAAATGAGTCAAAATGGCGTAATAGTGCAATACAATACTCAGAGCACAGCTACTGTGATGACATCTGGGTCATGGGATCTGCAAAGTATGCCAGAGCCAGGAAGAATGAACTTTATATGACTAACCTGAAATGCTAGGGGTGAAATTTGTGTTCTGCCAGTTAGCAAAATCATCCCTTTCTTCTAAACAGAGGGACTCTGTCGAGAGTTACTGAAACGCACACGTTGAGGCTGGTGATATATTTTCACGGAATAAGCTTGAAGTTTTGTTTGTTTGTTTTCCTGAAGACATAAATATAGGATTTTAGCATATGCTTTGACTGACTCTGGAACAACTAAAACCACATGCTACTTATGCTTGAAAATGTATTTTTTTTCTTACATTAAGAACTGAGGAGATAGGAGAAGAAAAAAATAAACTGATGATAGTACATGTCCATCCAGCTTAAATTTCTCTCCTGAGACATTTCTCACTTGCATAGCAAGTGTGTAATACCAGTCTGCCTCAAGTTTGCCTGTAGAACTGAATTCCCCTTGTTAATGTGAACAAATAGCTAAAACCAGAATGTCTGGGGAACTGTCCAGGCTGCAGACTGCTTAACAAGGTACTGCTGATCTTTCTGTATTCTATAAATGAGAATTCCCCCTTTGGAAAATGTTGCAGAGACTTTCCGCTGCACTTACTGCAACACTGAAGTAGAGGAAGATGGCTCAGCCTTTCCGAAGCACGACGCTCGAACCTTGCTGGCCAAGTTCAACGAGCAGATAGAGCCTGTCTTTGTGCTGCTGCGTGAGACTGAAGATATTGTGCTGCCCTATGACTTGCTGGAGCCTCAGCCAACAAAAATACCAGAATTATCAGGAAGGTAAAATACTGAATTTGCAGCCTACTATGTATTCCATTCTGCTCTGTTCATTACACTCTGCTATTTAATGAACAAGTCAGTAATATCTAAGGCATCCTAAATTATCATCATGCCTGTTTCGTTTTCTGATACATTTTTAAAAGTAATTTATTTCCCAGATTACTCCTTCACCTAATGTTCATAGTCCTTTCTGTGAGAAAGTAATGTTTCTCTATCAGTGTGCTTCATCCAGAGATGCACTACTGAAAAGACCTTGCAAAAATCACTGGTTCAGAACCACTTGCCTCTGAGATGAGGAAAAAGGGAATGTAAATTATTTTAATACAGAGCACTTGTTGAAGCTAGTCTGCTGACAAAACATGTTTTTGGGGTTTGTTTGGGGTTGTTCACTTTTATTTGAATGGGAACTGGGGGGGTTCTTGCCTGAATTCTGCCTCTTCAAGATGTGATACCTCATTCAGCTTTGATCTGAAGTTGGGCTCAAGTGTGCTGGAATCCTGCAGTCGCCCTGAAAAATGGGCACACAGAAGTTCCTCTTTTGGCCTTACATACACCGAAAATTTAACTATTGATGTCCAAAACTCAAAGCACAAGAAGAAAAGAAGAGAAAAAGCACCTGAAAAGCAACCTATCTGGTTGTCACAGAGCACTGTGGAAGGAGCAGCAACAGCCACCAACAATAGTGTTGGTAAGTTTAATGCATTAGCAAATAAATTCAGCAGCCTTGGTGCATTTAAATACAGCTCTCCCATTGAAAATGTAGTGAGCTTGGTTTAGAAGATAATGTTTCAATTCTGTGTTAGTGGTTATCAGATCTTGGTTTCCAAAATCTAGTTTTTAGACTGATTGAGTAATTTTCTTAAATCCAGAGGTCAGGTAGCACGTCCTGAAACTTTCTGGCTTTAGCCACGCAGTAATGTTAGTGGTAATCTTTAGAGTGAAAAGCTTTTAGAAATATCTGTACTTTCAAGAGAATTCTAGTATAGGTAAAAATGATCCAGAGGAGAAAAAATCACCTATGTAGGATGCCTGTGGTAACTGTAAACTATTGTTCCCTCTAACACTTAGTATTGTGTATTAGGAGTAAATGCTTCTGAAGAAACTGAAGAAAGTGTTAAAGAAACTGTCACTGATAATGAAATCATCAAGACTCTTCTGATCCATGAATCCAAGTTATCATCTAGCACAGACCAGGCTCCTGTTGTCAAAAGCAAACTACATGGATCACACAGTGCTAACAGTGAGTCTGAAGAGGATCCCAAGCACCCAAGAGGAGCAGGAATGAAAGAACCAGGCAGCAACTTAGAGCAAGAGGAGGAACAGGAAACTCTGGGTCCTATTTTAATGGTAGCTGGTCAGCCCTGTTCATACCGTGAAGTTAGTGAAAATCCAGAGCTTGTGTCTCTCATGACAAATGAAGAGAGAGACACTTATATAAAAGTAGGACAAGAAATATTCCAGTCTATCTTTGAGTAACTACTACTGTAGAAATATGCAACCTTGTATAGAATGGATGAAGGCTTCTAACTTTTGTTCTTCCAAGTTTACCACTGAAGGGTTAAGTTTTGTTTGAACTTGCTCTTAAGCAAGATGGTAATCCTTTAGTAGGTAACCGCAGTTCAAATATTATCACTGCAGCCACAGCAAGTGTTTTCTGTTGTAACGCTCAGACTTTGTGGATGATGTAATTAGTTGTGGAGCATGAATCATTTCAGGATACATTTGGATCTGATTAAAATAACATTTGAAAAGCAGTGATGCAATCTGTAGTAAGAAATAAATTATTCTACCTTCCTCCCAGAAGTAACAGTTACTTCCCATAGTGAAAATGAGTCCAAATCAAGTATGACTTGGTTTCATTCCATACGAGTGTTCCACTGGTTAGGTCACTCACTATACAACAGTAAAGGACAGGCGTCACACAGCAGCTTCCTCCAAAAGGAAGAGCTGTTACTAAATTGCATGAGCAATAGATGAGAACAAACTCTGGCCTCTGAACTTTCATCTAAGAATAATTTTTCCAATTCTTTGTACTCAGGGCACTACAGAACCATCTTGAGTGATGAACAGTGCAAGGAGCATTGGACAGAAAAATGTAACATTTCATTTTGGTCCAGATCAGTAAGGGAGAAAGCGATGTATCAAGCACAAGATTTTGTTTGTCCCATCTCACTCCCACACTCCCCAGTGTTCTTTAAAAGCAAATGACAAATTCTACTTGAACTGAACTGCATGAGTAGAAGGATAGGCATTAGGCTTAGCTTCTTCAACAGTTCTACTTGACAAGGGTTAATGAAAGTAGACTAGAAGGGCACAAAGCAAAACACAGGAGGTTTCTTCTGAATGTTAGGAAACACTTCACTCTAAGGGTGACTGAGAACTGGCACAGGTTGCCCAGAGAGATGGTGGTCTCCCACCATGAAGGTACTCAAAAGCCACCTGGGGAAACAGGCCCTCCAGAGATCCCTGGCTGACCATTCTGAGATGAAAGGATAGAGAGAAAGTATGACCCAAGAAATACCATTTCCATGCATTCTTCACATACACATACTGTTGTGGTTTTGACTCTGAGGCAGTTTTCTTTTCAGTAGCTGATGTGGGGCTGTGCTTTGAATCTGTGCTGAAAATAGTGTTGACAACATAGAGATGTTTTCATTATTGCTGAGCAGCACTTGCACAGAGTCCAGGACTTTCCTGCTCATCATCCCATCACCCCAGCGAGGAGGCTGGGGGTGCACAAAGTGTTAGGAAGGGACACTGCCAGGACAGCTGACCCACACTGACCAAAGGGCTACTCCACACAATCTGGCATCATGCTCAGCATATAATGCTCAAAGAAGGAACGGTGCCGGGACACTGGCTGTCCGGCTGGCTGTGTTTGCCAGTGCCTGGCACCCGCCCGGACGGGAGAGGATGGCGGAGGCTGCTCGCGGGCGCGGGAGGGTCGGTGAAGTTCCAGTTCAGGTTCACCAGACCCACCGGTGGTGCGGGCGCACTGGAAGGCAGGAAGGAGGGAGGGAGGCGGAGGGGCTTCTCAGGGTAGAAGGTTTATTCCGGCGTCATGGTCACACAGAGAAGCCCCGAAGGGCCGTTACGCAGGAGTTTTATCTTTTACAGAGTGGGAGGGGAGAATACAGAGCATCCAATGGTGCAGGGATGCTGGGTTTGAATTCTCGCGGGCAAGGGTACAAACCAATAGGGAGCATTGTGGGAGGGGAGGGATATCGTGGAAGAGAAATCTCTCTTGAGGGAGGAGGCAGGCACAGGGAAACCGGGATGAGATGGCAGTGGCCAGTTATGGGGGTATGCTGGCCATGGAAGCGGCCATAACGCACTGCAACAGAACGGGGGACAGGTAGAGTGATGGCATTTTTTTTCCCCAAGTCTTTGTTATGCAGCATGGAGCCCTGTTTTCCTGGAGGTGGCCAAACACCTGCTTGCCATTTTGCTTTGCTTGCATGTGTAGCTTTTGCTTTACATATTAACCTGTCTTTCTTTCAACTATGAAGTATTTTGCTTTAACTCTTCCACTTCTCTCTCTGATTCCACTGTTTGGGGAGTGAACAACCAGCTGCTTTGGTGCTCAGTTACTGGGGGTTAAGCCCACCATTCCAGGGCAAGAATTCAGGAATGGTGTATGCTCATGCTCTCTCTCGAGCTTGGAATTTAATGATTCAACATATAAACCAGCCTTGTTTCAAATATGCACACGTAATCTCACTCTACTTTATTAAAAATGTCCTCTTTCAGGTCTGACTGATTCTTGGGCTAAATTAGTAGTTAAAACTTTGATTGTTTCAGGTTCACAGGTTTACCATTTTGAGGACCAAGGAACTATGTTGTGACAAAGGCAAAGTTGTTTTCTGCATACAGTAGTAGCACCGCTTTAAAGCCTGCAGAGTAACTAAACTGTCTTCAAACCTTTTGATAATCTACTTTCATCCTTGGATGTGAGAGGCATGTGACCATAATCTGCCCTTTCAAAATTCATTCATAAAACCTAGAGACACTCCAAACAAACTAGAAAAAAATCACAGAGGAGTTACATTCTCATTTTATTTAAACTTCAAGCATATTTAGGCTTCACCATCACTATACTGTCTCCCACACTATATAGCCATATTATCACACTAACCTCAAAGCAACACAATCCTGATTTAAAGATGGCCAGTGCTTTTCAACGACTTTCAGAAAAGCCTTGTGTTTACAGTAAACAGGATCTTTATAATGCAGCAGGTCTGCTGAATAAGCTACTTCTAGCTCAGTTTTATGACTTAGTGTTATTATCAACTCTGATCTGAAAAACTGAACAAAGTTTTCCAATCTACTTTTCTGTAATTCTGATTCCACCTTTACCATGAAACTCCAGGAAGTGCTGACTTCAACTGTTTTTTAAAAACATTAACTTTAATTGTAGTTTCCTAAATTTCATTATAAAGTCAAACACTTTAGGAACAGATTCTACAGACTTTCAATTGCAGCAATTTTAAGAGTTACTTGTGAAAAGATACTAACATTTTCAGACAGGTTTAATCCTTTGAACATTGAAAGGATTCAGCAAATGCAGAAAAATACAGCTGGTTTCTGCAGTTAACTACAAACCCAGGGTGTTCAACTGCACCTCAGATAAATGTGCGGAGAGAAAGGCATTCCATAGGCCATGAACAGAAACTTTTTCGTTAAAGACCAGCTATACTCTAGGCTATAAAGGCAACCTGTAGGTATGTACTGTGTCTCTACCTTGTATTTGTAGAAGATGCAAGAAACTTGGAGAATTTCTTGTCCCAGGAAAATTAGCAGTGTTTCTTGTAAGAGAAGTAACAAACTGCTACAAGCATGCCAATAAGTCAATTAATTTCCAGCAACAAACTCAGCATACCAGTGTGTAAGCCAAAGAAAAATTTTCAAAAGAGAAAATTTACAGACAAGTCCAAACTTTATTTAAAACTACCATTTTGAACAATTTTAAAATTACCAAACAAGTCACAATAAAAAATTAAGACAGAAAAAGAACGGTGCAGCAAAACTGAACAGAAGTGGATTCAGTTCCAGCTGTTTAAACTGCCACAGGCAGAAGATCACATACCTATCCTAAGAGGCAGTGTGTTAAAAATTTTACATTTTTATACACTTCCAGAATTCTGAGAAATTACTGCTGATCTTCCATATGCATTTGTATATATAGAATTTATAAATGCAGATATCTTCAGGTTATTCTTACGCATTTTGAGCTCCAAAAGTTTCTGTAAAATAAGAATAAAATCATTGTCCAACATCTACAAGGCACCAAACAGCTCCTGACCACATTTCAATTCCTATTACATTCTCACAAGCATTTTGAGGCATGGCTTACTTGGAACAGCTCCAGCCATCCCCCCATACATAGGTTAAGAATGGCTTAGAGGTAGCTACAACTTTGGTGTGGCATGGCATTCTTGGTCAGACTGTTCCCATAGCAGGCCTGTGCATCAGTATCCACCAAATGGGCACAACAGACTTGTGCTGGTATAGCTGTGGCAAGCAGAATGCTGACAGGCAGTGAACGAAATGGAAGGAATGTGCACCTTCCTTCACACTGTGTTCTGGAAAAAACTGTGCTGCCACTGCAAATGCATTAAAAGTAAAGCAGGTTCATCAGCTTACACCGTTTGAGGAATCAGAACGAGGTACACTAGCAGAAAACTGCTGCTATCAGAATACCCAGTTTATGCCTTTATTTACTGCCATTACTGTACGCTCCACTGGAGAATTATGAGTCTAACAATAAAATAGAGAAGTCTCTAATACTGTAATTTTGTCACAGTATAATAGTAAAAAAAATGAAATATTTTCTCTGACCTTCATTATCATTAAGTTTTTGCATGTTTCTAAAAAATATTTAATGAAAAATTTTATTGCTATCAAGCACACTGGAACTTTCTTCTACCTCACGGTATACTTTATTTGAAAAATAATTTCTTTCTCCGTGAGGAGATATTTACTATTCTGAAAAGTCTCTTGAATGTTTCTATCACAAAAAATACTGAGCAGTCTGTCAGGAAATTATACTGAGCATTATTAAATCAGATAATAGCAATTATAATTTACAATATTACTAAATCCAAGCTTGTGTAACAAGAAACAAAAATACTACTCCATTTGAATAAACCATTATGTTGTGACATGCACTTTAAATATGTTAATTTTTATGACTTTATCAGCCACAGAATCTATCAAAGTATATAGAAGGGACATGGACAGCAAAATAAATCCCTTCATATAAATACAACATTTTCAAATGCATGATAACAAAACTCAGTATTTTTACACCATCATGATAACTGCTTACTTCAATCAGCGCTATTTAAATTCTAGCATTCCAGAGTGTTTTCCCAATTTGTGTGCAGGATATAGAAAATAATCTTTACCAGGTTCTTTCAATGTTTGGGCATCTCCTACTAATTCTTGATCTTGAGCTCCACCTCCATCCAGTAATTCATCAGACAAACTGTTGCTTTGGGCCTCCGTTTCCATTTTCTTCATTAAATCTGCCTTTGAACAGAAAAAGCAAATCTCAAAATTATGGATAATTCTTACTGCTGGGTAACACAGACATTTAGGGTATGCACTTCTAAACAACACTGCCACAAATAATAGCAAAATACCTCTGAATACACAGCAAGTTTGAGGGGCAAGTCTTCAACTTTCACAAAGTCATCTTCATCAGATTTTTGACTTACATTTCCAGAACCAGGTTCCTGTTAATAAAAATTGTGGTATTTAAGAAGTTCTATTTTGTTTTATTTTCACTCCAAAACTATTAAAGTACCTAAAAAAACCCCAATGTGCATATCAAATTTGCAGATGGAAATGAAACAAGACTGCAAACCAGAAATAACAATGAAATAGAAAAAAGCTTCTCGTTTCTCTTGGATATATCTTAACTGAAATATACACATTTCCTCATTCACTAGCACAGGTGACTCTGTATCAGGGCTGCCAGCCATGGAGCTTTCAGAACTTGCACCAGATTTGTTTTCTGCACATGTGGTATCAGGTGTTTGAGTTTCATTCACTGCTAAAGATGAGCTTGATTCTTCTGTTTTCACAGTGGCTGTTATAAAGGATTCTGGGGTACTGACTGTTGAAGCTGGTGTATTCTCCACGACACTGAGGTAATGAGGCACAATTGTAGCCACATCTTGTTCACCTAAAACCACAGAATTAGATTTTAACTAGGCAGAGATAGTAAAAGATTCTGAACATATAAAAATGCCAGATTATTATACTTTTAAAAATTATGATCCAAAGCTACAAATGAGCAATGAAAATGAATTATAGTTTCTCAGACCAACACAAAGCTGACTGAAGTAAAACATCATATTTATACTCTTACACACTTAAGTATAAGCAATTTATCACATGAGAGTATGTGACGATTTCTGACTCAACAGTTTTAAAAAAACTCACAAAAAACAGAACTAAGCAACCTACTATAAAATAATTATTCTAGCTATGAGGAGATACAATACAGAACAATAAATTCCTTAATATTTTGCCACTCTAATATTGATTTTTAGTCTACAAAAGAAAAAGGCCAAGAGCAAAACTAGCATTTGCAACAGAAAAACACAGGGAAGGAGGTAGTAACAAGTTACACTAGAAATAACATTCATACAACCCAATAGTGCTCCCTTCTTTTGAATAGAAATTAATTTCTTGGTTCTTAATCAGTTACAACATTACTCACAGAAAAAAAATTAAAATATAAAGTGATTTCAATAACTAGTAAAATGGTAGCAGAAAAAACAAGTACTAGACAAATCTAAATATCAAAACACAGACAAATTAATTCTGATACAGCTGTGTGCCAAAAGCTGCAAAAATCAGCTAAAATTCTTGCTCCTGTCAAGCACCAAACCCACATCTACCTAAGTAAGATTATTCCACGTTTCCTCTTCAAAAGGTTTGCTGTGCCAATATCAACACAGATATATCCAGGCAACTGATACAGTTCCATGAAAAAGACAGTCCAGTAAATTTGATCATCTTTCTCTTTATTACATGTATGACAGGCAGTGTCCAAGATAATTCTCATAATACACAAATTCATATGGAAGTGTTAGTCTCTCAGTTACTGCATACAGGGCTTACCTTTAACATTAACAGGTTCTTGTTCTGATGACAAAATCTCATTGCTGTTTGCCTTACTTAGTTCTTGGTTTGAAGTCTGTTGGGGAAGGTAGAAATGAGTTAGAACAAAATTTTACTGATCAGCTTCATAGCTTATTGGCTAATTTACTAACTAGAAACACACTGTACACTTGCTCCATGACTTTGGCTTTTCACTAGTTTGAAATAAAGACAGCAAGTTGCTATTTGCCAGCTAGTCAGCAACAGTTTACAAAACCATTAACACTGATATGCATGTTTTATCTGAACATTTTCTTTTCACTACAGTAGTTGCCAGTAAACTCTTTGGTTCAACTTAAAAGATCTACTGGTTTAGCCTTTAAAGTAAAATGTTCCAATTACATCCTTGCCTAATGTTAATACCTGTTGAGCAAACCAAAGTTTCAAGAGACTGTCAACCTTATTTAATATGCAAAGAACTGACAATTCTCCAAAACCAGATCACACACATTTAAATGTTTTTAAGAAAACTACTAGTGAAATGACAATCATACCCAGTAACATTTGACCATTGTCCCAGAAATAATTATCACATGACAAGGGCGGAAAGACAAACAAAAGAAATGCTAGCATGTAAGAGTGAATGACTCTCAACTAGTTCTTTCTCTTTGTTTGCTGAGATCAAGTTCTAGTTAAAGGTTTAAAATGATGCTTTTTTGAAAGTTTAACTTCTCACTTGCAGCTTAACATTTTTTCTCTCTCATGGCAGATGTAAACATAAGTTTTGTCTCTGTCCATCCATCCACTCTGGCATAGGCTGTAATAAACTCAGGTGAGGAATGCTACATTTTGCATGTAGCAGCTATTGGTATCAAGCAATTTCTTGTATTATTCTTTTACTTTCAATAGTACAAAAACAGTGCAACAACAAAAACTGAGGTACATATAAATATGTAATGAAAAGCTTGCACTGACACAGGTTTGTTCTGGTTTTACAATTTTGGTGGTACCTGTTCATTCTCAGTTGTTGTTTCACTGCTGGCCTGTAGTGATGTTTGCACATCAACAGGTCCTTCCTCAAATTCTATTTCTTCATCTTCATTTTCATCTTCTCCACTGCCATAGTTAGTCAGAGCTTGGGTTTCTGCTTTTGATAAACCTAAAGGCAAATCAGTGTAAAACCACCTCTGAATTGCCAAATCCTGTTGGGGAATTCACTGCAATGATCTGTTATACCCCTTACTTCAAAACATTCTTTAAGATTAAGATATAGTAATAACTTAACTTTCAAAGATCCGTATGCTTAACAGCAGCTATATTATGAACAAACACCCCTGTGTTGGTGTGAAATGTCAAAGCTATTAAACAAGTTGGTACAAAGAATATAAATGGTAAAGGAATCCAAGCCAGAAGTAGTTGGTGTAAGACAAAAAACAGGACAAAAAATTAATAAATATATGCAAGCTTTACTTTAAAGTAAAAGCACATTTTTAAAAGCCATATTATTTAAATGAAACACTGCATAAAATTTCCACAGCTTTCACATCATTCAGGTTAAAGGCTGAGAAACTTCAAGTTAGGCTGAGACAGGATATATAACTTAATGAATCTGGTTCTAATATATTTTTACACATCTACTCATTATGAAAAAAATGAGCTCCTCTAATTGGAATATTTAACCCTTGACATAATACTAGGAAATACAGTACTGCAAAACTTTCACTGACAAAGACTGACTATAAAATCTGCAAGAGAAGGTGTTACACAGCACTACTTCATGCAAATCCTGTTGTAAAATTAGCTGGTCAAAACTACAGTGAAAGCACTGAATAATGAACTATATAAAAGTGCCTTACTTATTGCCACTGGACCGCTTTCACTTTCCTCATCTTCCTCTTGATCAGATGCATCAGACCTAATACTTTCAGGCACTCCATTACCTGCACACATTTCTGAGTCCGGTACTTGTTTAGCAGTTTCAGTCTCATCCTTGTCCTAGGAAAACATGGAATACTGTGCAATTTCATGCTTACCTAAAGACTAAGCTAAGGTTTCTGCATAAAGGAGTAATTTTTGTTTCTCAAAAGTAGAAAAGTATCTACTAAAAATCTAGTCATTATAAACGTAAAAGTCTAGTCATCATAAAAGTAGTCATTAAGGCCTTGAAATGAATACAGTAGAACAATACTCCTAAAACAGAGCATCAGAACTTCCTGTAAGAGATAATGTCAGACACAGCTTTCAAGGACCTCATAACTACTGAGTATTTCATTATCTGAAAAGGTTGACATTGATCAGCATGCTAGGTTAAAAAAATTCTTCAAAATAGATTTGTCATTATCAAGAAGACACCTGCGTTATTATGTTCCAGCAACTTCCCTGCCCCTCCTAAATGAGGAGTAAAAATATTCCTAACTGCAGCTTCTCATTTCTTTAGCATTATCTCCTCAGTCTTCTCTGCTGAATGATTTGCTACATATGCTAAGTCAGAAAATTCTGTTCTTCCTATATGAACCTCCAGTAAAGCCCTGAGTTTGGCTCCAAATCTTGAAAGGAGTCTTCTACACTACAGCAACCACAAGTGGTATACAGCTTCCCACTTTTACTTCCAAAGCAGTGTGACATATGACAGAAGCTCTAAGCCCTAGAAGAAAGCGCTGACTCCGCTCTCACACATGGCCTACTTCTATGCCTATGTCCATTTAGGAAAGCAGTGAACATTCTACTTGGTGTATATATACCTGTATCATTGGCTGGAGAAAGCTGAACATTATAGCAGACCATACAAAACTTCATACACATTTCCCCCAATACCGATATCAATGGTTTTCAAAACAAACTTGAAAAGGGACAAATTCTGAGCACTAACATTTCATACTCAGAGCACAGGCAGGCTTGAACTCTGAGACCTCAAATACCACGTCCCGATTCAGAACATCTACCTTCTCCCTAAGATGGAAAGTAAACCAATGTATTCCACACCATTAAAAAAGAGAATGTTAACTGCTAAAAATAGTAAAGCTGTCCTTAGAAAAAGAAATTGTAATTTACTTTGGTACTCTGATAAAATAAATCACTGGAAATAACAGAAAAGAGATGAATAAATTTCTCATGATTGGAAAATGGGCTGCTTACAGATACTTGATGCCTATGACAGACAACAGTAAGACTAAGTGAGCTACGAAATTATCTGAGGAATAAAGACAGTTGAAAGGCATACACATACTTTGTCCTCATCGACATCTTCAACAGATGAACAAACATCCACCTGGAGACCTTTTTTTGCCTAGAAGAAACACAAACTGTCTTCAATTCTAAACTGAAATAACTTGGAGATACTGAGTCAAACTAGGGCTTCATGAAAGCCAGGCTGAAATGCTAATCTTACTAAGAACTGCTATCTTAAAACAGCAGTAAGCCACAGGGACTTTTTTACACACGGACGTCTTCAAAATTTCAGAGTTGCAAAGCATGAAAAAAACCTGTGCTAACCCTTTTTATTTAAACAGGTATGTTTATATTGGGTTAATCCTACAGTCTGTGGCTGAATCGTATTTAGCATATAGAATCAGATACATCATGGCAGGGGGGTTGAAACTAGATGATCTTTAAGGTCCTTTCCAACCCAAACCATTTTATGATTCCAACTCTGATCAAGACAAAGAGCTGTGTTTTTCAGCAGTTACTTTACTGGACTCAAGAGAGCCAGAAAATCGAGCAAGATCAAATATGGCTGCATCAGGATTCCAGAGCTGAGCACTGTGAGAAGGCCATATAGAGATAATTGTGCAGGTCTGTACAAAGTAACCAGGACCTACTGCTTCTGGCTCATCTCTGGCTTTGTTGACTCTGAATCTCTGCCACAGCAACAAGGCAAACATTGATCTCAACCCTAATTCTGTCTTCCAGGAGAGAAGAACTGTTGCATCTAAGCCAGCTCCATGCTTTCTCATAGCAGGTGTAAACCAACTCTTTATGTAACAAAGGCCCAATGGGCAACTTCATACAAAACAGGAAGTCATGTTCAACTCTTTCTGGATTCAGCGTGTTCCTCTGGCCTCTTTACAAGGCACTCTACAGTCTCCCTCATACTAGCCATGCTATTGATACATCTGAATTGAAGTATCTTGAAATATAGCTGATGGTACACCTAAAAATACTTGTGGGACTTTATAGATGACGGGTCCAAAAAACATCTTTTGTTGACATTTAAAAATGAGTTAAGGTATTTTGGTATTTGTGTTTCTAGAAGAAAACCAAGTCCAGAAAGTGATTCTTTCTTCATATGCCAACAAACCAACTATATGACAACTTCAGAGGACTTACTCCGATTTGTTCAAGATGATGCCTAACTAAGCTACTGCAAGGAAACTGGCAGGCAAACTTACAAGAGATAATGAACTGGGACCTCCCATATGTAAAAATATTTAGCTGGGTGTAGTGCGGCCTGCAAAACCAATACACTGGGATAGAGTTACATTTCTTCACAGTCGATAGTGTTGAGGCTGTGTTTTCAGTTTGTGCTGAACACAGGGTTGATAGCATCGAGATGTTTTCGTTACTACCAAACAGCATTCCACAGAGTCAAGACCTTTTCTGCTCCTTAACCCACCCCAAAAGCAAGGGGTCTGAGAGTGCACAGGACTTGGAAGAGGACACAGCCAGAGAAGATGATCCTCCTCACTGACCCAAGGGATGTTCCACACCACAAGGCATTGTATCAGCATATAAAGCTGGGCAAAGAGCGAGGAGGGGGGGAGATCCAAAGTGATGGTGTTTGATGTTACAAGTCACCACTACATGTGATGGGGGCTGAACACCTGCCTGCCCATGGGAAGCGGTGAATGAATTCCTTGTTTTGCTCTGTTTGCATGTGTGGCTTTTGCTTTACCAATTCAACTGTCTCTATCTTGACCCAGGAGCTTTCTTCGTTTTACCCTTCTGATTGCCTGCCCATCCCACAGAGGGAACTGAGTGGCAGTGTGAGGGTCAGCTGCCTACTGGGGTGAAACCACAACAGCTATTCAATTGCCCCAGATGTTACCACTATTTCAACACTTGCTCCTTCCTATGTTCACATATAACCATTAAAACATTTCCTCTGAATTATGAAGAAAGACTGTATCATTACATATCTGTAACAGATACTCATCTGTAACACAGAACTTGCCCTTACTGAGGAAAACCAGTTCACACTCCTGCACAAGCAATACCCTGATTACACAGCAATAACTGGTAACATAAATAAATAAACATATATAGGGCAGGAAATAAGGTAAGCAAACTCGTTTAGAAAATACATATTTAGCAATCTCAGAAAAGCTACATTTTTCAAAAATAAAATCAAACAAACCTCTTTAGCATAAGACTGCATTTCTTCAGTAGTTTCTATTTTTCGTTTACATCTCTGCTTTATAGAAATACTGTTGTTGTCCAAGTCTTGCATGAGTTTAAAAAAGGCTAATTCATTGAATAACACTTCAGAGATCTCCACAAGAAGATCCTCCCCACAATCTTTTAATTTTCTACCAGCAAATTTTGCCAGTGAATCCTGTGAAGAGAAATAATTTTTCGGTTTCTGAAACAGGCTTTCAAGCTTCAAAGACTAAGTATTTTTGATATTTCTAATAACTCAAAATTAGTTATGTATATAATAGCTCATATTTTGTTTAAACTTTTAGTGTCTTAAACAGATTTTACATGGAATCTCTAGTCATATAACAAAGAACTGAATAAGTTCATGATTTAAACTCCATGCTTGTAGAAAAAAAAAAAGAAAGAAAAAGTGCAGACTACTGATTTTCAGGAATTGACACAAGATGTCCAGAAAAGCATCACCAGATTTCTCCTTTAAGACAGCCAGAGACCAGAAATACACCTCTCACTACCTGGCTGTGACAGAAAAGATGTTCTGTGTGCAGTAAATCATCAGTTTAGGAACAAAGGTAATACCTCATCACCATATCAAAGCTGAGGGAGAACAGCAGCTATGCCATTCAAGGTGTAAAATACAGCTTCAGAGAAGCTGGTTTATCTGTTGCTCATTAGCCAACTGGAGTGTTGCACTACTAACCTGAAGTATACTGCCAAGCTGCTTATGAAAGAACTTCACAAATTCTTTACTTTCATCATTTTGTTGCGTAAGAGTTAAGACCATACGTCTTACTGATGTCAGTAACTGAGAAGAGCATACTTCATCCATGTGTTCCTACACAAGTATCACAGAATGAGCTTTGTTAGCGCTTCAAAAGAAAAAACAGCCATCAACCCAAATACAGAAATTAATTTATTATAAAAACACCTGTCCACTGAAAGAAGAGCACACCACAAAACGGTCCTAATAAATCTCACAAACACCATACTACATTAATGACTGACTAGTCACGACACACAAAGATTTATCTCAGTCTTCCAATACCTAAGTACTTGGCATTTTATAACGTTTGGCCAAACTGAGAAGATTCATATATTGTGGCTGTGTACACAAGTGTATTTAAGTGTATATTAAGATATACATGTATATATATTAGCAGCCTTAAAATTGCAAACAAAACACAAGTCTTCAGGCACTGAGACTCTGGCATGTCAGCAATTTATAGTTTTTAAACTTAGTATCAATCAAATACCTTATTAGACAAACCTAAGCTTATACACTGTGCATACTATAAAAAGGAACAGGGAAATGGCTTAAGCATCTTTACGACTCAATCTTCTCTGCTCTCCAACCTTGCAAAGGAGGAACTGTGACTATTGCTCCTTCTTTAAAGAAGTACATTTTTTCTCTGTAGTCACAGACTACAAGTGAAAAAGCTCTCAACAACTTTAAAGGTATTAGTGAATGGAAGAAAATAATGCTAACAATCAACTACTCAGAGGCGTTCTTCAAAAATACCCTATTACTGTATATGTAACTATTTTAATTAGTGATCTCAGTTCTGTCTGCTGCAAGGCAGCAAATATTTTAGAAGTCCATTCTCAAACATTCCTATATTAAATTTTGCCAGCTCCAAAGCAAGCAACCTCTATTCTTTCTGATGTCAAGTCTACCAGGCCTTTGAAATCTAGAAACTTCACCATTTATTTCTCATATTAAAACTACACAGAATCTTTCTGTGGTAACATTTAATTCTTACTTCATGTTCAGCAGAGTCTGCAGCTGAACATGTCTTTTTGGCAGCTGTTTCTAAGAGGCAAGTTTAAATTTTAAATAAGGTTCTTCTGTGCAATTATCCAAGCCCTTTTCTTATTCTTCTACTTCACACCATATTACAAAGAGCCCTTACCTTCAGAAAAGGAATGACCTCTTTCATAATTGCTTTAATCTGCCGATCAAGCTGCTGAGTATCTATACGAGGACATGGAACTGCAGAAACATCACCTGACTGTGGCACAGACTGACATTCACCTGTACCTGGACCTCGTTTTAATTTAAAAAAAAAAAAAAAAAAAAAAAAAAAAAAAACACTATAAACAATNGCAGTACATTTAATACATTCAACATTACTATTAGAGAAATACCACTTTCAAAAACATATTTTCTTTTTTAAAAATAAATCTTATTTCCTTAAGTATGAAAATATCCTTTCAAACTTTGCTAAATTTTCAATATAAATAAGGAGGAAAGCAATTTAGCTTGAGAGTTATAATGATTGTTTTCTAAAACTAAGCAAAATATGTGTATATGTGCATACCTTCTAATTTAGCAGTAGAAGCACCCTGAAAATTACTAGAGCAGCCCTCAGAGTCAAGGGTACTTTCAGCTTCAACTTTCATACGCTCATATTCCCTCATCCAAGACAAAGCTTTATCTAAGTGAATCACTGTGTTGCCTATATTTAGAATAAAAACACTTTTTAATCTGTATAAAAAGTTTTCAATTGATAGACAAACAATTATAAAAATGAATTCAATGCCACAAGTTTTGAAATCTACATATAACTAGTTATAATATTTTATTACATACTTTGATAAACTCAAAGTTTCACAATTAGATAATTTATTTATGTTTTGTCTTACAAAACATGTAATTACACACTAAAAGTCAAATAACAGTGTACTAAAGTGCAGACAATTGCAGGCATTTTGGGAGGGAGGGAGTAACACTTAAAACACTAAGTCATATCATTCTCACCAAGGTCATCAGTGGCAAAGGGTTCAAAATTTGAAGACGTAGACATAGTACTCCCATTGTCTGCATCATGTTGTTCACAATCTTGACATGCTGCTGTAGAAAAGTTCTTGCCAAAAGCTTCCTAAAAAATACCAGGCAACTGAACACAAAGAAGGAACACACCATACTCTCACAGATGTGTGAACAAGCCAGCAATTCTTTTCAGTGACAAAATGTGCTATCAGGACTTGTCACCAGGCTGCCTGACTGGAGAACAACCCCACTTTCAGGATATAAATCCACTAGGTCAATCTACCACATTTGCTTCAAATACTTCAAGTACAAAACATGTAAGAAAATGTACAGAGGTGTAAGCAATTTCTTAAATACAAAAAAGCAAAAATTTTTGGAGAATCTTGTGATCAGTACTCGCCCTGACCTCACTGAGAAGAGGATTTTGGCTCTTTTTGAATGTATCAGCTTCTGATTTACATCCCTCTCCATGTTCCATTCATCCCTGACACATCATTCATTTGTAGTACCAAGAATCTTACCATATTTGATCACTTTTGCATTGATCAATCCCTAGTATGAATATTTCAGTAGATAAGCATGCATGTGTGCAAACTGAAACACAGGAAAAGCTGTCAGTAGCTTTTGAATTTGAGAACTTACATCATCTGTAGAGGCAAGGCTTTCACTGGGAGTGAGTTCAGAATTTGATGCCACCCATGTTGCAGAATTCAGTGATTTTGCAGACTTCCCTTTTTCATTTTTCTCAGATAAATGTCTGGTCACTATATCCTGGAAAAGATAATCTAAACTGTAAAAAAGGATCTAAAGTTTGCTTGATTCATATACAAAATCAGAAATTCTGTGCATACCTGTAAAGCATATAGAGCCCTTTGCCTCAGATAATCTGTATTTAGCAGCTGAAGCTCATGGAAAAGTTCAATAAGAAAGTGGGGACGAGACTCATTTTGAGAAATAAGAGATGCCACTTCCGAATAAATTGTGTCTCGCAAAGCTTCAAACATAGAAAGATCACTACCAGTTTCTGTAGGAAAAAAAAAGGAATTTGTTAAGTCCTTGACAAGCATGTATTTGAAAGACAACTGCCTATCAGGTATGCAAGTTACAGGCATACAAATTATGTCTCAATTCCCTTATATAGCTGCTTTCATAAAGTTTACTAATTTCCTGAAGGGCAAACATTCTTAAATTATATCTTAGGCAATCTTTAATATATGAAATACAATCTAGAGCAATCATAAAATTAATCACCTTTACACTTCTGAACAACACCTTTAGAAAGTATTCTTTATAAAAGAGAATATTGCACGCACCACAATGACACTTTCAGAATAGGTATTCAACACTGAAAACAGAGTTTTAAAGACATTTCAAGCAAGATAGCCAAAAGTCTCAAGTTTATATAATGCAAGCAGTCCACACTTTTGCAACACAAGCAGCATTAAGAAAGCTTTAGACTGAACCCAAGATAGCCACTCCTTCCCAAACATAAATGCTACAGTCTCATACATGTCTAGTATCACGCCCAAGTTCACATAAAACCTCCTACCCATAAACCCTATTACATATGTATGAGAAGACAATGTGTTCCCTAATAAATCTCCCATTCATTTGAAAATCCAGGATTATCCTTGCATCACAACAATTAAATTATTACATACATAATTTGAAAGGTGCTGAATGGAAACATAGTTAAATTTGGAAAACTCAGTTTAACAGATGTGTATTTGTTAGTATTCAAGTTAATGGCATTATCAGCAATACAGTAAACATTACTGTGCAATTTGATTATCTGCAAAGAGTTTACCAATTTTTAAAGCACAGGCAAGCTTTTTCAACCTTTAAAAAGTTACCACAAATTGCTTCCCTCCCCCATTACTAATATGTAATAGCAGCTTTTAAACATACTATGTCAAAAACTCATTTCAGTAGGCATTTTTAGTAACTACCTCCTTATTTTCTATTTGTAATTGTTACTAATCAAGAACGTGGTAAACACGTTCTCCACAGCTGTAATTCAAAGCAGTTTGTAACACTGCATTTCATGCAAAGTTACTTCTCTTGTCTTGGTTATAGAAAAGGTGCTGCAATAGCACCGATCTTGAACATCTGCTAAACAGTGAGCTGTAGGACCAAAGGTAAGAGAAGGAAAAAAAAAAGAAATAGGATATTGTTGAAGCTAAGCAGTGAATGCATTACCTGGCGCTTCAATGCATGCATTTCTGTTAGACTGCTGCAGAATTCTCCTAGCATGCGCTGTAGGAAAGTGGGGATAGACAGTGATAAACACAAAAATGCGCACCAGAAATAAAGACAGGGTCTATACAAAACAGCAGGAGGAAGACTGCTCAGTTATCCAAACCACATCAGAGCTGCTTATTGCGAGAATGAGAACTTGACCAGTGAAGTTTATTACGTACACTAATAAACAGCTCTCAGTGTGGACACAGCTACGCTGGTAAAGCTTTATGTTGTGCTACAATGACTAAAATTTCTGCATCTCTCAAACAAAACAAATACTGGCAGAACCAAAAAAGACACAGGAGAGAGAATTTTTATGATCTAGATACAAGAAAAGCAGTGCAGATGGCAAAAATATAAGGGTTTATGTGATGTTATAAGACTGAATATGAATGATATTTGATGGAGCTCATTTAAGTACGAATAGGAAGAAGACATATGCAGTAGGATGTAGTTTAAACACTGAGCAAAGTTTCATCAGTTTTGCAGTTACTTTCCATAAAATAACCAACAAATGGTTGAGATTGGCTACATTTTTGCCTGTTGTACAGTTAACAAGTTTCTAAATTACTTAAATCAAGTACTTAATATACAGAAAACACCCAAAAGCAATTAATATCCAACTTTTACAGCATCCTTAGAAATTAAAATGCAAAATCCATATGCTAAATATACAGTACTGTCTTCCTGTCAAAACGCACTGTGTTTAAATAACACACTAACAACTAAGGTCCCTTTCTCAGAAAATTTCACAAAATAATTAGAAATTTAGAAAAGAGTACCAGAAGACATTTCTGTAGATCTACTGTATTTAATTATTTTTTCCAATTGTTCCTGATTCCTTTTGCTGAACACCTTTGCATGAACCACGTCATCAGAGTGTCTGCTTTTATTGTTCTTGCAGGGCTCACACACACTAGAAGCACTTGCACTTTCATAACCTAATGGGAGGAAATGAAAAGGAAGAAATAAAGAAATAGCTTACAAAATGTTTTATTACTTAAAAAAATTTGTTCAAGAGCACTCTTAAAGATGCAAAATACTAATGATGTTTCCTAGCCCAAAATTCTGCTCTGTAAACTGAAGCCATACAGTACTAAATCCTCAGCAACCCCACTAGTACTACTACACTACTACTTGTACTGTCCTGCTCTTCTCAGAATTCAGGATTTTAATGAAGCACATTTTTCAGCAAATAATCCAGTTTGAACATGAAGACAATGAAGAAGATTCTCCTTGTTATTTCAAATCTGCATGTATCTGCATCCATGATCCTTTTAAATCATGGTATCTCAATTGGTCATTTACTTTCTATTTACTGAAATACTAAAAAGCCTTATGCAGTTGTACTGTATAATATGAACTCATTTCAGTAACTTATTTTCGTTATTATAGGTACCATTTATGGTAAGTAAATTCTCTGGAATGTAATGATTATAATCCAATCCAAGTTTGCCACAGTATCCAAGATTACTTTACAACCTACCAGTATTTGACCTTCTGCCTTTTAGCTGAGAAGAAGTCTTCCTTTTATTCTTTGATTTGGGCGTTTTATCTTTTGATGCCAGGCTTGCTTGAGCTGATGCTTTTCTGGATCTAAATGTCTTTGTCACAGTAGTTGGGTCTATTGGATCAGGCATACTACTGAAACTCTCCAAAGACTCTTCATCAAACTCCCTTCTCCGGTTCACATCAGACTGATTTTTATGACCAGAAGCACTGTTTTGTACTGAAACTGCAAAATCTGCTTTCAGCTGAGATTGATCATCTTTTTTCATTTCTTGGCTATCATTAAGCCAAGTTGATTTTTTTTCCAATTCCTCTTCAGGTTGTCTATGACTCCTTCTGTCAGAAAAAAAAAAGACCCACAGATCAATATCAATGTATCATAACCTAAATCCCTCAAATAAAAACATCATGTATTACCAGGTAAATGGTTTATCTGTAATGCAATTTATCTGCCATTGTTACTTAGACGTCAAATGAATACTGAAAAATAAATAATTCTAGAGAACCCTTCCAAATAGAAAACAGAAGAACTTCCCATCTATCGGTGGTTTCAACATGAATATATTTATGCAGCTACTGGTGTGCTCAAATAGTACCATAGAACAAAACATTCCTTAAAGCAACATTCAGTACAATCTACAGTAGTACAAAAAAATAAGCATTCACCGAGATTATATCCTCTAGTTATTCAAGCAACCCCACAGAAACAAAATCTTCCTTTATTTACAGAAAGTGTTACTAAACCACTCCAAGACCAGATCTGATTTTAAAATGTTCATTCACGAAGTAATATATTAATTAATATATAGAAAAGTGGAACACCAGTGAAAAAATGAAAAAAACTGAACTGGAAGCTACAAAAGTACAGCTTATATTGTAATTCTGTGACAATAAATTACCTCAGTGAATCGTGAATTCCCACAAGCCCCAGGAAAGTGAGGAGAGGGAGGAAAAATTATTCAAGGAGAGCTGCACTTTGACACTAAATACCTTTGTTTTTCTGCTCCATTAGAGGAACTGCTTTCAAAGGGTTTGGGGAATGCCATATAGTCAGTTTTCCCAGGAGTATTATGATCTAGAGGGTGTTGTTGCTCCTGCTGCTCACTGCTGTGTGGAGAAATATTGTGTGCAAAATCTCCAAAACCAGATGGGAACACTGGACTATAGTTAATACCTACAAAGTAAACAAGAGAGTCAGAAGACCCTACCTCATTTATTTCTATAATAAAATTCAAATTTGAGACATACTGTGTGGTAGCATGAAATTATGAAGCAAAAATACAGTGGGGAAGTAAGCAAGAACTGTTTTCATCCCGAAAGCACTGTAAACAATCAGAATTCATCTTAAGTGCAGGTTTCAAACACTACTGGATACTACAATTCCATCAGTGGAGATGAAGGTCCTTCAAGAAGCACCAGTAAAGAGCTCCAAAAAGTGCAAGTTTTTTTTTTTTCTTCCAAAAGAAGATAGAATTCTGGCTGCCTGAAGACCTTATCAACTTCAACCACCATGAAAATGACAAGACAATTCCAATGGTTCAAGTACTTATAGAGCCAAAGGTTCATAGTACCAAAATTTTAACGTTGGAATCTTTATGGAAGTGGCAAACTGAATGTAGCTATTCTTTTGGGCAGGTTCCGTGTAATTTAAAAATGTTCTCAAACAGAAAACAGACTCTGCAATTTGAAAACTCTAATCTAGGTCTATGCCTATTTCCTGGTTTCCTAAAAAGACTGAAATATATTAAGACAGTTTTGTTTACTTTGAATTTAAAAGACCCACATTATTTTCCTTCCAAATTCGATAGCAAAAGTAGATTTGAGGAAGAGTTTAGGAATACTGTATCCAAGTCAACAGTTACTCTATAACTCTGATGGGAACAAAAACTGGTTAACATGCTCCATTTACAGGCATTTATAACAATATGAGTGTTTGCAGTTCTAAGAAAAACAGAAATAATTACCAAGTGCCACCTTCCAATTACATTAGAACATGATTTCAACTAAGAAATGATTGCTGAAGGTACGTAAAAGCTTCAAAAATTGCTTTACACATGCTGGATGAAGAACATTTAAAACCTTGATTTCATGGAGTGAGTATTTTCAAGTATACCTTCATATTGAGAGAATCTTGCTCTTCATACCGAAGTAAAAGTATACAATTATTCATTAATAAACAGTAAACTTCTGCTTAAGACCATTTCAATATAGAGGAAAAGTGACAGAGTTAACATTACAATCTCAGTTAAATTCAAGTTCACATTACAATTTCAATTAAATGAGGAAATGTAAATTTTTTAATTTCTTATTACTTCTCACACCTATAGGAATATTCACCTGGAGCAAAGGAAGAAAAGTTGGTAAATCCTGGAACACTAAAGAGGTTCACAGGTTGTGGAGGGAAGTTGAATGGACAGAAAACAGGAGATGGAGGTGGTGGTGCATTACTGCCTCTCTCCTTTTTTGATGGTTTCTCTTGACATTGTTGTTCTTGTTGCCGCATAAGATCACTTAACATTTGTTTCAACCTTGAAAATAAGAAAAAACAACGACTTGGAAAAAAAAAAGTTATGGGAAAACTGTAAATTTACACTCAAGGAATTTGAGTTTCACATTATTTCACCTACACCATGTAATGTGTGTAAAGAACTTCTCTATTTAGCTAATAAAAAAACCTCAAGACAAAAATTACTTATATTTAATCCTGAGTTGGTTTAAAATCAACTGCTCTCTATTAGTAGTCATGTATACACACAGGTTAAACATCCTTGCATGAACAACAAAAAATTGACTAGATACTAAAGAAATAAGCAAATGAGAAGTTCAATAGAAACAATATACAAAGTATTTACAGAACTGAGGTTAAAATTAATTTAAAAATTGTATAAGAGGACAGCACCTATAGACCACTTACCAAATACAAAACAGATGAAGAGCTTGAACTTTCATGCAATGAATTAAAATGACTATTATATCTTTATTCAAAAAAGATCATTGTTCAGAAGGCCTGAAAACACTAAGAAAGGACAAAACTTTTTTGCTATTACCATTTGAATCCAGAATCTTGCCAGGTAGTCTAGTAAAGAGTACAGACACAGAGCCATATTCAAAAATAACTACTGCAATAGATTTTTGGCAATTTTTGGTTCTCTTCAATGAAGATTACTAGAAAAGTACTTTTAGAGGTGTTAAAGAGGTGGTGGGGGAAAAAAAAGACAACCAAAAATGCTGCATAGTTTCAGAAACTCATAATGAACTCAGAAGTTCAACAGTCTCATATTTAACCATTATTTGTAATCTTTTATTCACATAACTATGTTCCTGTTACTGAAGCATTTCAAATTCCACAGTTAAACATTAATACAATCAACAAACCTTTGGACATTATTCTGCTGCCAAGTCAGTTGAGTGTAACACTGGTTTAATTGATGCATAATGAGATGTATTTGCAAAGATGCAACGTTATTGGGCATCATGCTGTAAGGGCCTGTAAGCAAAGTCTGTAGAAGGCAAGAAAGGGTCTGTGGAAAGAAAATATGTAACAGTGACCAAATTACAAAAACCAGAAGCTATTGCTAGAAAGAGTTAGAAAGAGAATAAAAAATAAGAACAGCAAAATAACTATTCTCCATATCTACCTGCTGATCCTGCATTAAAGTTTGACAAATGCTGACACTAAATTCATGCTGTTTCTTCAACTCATTGATCTGCTCTTGCCATTGTTCCTTTTCTTCCACGTGTGAAAGCTCAGACATCCAACGAAAATTTTCCTGACGCCGCATACTTATGTTTTGCTGTTGCCTGGCCTTAGACACTGGACGGTAATTCCCATCTGCTGAAAGAGGACGGCAATTTTTCCACCTGGGTTGGGAAAAACTGAAGAATGAGGAGAAAAATCAGACAATTCAAACAACTAATGATACTTCCATTATTCAAATTATGTTTAAGTTGTACATCAGCAACTCACATGGCACAGGCCAGCTAACTACACATGCCGTTTTGTCAATCCAACATTGTCCCTAAAAAATGGAAAAGAGGAGCCCACCAGCTGACTGTTTCTGTCAAAAAAGAAGGGCTAAGGATGCTTCTGGGTCTTGTTTTTCGTATTTTCCATTACTGCTATACAATATGTACTCAATGAAAATAGAAGCAACCAACATAATAAATTAACAGGACCAGCCCCTGATTAGCCCACTGTCCACTGATTTTTTTTTTTGTATCAAAACCAGAAGAAATAACTGTAGATATATACATTATTTTTAACATGGCATTTTCATTTAATCACACAAAGGTTATTAAGGAAGTCAATCACATAAACAAGAGTTAAAATTATTCACAATAATTAAGAAATAGTTTTTGAAACTACAGAAGCCAGCAATTTAGAAGGAAAAGTTTCAGAGTTTAATTCTCTGAACTACTATTTTTGAAGAGACTGATCTATATCACAGTAACAATTTCAGACCGGTTATCTTTAAAGCTGATTAAAAATAAATGAGAATATTAGGAGCCACTTGCCACACAACTGTAGAGTTCAATGGCAGACTTTTAATAAGACTGAAAACAGAAGAAATCACCACATCAGTCATATGCATTGCAGCTACAAAGACTCAGACATGAAACTGCCACTACACACAGATGCCCAACAAGCAGAAAGAAATTTTCTTTGCTGTGAGGATGCCTTGTAGTTAATGCAATACTTCTTCCACCCTCATCCAAATACACTCAGACAAGCATTAGATCAACAAGTAATGCTACTAACCTATCTTTGTTTTCTTTAACAAAATAGGCATTTTCTGGTACGTTGTTATTGGGATAAACAGAGAAACTGTCATTCAAACTTGATGCATCTTCTTCCTCTTCTTCTGCCTGACCAACTCCATCAGAGAGATAACCATCTTCATCTCCATTTTCTTCCTCTAGAGCACACTGGGTAGAACCTCCCCAGGTAGCCATTGTCCTACTGAACATTGCAGGGTGAGGGAGAAGAGGGGTGTTTGGAAAAGCAGTATTTTTTTTCAAGTTTATGATGAATTATTAAAACAATCTGTTGACAACTGCAAGTCTATCAACAATTAATCAATTTGCAACAAAAAGAACTAAACCATTCTGAACAGAAGCCTGCAGTGAGCACACATGGCCAAGAAGGCCAATAGCATCCTGGCCTGAATCAGGAATAGGGTGACCAGCAAGACCAGGGAAGTCATTCTTCCCCTCTACTGGGCACAGGTGAGGCCACATCTTGAGTGCTGTGTCCAGTTCTGGGACCCCTCAATTTAGGAAGGATGTTGAGATGCTGGAGCATGTCCAGAGATGGGCAACAAGGCTGGTCAAGGGTCTGGAATACATGTCCTGTGAGCAGCGGCTGAGGGAGCTCAGGTTGTTTAGCCTGGAGAAGAGGAGGTTGAGGGGGAGACCTTATCGCTCTCTACAACAGCCTGAAAGAAGGGTGTGGCCAGGTGGGAGTTGGCCTCTTCTCCCAGGCAACCGGCAACAGGACATCAGGACAGTCTTAAGCTGAGCCAGGGGAGGTTTAGGCTGGGCATTAGGAGGAAGATCTTCACAGAGTGACTGGGCATTGGAATGGGCTGCCCAGGGAGGTGGTGAAGTCACCATCCTCGGAGGTGTTTAAGACTGGATATGGCACTCAGTGCCATGGTCTCGTTGGCAAGGTGGTGTCAGATAATAGGTTGGACTCCATCTTCAAGGTCTTTTCCAACCCAGTAGATTCTGTGATTCTCACCAATGCAAACTTGTATGCTACTTCTAATACTGGGAGAGATAAATTAAATTACTTTCTGTTTTGGAAATGTGTAACTTTAGTATGTTATAAATGGGGTCAAGATGGAAAAAAATTACTCTGATCATTTGGCATTTTCCATGTATTTTCTTCTCCTTAGGTGACTTTTTCCCCCATTGGTAGAACAGGAGAGACTAAATATGCTGGGAAAACCCATAAAACTGTCAAGTTGCTAAATAACAGTAATTTCACAAGTCAAGAAATTAACTTCCTGCTCTGTTAAACCATCACATTTACTGCTCAGATGAACACAGGAAACTGCCCCAACACTGACATCCCACTAAACAACAGAAGCACCCATTAATTAATACAGAATAATCTGTGCTCTTACTTTTCAGTCCTGCTCTGCTGTGGAGTACACTGAGCTTCTGACCCTTCACTTTTAACAGATGCAGCAACAGTAGATATTGTTTCTGCAAGCTCTCTCCTTCTCTGATCTTCAGCCATTAAAGCTTCCAGTTGCTTTCTTCTCTGTCGCAGTTCTTCTCTTAAAATCTCATGTCGTCTCATCTCAGACCATAACTGTTTGCAGTAAAATGGAAGAACCAGAATATAATGCTAGCATAATTTCCAGAAAAGAGTAATAATTATTAAAGACCATTATTAAAGACAATTTCAGGGGAAAAGGTGAAGGAAGATGCAAAGATAGATTAGATTTCAACAAATACTTCTGTAATTTTCTCCACAGATGACCTGCCTACAGTATACACTATCAAATGTTCACAGTAAAAATTCAAAATTAATTCAACTTTCACACTAATATTTGGCAACAAGTGCTACATTTGGGGGAAAATGTCTTGCCAGTTCAAGTCAGTATTTCCTTCTTTACAGAAATGAAACAAGTAAGTTATACATGCTTTGTTAAAATAGCTACTACTCCACTCCCCAGGCCAACTACTTAAAAATGTGTCCAAGCCACCTGAAAGTTCTCCTTTTTCAACCCTTTTAAAGTCACTGTATATCAAGCATTAAATACCTCATTGCCTACTGGTACAGATTCATCACACTCAAATAAAGGCTTGCCAGCTGTGTTAGACTCATTCATGGCTGGAGTTGATGTTGCTTGTGAAGTCTGTCTATTTGCTGGGCAGTTACCTAGGCCAGCTGACAACTGAAAGAGAAAGCAAAATGTCAAAATAGAGTATAGTAGCTTTCTAAAACTTACCTGCAGTTAAAACCCAACACAGTTAAGGCTTTATGAGGCTAGAAAATCAGTATCCTGGGAAAAGGATTTTTGAATTGAGCCTAAATATTTATTTCAAAACTTACCTAGGAATCAACAGAACTTAATTTATGTATTATTATATAATGTTTTAGATACACAGTATTGATAATTTACTGCTCACTTCACAGAAATAAGTTAATCTTCAAAGAGCATGAGAAACAGTAAAGCCCTGTAGAGTTAAGTTAAAATGCAACGAAGTGTTGATTATGCTTACAAGACACAGCATTGTTCCAAAATACCAGCAAATGACTACTAAGAGAAGTAAAGAAGCAGTGACTAACTGGTATGGACAAACAAATTTCAGGCTAAAAATAAGACAGAAGGTTCTGTATCTTTGAAGACTCTATCAAGGCTTTTGAAGACAAACAACAGTGACATTAGAAGTGTGATGCAGCAACCACTGAGCAAGAACCATTGAGAAGTGAATGACACAAGCAGAACTCCAGGTTTAAAAGTCCACCTGCTTACAGTATACAAGTATTACCAATTTTAAGTTTTTTCCAATTTTCATAGGGAAAAAATGGTGAGCAGGATATTTCATGTTTTGTTGCTCAACACCTTAAGACAGCAAAGAAATACATTCTACCTACTTGAAGGTCAGGACAAGCTTTCTGTAACACTTGAATTTTTTCCTGGATTTCAATCAGTTTTCTTCTTTCTTCTTGTAACTGCTTAAGCTCCCATTGCTGCTGCTGAAGTTTAGCTTCATAGAACTTCTCTCTGTGTAAATAAGGTATCCACATGTTATTCGGCAAGAAGTTGCCTAAAGCACAGTTCTACCATCCTCTGACAAAGGCTTACCTTGCTTTTTCATTTAGTTGCACGTCTTTTCTTAACTTGTTGGAACTAGCTCGGACGTTGTTTGGTTGTTGCTCTGTCTCTTCCATCTCACCCAACAAGTCACCAATATTAGATGCATTTGCAATTGTTCCTTGAGGTTCTGGATCATCATCCTAAAAGGATGTCAGAAAGGCAGTTAGACTATTTTCAAGTAGATAAAAAAAAAAAGTAAAAAATCTAGTTTGTCAAGTTTGTCTACTTTGATTTTTTCTAAACTAATCAGTCTGAACAGCTTTATCTTTAGTACAGATCAAGAACTGAGAAGTCGTTATCACCATGGCACCATGACTTTAAGATAAATTGAGTTAATGAGAGAATTTAAAGTTATTTAGCTTAACTACTGAAACTTTCACTATAAATGCAAATAATTTGTCTCATTCTGAAAGCATAAACCACTTGCTACTGACTCAGTGAACAGAAATATACAAGCATATGAAGAAACAACAGGGGAGGTGGAAGGAGGAACAGAAGGAGAGTGAAGTGAACAAGACTGCTTATTTACTGCAGTCAATGAAGTTAAATATTATTAACAACTTAAAATATTAACAAAATTACTCTTGAAAGTTAAATCTAAAATATTTTGGAGATAGTCCTACTGGTTCGCTATTCTATTTTTATTTTTTTCATGATTTCTATATTTTCAGTTCTCAAATTGAAAATGTGAAAGCTGTAGCCACTGCTGCTTTTGGTTTCCAATGTGATCATTCTTCATAAAGACTTTGCTGAATAGGAAAGATCACTGGTGACCAAGAATGACACAGCTCACAAACCAACTGTATCTTTGCTGAGTACATACACCTAACAAGTCTTGGAAATAGGAAAATTGAAGATATGCCATTAATTAGGTTACTTATTAAGGAAACTGCTGAATCATCTCTAATTCTGATTTATACCACTGCACAGTTAGCATCTCTATACTGATGTGTAGTGGTTTTGTGTTGATAAAAAACAACACTGATCTAGATGTTGAGAAATTTCTGATAGGAGTATTATCTTGAAATAACAATTTTGTTTATACTGTTGCTGTTGTAAAACATAGGTTCCAACTGAGCTTGATTTTGAAGTTCTCACATTTTTTCATTTCACATCTTTTCATTTCTGAAACACCAGAGTGTATTCAGTATGCAGACATTACATTACATGGTGCTCAAATATGAGCATTCTGAAGGGGACATTAGATCCATTAAGGTTTGCTTTTAACATCACTAAATTAGTATGAGATATTCTAAATTAAAAACATTTCCAATTTATAGCTGGCCCTCAAAACTCTTGAAATAAATAAAAACCACTGCCCCCAAACCAAAACACTGCAAGTCAAACATGTTGCAACATCGAAAGATTTTAATGAAAAACATTCTTCATTAATTGACCAATGTTGCAAAACCTAGGGCTCAAAAACCTAAACGTGTTGAATATTCACTATAATCTTAAAAATGTCTAATATTTTAAAAAATAATACTGATCTACTTCTTGGTTTGTATTTTGTAATCCAGTGGTAAGGTTAAATACTAAGGACACTGTTCTCTTATGCTAGCATCCTCCAAGAAAATCCATGAACTTCAGAAGTAGCACCTTTGAGTTCAGAAAAATCAAACAGTATCTCTTTTTCCCTAGCCTAAAAACAAGCATTTTAAATGTTGCATTAAGCAGTGTTTTTTCCTATTAGGAGTTACACCAAATTAGTTATTACCCAAATAATGAATGCTAGATTTTTGTGCACAAGTTTGTATTTATAAAATACCTGCACCATAGCAGCAAGGTTTTGTAACTGTCTAAGCTTCTGTTTTGCAGCTATAAGCCTATTGATCTTCTGCTCAAACTCAGCATCTCCAGCAACATCACCCAGGCTGCTTCTGGGACTAGATATGGTATCTTCACTAACTCGGTCTTCCGCTTCATCATCTTCACCTTGGCATAGATCGAGGTGTTTGTCATTCTCCCTATTATGACAGTCTGGAACAGGGAAAGGAGGAAACAAAACAGTACCAGAGACACATTATTGAACTTCTGAAGTCCATTGTAATTACTGGACATTAGAAAAATATTAGCTTAATGATCAGGCTCTTGAACATTTTGCTCATCGAACAACGTTCTCTCAAATTCTGTGCAGCTGTCAGAGTTATCTGCACTAAGAAGTAAAATTATTAGAAGATTTTAGAACATACCTAAAGCAGAAGACATTTTTAGAGTCCTTATATTAGCAGCAGATCGGTTATTTATTTCACAGTCTGTATTAAGATGTCTTCCATCTCTGTTATTAGTTCCACACTGTACATTTGCATTGCTATTTATTTCACTCCAACTACTGATTCCTTGAGGGTTTCTACGGTAAAATAGATTACTCATGTTAACTTTTTAAAAACTGGTATGGATACAATTTTACTTTAGCCTTTTCTACCTAGCTTACTTTGGGAAAGTCCTGATCCCCCCAAAAAACAACAAAAACCCCAAACAAACAAACTCCAACCCCATATAAAATCAGTCCAGACATTGGACTTTTTCAACATTCATCTCTCCAACAGATTAAGTTTTCTAAACAATCAAAGCAGCTTTAAATTATCCCCTGCTAGATCAGCAACTATACATTAGGCCTTACAGGTATATATCTATAATATAAAAGGTTTATATGATGCATAGGTAAGTAACTGTTTATTTCTGCAGAGTGAAGATCCTCAATGCACAGAGTTCCAGACTGTAGCTGTAAATGCCTCTGTAAACTGATGGGGTTTTTTACTCCCATTCTGTAGTCTAGGACTGTAATCTTCCAGTGAAATTCCATACACATAATTCAGTGCTTAAACAGAAAGGAATTACAGCTTTTCGAAGTTTTATAGTGATTTTCCGAACGTTCAAGCCAATCTAAGTAAATAAAGACACCGGGGACTAGATGATTATTAAACATCCGTATAACAGTTACTTCAAATTTAAAAATTATAATTTTGATAATGTAATAAGCACAGATTTAAGTTACTTCTGGTTGACTGAAATAATGTATTGCAGGTTTCTTAAAGCAACAACTCAGCTACAAAGACTATGGATGACAAAAAATACAACAACCTAATATTTGTAACAGGCTGTGGATCCTCATGCTCAGAATCGCTTCCTGATTCTTCTGTTTCCTCCTCCTCCTTCGTGTTTTCATTCACAGCATCTGTCATCATATCAGATGTTTGCTCATAGTAGTGAACTAACTCACGTAACTCATTCAGCCTCTTGCGAACCTCATTTAGCTTCCTGAGGAGGAAAAAGGAATGTTTAATCTGTTTTACCATATTAATCCAATCTATGAGAGTTAAAAAGAGTATATATACTTTAAAGTTCTTAGTTTACTGCCAGATGCCTAGCTATAAGAACTTTCTACCTGAAGCTCTGAATTCAGTTAACTGTATTAAACTGCTTACTAAGTAGTCTGTAATACTAAATTAGGTAGATTAAAAAATGGAAATACTTACTTAACACAGACTTTATTAAACAAGCAGCACTCCAAATTACTAAAGCAAATTGTGAAAAAAAATTAAAGAACTCTTACTGAAGCTTTTCTGTTGGATTTAGATTTTCATCCTCTTCGCTCTCATTTTGAGAAACCAGGGAATCAGGAGGATAGGGAGCAGATGCCAGACTATTTGATTCACCGTTGACAACAGTTACTATGCCTACAGGACCAGAAGCAGCTGAAGTTGTACTTCTTTGATCAATACTCCTTTGAGGTGAACTTGAAGCAGGAAAAACTACAGAAAAGAAATACAGTTTATGTGAACAATTTCTAATAAGGAATCTGCTTAACTGAATTATATTAAAATAATGAGAGAAAATACTACCAACATACAAAAGAGCAGTCAATACCTTCTTTCCTTGGAAAAACAAAATCTTTTTTCTTAAGTTTCATTGCATGCAATGTCAATAGGCAGTGAATAATAAGGTAGCTTTTGCAAACAAGATTTCAGTTAATCCCTTTTAGCTTTATCAAATGTCAGAAATAGAAGCTTTCATGCTGTGAATCTGCCCAGAGATTTCTTTTAAGGGTTTACTTAAGGCTGCATTGCTTTTTTATAAAAATTTAACATTTTACAATTTTGATCAAAAGAAAAACCCTAGCAAATTTTTCACCTCTGCTGAGCTCTTTTGTCCATATGCTGTAAAACAAACTAGATACTTGCTTCTTCCAGCTACATGAAATCATATCCCAGTATGTTCATATTATATGCATTAAACGCATACAGAAAAACCGGGGTATAGTAACATAACTGTTAAATCAGCATGTCCTTCTCCAAGTGCATGCTTCAAGGCCTCATTTCGCAATGCTAACCAGAATGTGCTGTGACCACCCCTCAGAAGCTCCCAGCTACACGACAAACTTCACCAGTACAAATGCACTGCTAGAAACAGAGATCGAGAGCAGCAAGTAGGTCTGCATCGATAAGGAGAGCACAAGGCCATTAAAAGAACAGGCCAAAGCTCTAGTCCAGAGGGTAAGGCCCTCTAGAATGGTCTGACTGAATTCTCTGCCACGAGAAAACACTTTCATGAGTTTTTAGGCAGAGAGGGAGCAAAGCCATATTGCCATAGAGCTACTAACACATGAAGTGCTGAGTACACAAATGCAGATGTACTGTGATAAAAACACACAAAGCTCATGTGGTACTTTTCACAAGCCAGATGTGTCACAGAAAAGCCTTGAAGAAAAAAAACCCATCACATCCTCCCATCAGTCAACTTTGATGTTATAAACCAAAGTGCTAATAGACACTCATCATCATTAGTTGTATAGTTCTTCATTGAGACAGAAACTTATACAGCATTAAAAACATTTACATTAATATTGCCCTAGCACAGTTTTTATCACCAGCATTCCAATAACCAATTGCAAGCTGAAAGACCACATTGCAAACATGAACATTAAAACCATTGTATTCTTGAAAAAATACAGTTCTGCCTACATGGACTTACAGGAAGAGTTATTTAGATGTTGGTCACGAAGCGTATGAAGTTCTCCTAATAGTTTATCCATTTTTTGCTTTTTACCCTGCAACATCCGCATCTTGTTAAAAAGCTGTGCCTTCTCATCTGACTGGTGTTCAGACATTGAAGAGTTTCTGCTTTGTGAAATCTCTCTGGTAAGTGAAAGACTTTCTGCTTGCCTTCTATTGTCGGGCACAGACTGTGTCTAAAAAGAGTAATTCCATTTTATTCAGAGTACTACAAAAAAAGGTAAATAAATTGTAAGAAACAAAAAGCTCTCTTATGGGCCTTCTATACTCCACACCAGAATCAACACCAAAACAAAGAACATTATGAAGTGAAATATACTGAAAACACTCTAATGATATCCCAATTATATACTGAGTTAATAATTAAATTGCAATAAAGAAACTACTTCTCTAGACTTTCATGGAAACCCATGAGACACAAAGCATAGATCTGTCTGCTAGTAACTCTTTTAATTTTTAAGTTTGCTGAGTTTTCAAGTTTGGGGGGAACTCTGCTAACTTCACTAGCAAATACATACAGATGAGCAAGACAAACATTTAACTGCATTGTTAAATAGAGTAAAAAACTGATAATGGCAAAATTTATACAGTGCAATCTCAGGACTGACCTGAGAATCATGAAGTTGGTTGTGAAAGCGTTGAATTAAGTCATTCAATTCTTCATTCAGTTCTGATGTAAGACTTACTCCTGAAACACTACCTGTAGTTTCTGTTACAACTGGGCATACGGAAAAAGGGGAAAATATAAATACTTTTCCACAGCAATGAAATAAAGGCTATTTTAATAAAAATGTGTGGTTTAACAAGAACACCAATATACTGACCCTCTAAAATACAGCACATATTTTTAATTTTGTGTCCTTTCCACCAGCTCTTGAAAGATGACTTCTGCTACAAAAATACTAAAAAAACAACTCAGAGCTGCTTTGTAAAGGACAGTACAAAAGGACTTTAGGCTTGTTCTGTGTTCTGCTGAACAGGTCAGAGCAAAATGAAAGCAACCGATTTGTCTAAGGCTGATAGAAACTTGTTAGAAATAAAACAGCAATTATTTAGTATAGCTAAACTAAAAACAGTGCAGGTAATTTCACTTTCTGAAAATAATAAATTAACAGGACACCAAGCTTTCATATTGGTGTAAGTTACAATCTTTATATCTGCAAATGGAGTCTTGGAGATCTGTCCTTCAAAAAGCTTTATGAGAAAAATAAATTCAAAAGAAAGCTTTTTCCCCTGCCTTAAAGTTCATATTCAAACAGTACTAAATATGCAAGTGGCAGTTGGAAGACCCAAGTAATTCTTCCTTTCTCTCCCAAATACAAACCAACAGTTCATAAGAAAAATCAAGCACAAATACTGTTTATTTTCCCCAGAGATCATGACTTCATTACATGCATAGTAAAGTTACACTGTTTTCAAATTTTGAAAACATTTATTTTGCGTAAGTTGAATTTGAATCTTAATTTTCTACCCTACAGTGCTGGCACATACCACATCTTCAAGTAAGTCAACACAAACAGCAGGAAGAAATTGTTATTAAGAGTGACATAAGTAGAAATGTGAAAAAAGACAAAAAAATCCTACTCCAGAAAATAATAAAAAAAGTTTTCATTTATCATAAGTAATCTTATTTTCTATCCACTACCCACTAATTCATCTACCCACTTCTCAAGATAGAGCTTTGTATTTTTGAGGAAAGCAGAGAACGCAGATTCCATCACAGGTCTACTGCTGTAGACAGAACAAAACTACTACTGAAACAAAGCAACTACTGAAAACCACTTAAGAAACAAGGAAATACCTCTCAAAGGCACTTGCTTCTCTTGCTTCTATGATAGCTTTCTAAAATCTCTCCACCTACCAACTTCTCTGCTTCTCTTCCTACACTAAAATCTAGAGTTTTCTTAAGCAGTTACACCTTATTTCCTATAGTCTACCAAATCAAGAACAGCAGAACAGCAACAGGAGCTCATCAGAAAAACGGACCTTAAAAAAAAGATGTTTTTGTAAAAATGTAGAAACCAGTGCCTTATTTTTCAAATTAAGATACGTCAAGTACAAAAAGTAACTCTAATAAAGAACTACTATCCCATATACTCTTTAATCAAGTGTAATGGCAACTCTTAGGGAAAGAGTCATGGAACAGTAACACAGACTCAATCTTAACTTGGTAAGTGCAAAAATGTCATTCCCTATAACTCCACACACAGTTGCAGCCCATCCCAAAAAAACCCAAAAAGAATGGGGGGGAAGGATGAATTTCCAACAAACAAAAGAAAATTCTCATGTCAACAGCTGACAAAACAAGGACAACTGCCTCTCTTTGAAGACTGATCTCTTGAGAAAACAACTCTGCTTGGTCAGATATGAAGAAGCTATCTCTGCCCCACAGATAATTTTGAAAAATTTGGAATATATGAAAATGAATTAGTAGAAGCTTTTAAACTGAAGGTTATAACATAATGATGGTGCCCTCTTATCAAAATCATGGCCACAATTCACATGCCATAGAATTTCAGAGTTCTAGTTTCTTACCTAACTGCTTTAGTAACTCCCTCCTTTCTTTTATTCAATAAACTCTCCAGCAAGCAGTCACCAAAATAAAAAAATTTCATGAAAAAGCAAACAAAAACTCAAACTACCAACTGCCTACATCTATAAGGATGCAGAAAGGGGGAGAACACATTGTATCCCCACTCCAATTCTTTTCTCCAAAGGCCTAGTACACAGTGATGGAGATGAAAGGCAAGCTTTTAATCTGAAGTGGTAGACCAATTCTTAGGAGAAAAACCCATGCTTTTAAGATTTTACAGGTAAACCACAGTAATCAGCTCTGGGTTTTTAAATGACATCATTTTATAATGTTACATTGTCAACTCTTTTCAGAAATAGAGGTTTTGCAGTAAAAAAACCCTTTTTTGTGTATTTCACAATTCCAGCTTTAATCATTCAGTCAGCATGCTAACATGATGTAAGGGACACCATCATTCCACATACCAGAATCATCCAGGACAGCAATGGCTTGCTCTGCTTTATGCTGCAAAGCCAGAAGAGCTGCCTGTCTTCCTTGAAGAGCCTTCAATTGCTCCTGCTGTTGTAGCATCCTTTTCAATAAATCATGCTGCTTCTTCAAGTTCTCCAACTCCTCTTTAGCTTCCTGTTGAGGATCTCTGGCCTGCAAGAGATGAAGCAACATTACCATAACCACAACCATTTATCTGTTGAGTATTAGTAGAAGAAGTGTCAAAGCAAGCACAACTTGCATATAAATAAACAGCCTGCTTAATGGAAAGAAGTAAAAATGAAACAGCTTCACCTTTCTGACAGTTCTTTATTTTTAAAAAAAGTTAGACATCCAATAGGAAGAAGCCTGTTACCACCAAGACGTGCTTATAGCTCCTGAGGGTTTAAGTTTTCTTTACAAAGCCAGTCAGCTGCCCTAATGTGACCCAAAGACTAACCCAAGCCTCCCTTTGTCTTTTAAATTGTAACAGGGCAGTAACCTTTAAGACTGGTACAGGCAAGCAAGATAAGGTATTGTATCATGGAGCTATATAGAACACAAGATCGCAATTGATTTACTGGCCTAAAATCTCTGCATTTTCAGCAGAATGTGTTAGACAGTAACTCTTTCCTAACCTACGATGTGTTTATTTCTGTGTTTATGGCACCTATACTAGAATACACCAGGTTTAGGTAAATCAATTTTGTAACAAAAACTTGCACAGAATCCTCTCTACATTGTTTTCTAACAATAGTTTGAAATAGTTCTGAAAGAATGAAAGCATGCTGAGCAATTAAAATATATTACAATTCAGTTATTCTCCTCATCCTATGCTAATTAGGAGCTGGAGGTTTGCATCAAAACTTTTATTCAAATTAAGTATTTTAATGAGACATACACAGTTAAGATCCTGACCCTGTCTGAAGTTGGATTATTGCACCTTGCATATATATAATGGAAAATAACAGGCATTTACAAAGAACACTACTAACTTGAAAGCATAATCTTCTCTCCACATAGTACTAAGTTCCTAAAGTAGAAAATTCAGACCAAACACTCTGCATCAAATGTCAGAATAGAAGCAGTCATCTTATTAACTAGTTATGGATACCAAGGAATGCCCAACTTTCCAGCAGAGAAAGCTGAAAACAGAATCCAGAATTCTAAACTCCTCGAAGTGTTACTGAAAGATGCACTGCAACTGACACTGATCATTCCTGTTAAACTTTCACCTTTCATATAAACAGCAGAGTACAGTCAAAATAGATCACACACTGAAATAAGCACAGGAAGGAACAAGGGGAAGGAAGGGAAAAAGGGTATGTGGCTCAGTCTCACTCACCTATTAAATAATCCAGGCTCTATCTACCAGACGTGCTTGAGTTCATGAAAATTGCATTAACAAATTTTTCAAACTTAGTTCTACATTTAGACTAATAAGCTTGACAAAACATTTAAGTCTTTTATTTCAGGGAAAAAAATGATTGAATTTAAGACTTTTTAAAAATTAAATCACAGAAAGGACAACGCTATAGAAAAGCTCATAATGGGTAAAAAAAAGACGTTTTAGACACTGCGCTCCTTGAAAGTCTTCCCCCTTCCAACCAAATATTTATATAAACAGCTATACAAAAACATTTGTGGAATAAGTTAAGGCTACTAATTTCTAATTTATTTTCTGTATTTGGTATTAGTTTAAATGTGCATCGGCAGACTATTAGTGTAACCATGACAAGTGTCTGAAAGTCACATCTACAATATGTTTTCCCAAGAAGGGAACAACAAAACTAGAAGGATAATCTACATAAAATCACAACACCTGCTGTACAGTTACATCAATGCTAACAATTCAGAAGAAAAAGTTGTGAAACAACTCTATTCAAAGAGAAAATATTCTAGGCAAAAAGATTAATCCAGTGGGAACATTCACTGTAAGTAACAAATATGTTTGAAGCAATTAATAAGGACGATGAGGGGACAGGGAAGACTAGCCTGTATAAAGCCTATTTGAGGCTAAAGTAACATTTTGAAGTGTACCTTTGAAAGCAATCCATGATCCTGGCTATTAATCCCACAAGGCCAGATTTCCCTGTCATTCAGAGCAGCTCTCTCACTTTTCCCTTTAGGGCTTGGTGTAACATCAATGTCTGTAACCTGTTCCTGTGAAGCTGAATTCCCTAGTTTGTCCTCAATGCGGGGCCGACAGCTCAAACTAAAAGATACCTCCTATATTGAATAGTTTAGTATGTTAGATTTTTAAAATGTGCTCCAACTTAGCATGCATTTTTAAGTTACAAACCTACCCACTTTATCTTGTCAAATAATGAAAACTAATATCTAATAACATCTACTAAAGAGTGAAGACATTTTTAGTCTTCTTAGAATTTGTATAACAAGAAAGCTCCATATAGCAATCAATGTTATACGACCAGAAGTATGCACTCTACATGTAAAATATTCAAGCTGCATGTAAAAAGAGTTTAGATGCAAAATTAAGAGCCAAACAAAAAACTGAAGTGCCAACTTTGCAAATATTAAGATAAATGTAAGTTTACATGGACAGCTCTTTAAAAACATACCTGTCTTTTTCTGCATTTTCCAAATTTTGGGTTTTTTAAGTTAAAAGTGCATCTTTCACATCTATAATTTTATTTCTTTACAGAGATAGAAAGAGTTCTTATAAAGCTAAAAATAATTACAAAAGCTTCTTAATGTTTTAACTGTTTTATTTCCAAGCAGGAGAATTCTCCTTATCCATAGGACATTCAGTGTACTAAATGGCCAGAATGAGTACCTTCTGGTACATTTCCTCAGTGTAATAGAATGGAAGACACAAAACTTAAGTTATTAAAATGCTTTCGCATCTACTACAAGAAATGTTTACCATGTTAAAAAAAATCACTTTTATGAATAGAAAGAAAGATTGATTGTTTATCTCAGCAGTAAGTTCAGAACCCATTTTCTAAAAAGGTGCCCATCTTTCCAAAAAAATCAGAGAAACTTCTGTATTATGTCAATAGTTCTACCATATCACTAAAAAGATGCTTGGATAATGGCCCACTAATGATACATTTCTAACCCTCCCCTCACCCAACACCCAAAAATTTTCCCCACTAACAGAAACAAACCTAGAGGTGAAAAACTGAATAGAAAGACATTTCTTCCTACATCATGTCAGTGAATTCTCTGTCGAAGTACACCTTTAACCCCTAATTGTACTTTGAAGAAAGCATAAAGATTTAAAAGATTCTTTGTATTTTTGTTGTGACAGAATCATAACTTTTTTTCTCATGTTAAAAAAATAAATCCACATATGCATGGACACCTAGAGAAGAGAGTATGTGGGGACTTACTATTTTTAATTGAACTGCAGGTTATGACACTATCATAAGACCCATGAAAAAACCAAAATAAAGCCTTCATTTCTAGCACCTTAATTACTAAAAGGCAGCTTACCGTGGTATCTGAAGCCTCAGACTGCACATCAATGTTTAGCGATGTGCTCTCACCTACAGAACCAGATCCCACAGCTGAATCTATAGTCCGAACATCATCCTCCTCATTTTCTCTAGCCTGAAATATTTCATGGCACAAATCAAAAGCTATATAAGGGGGCAGTAAAAATTAATTATGGAAGGTACTACATACCAAAATCAACACCCTCAGTAGCACCATCAAAACATAAACGGTCAACTCCTAAAAAAAACTTACAGTGTAGAAACAAATATATTATGTTCTCAAACTTACAAGCATCTTTTGCAAAAATTTCAGATAGGATTTCTCCTGCTCTTTAAGGTCATCTATAAGGTGTGATAAACGCTCAACATTGGCCGATCTTTCATTTTTCTCTACAAGATCATCCCGCATGGAGCTGGCCTTAGCAATATAGTCGCGAATTTGAACTAGTCTGCTCACAATCTGCAAAGACACTGAAGTTACTGAATGCATTCAGCTACAGCTGCAACGTATTCAATGCACAAGACACGGTCATAGCAACAGCAAAGGAGTAATGAAAGAGGGACAAATTAGTACTTTCACTCCTACGAGCACTCTTCCACAAGTGGTTAAAAGTCAACAGCTTGATAAGGATAGATTTATGCATGCGGGAAGTTGCAAGGCTGAAGCACAGGGCTTCTGGTCAACATAGGCTAAAACACAACTGAGCTCATCAACACAGGAAAACAGTGAACTGTGAGAGCGTTTTCTGGAACCAGATAAAAGGGAAACAACCTCCAAAATGAAAATTACTTCTGTTACCAACAAGTGGATTTCTAAAGAACAGTAGATGATTAAGTTTGGTTTCACATTTTCTTCAAGTTTCAGAAGAGTAGGGAATTAAATATTTCCAATAAGTATTTCCAGTTTTAAGAAACTCAAAGAAGCACTAAAAATTAAGAGTCAACATTTTGTATACGTTATAGACTGTGTAAATACCTGGCTACTATCCATTGCTTGTTCTCCCCTTCCATCTTCTTGAGCAGACACTTGACAATTTTGCAAGAAATCCTTGCTTAGAGAAGCTCCAAACAACTCTTTACATTGCGTTGATACCCCACTTTCCTTTTTTTGGGAACCTGAGGCAGGATCTTTGCTTTTGTTAGTGTTAATCTGCAGCGACAGGAAGTTGAATGGTTTTTTGTTTTCATTAAGCTGACGTTTGTTGTTAGCAGCCGTTGCCCTGCCTTGAGAATCACTTCCAATGCTTCTCTATATAAAAACAAAAGAAAGAACAATTGCTTTATTTTTTTCATCCAATATGTTCTCAACACTGCTTAGTTTCTCTGGTTGTATTACTATTTCTACAGTATTATTAGACTGATTTTAAAGTTACCTAATTAGTCACCAACTGGCCACAAGTTAGCTAAAAACAGTGCCAATGATTTTTGCCATATAGTTTCCAGAAAGCAAATCCATCCTCGCAGAACAATGAGAAGCAAAAACGTTCTGTAGTTTCTCAGAATTTAGTTCCTCATTCTTGCTGTGACCTTCACCTTTACTGTAGCGAAAGGCATTCTACTTCTTCAGGTACATTTGAGAAAAGAACAATAATAAAAGAGCAATATATTCCTGTGCATAATATGATACCTCAGAACTTCAGATTTTTTTTAGAACCTTGCGAATAGTAACGTGTTGCCCTAACGTACATTTGAGGAGGAAGTTATGCCCAGCCTTTAAATTTTAACTCAACACAGTGAATCCCACTGGAAAAAATCTTCACAACCAAAGAAGTTAGCAACTACCTTTGGGAAAGATGAACTAGCCTCTGTTCTGAAACTGTACACAAATTTATACGTTGTTATGAAACAATTAATCCCTCACACATTTCTCTGGTTTTGGACAAGGGAAGGATGAATGCGCTGTATTTCCAAGAAAGCAGTTATTGCTCAAGAATTTGTGCCATAAAATTCTCCACACTCTACTGAGGAGCAGTTTTTAATGATACTCCTCTGCCTAATCCACAAGGGTATTACCGTTCAGGATCACAAACTGGCAGTTCAAGAACAGACTTTCAAAACAAGGTAACAGGTATTTTCAAGTGGCAGACGAGTACCATGAGTAAGAAATACTGCTCCAAGGACACAGAGATTTGTTAACGGTCGAGAGCAAGAAAGTGAAGACAGCTAGCACACTCTTGAACAGAGGAAAGCCATGGTCCTGAACTTTCCCTTATTTTCTGAAGTTCAAAACCAGAATTTTGATTTGGTTGTTGTGGTGCCCATAAGCTTTTTTTTTTTTACCTTAATCACTTAAGAAAGGATTCTTTTCTGTCACAATGTCATCTGTCACATTATTAAGAGATAACTCAATACATTTTGTAGTCACATCTCTATTGGGAGCTAGTATTCACACAAACCTGATCCAGATCACTGAAGTTTATTCTTTGTTTAAGCCTTTCTAGTTCAGCCTGCTCTGGAACAGACATCTGAGTCATGTATCGAGTATGAGGAAAACTATGAGAAGTTCTGGTCTTCCGTCGTTCCATTCCAGGTGACGATTCTGGAGATATTTCATTAGTAAGTCTTGTTTCACCTTCCCCACTAAGCTTTTTCTTGTTTTTTTCTGAAGATCTGTTTGCTTTCTTCTGTTGACTTCCCCAGTCCTTAAGGGGAAGGAGAGAGAAAAAATCATATTTGTTATCCACACAGTCAAACAGCATATGTTTTCATTCTGTGAGAGAGTTTACTTCTATTTTAGAAGTAAAAATAGTAAGCCATATTGAAATACGCATTAAGTTTTCTACAGCAAACATCACTTCACAAAATAAAATTTCCTCCATTGCATAATTAAGAATAGCTTGTCAGGAAATTTTAAATCCATTTAATCCTAAGTGAATTAAATTAATTTCAAATGAAGCTACAGTTGTATTTTTTCTTCTTTGTTGTGGACTCTTTCATTTTTAGGAGTTCAGAACTTTTTAGAACTTCACTTTCATGACACCTACATTGCTTTTGTGTCTAGCTACTTTATTTACCTAAAACGCTTGCCATAAATACCTCTACAGACCTCACAATCCCTGAATTGTACTCATTGCCTGCTTACATGTACCTCAGTTTTTCCAGCTATTTACCTGTAAAGCTGTACTGACAAGGCTTACGGGTTTGCTTTGCTACCTGCCGCTGGCAAAATCTATCCGGTAATTCTAATGTACAGCATCAAATGGCAACAGAAAGAAAAGAATAATTTTACCGTGTTGTTCAGCCGGTCATCAAGGCTCTCGTTGCTCCAGCTGGGCAAGTCCTGATCATTCATGCCTTCTTCAAAGGGACCACCTCCTGTTGCCATGACAAGCAATCAATAAAAATCTAAAAGAAATAGTAGAAAGAAATGTGCTGCATTAAAATCAGATAACATAGTTAAAGATTTACGATCTGAGAAGACAACTACACATGCATTACAAAATGCAAACACAAAGCTGTTTAAGAAACTAAACTCCCCATTTACTAAACTGTGTTACTAGAAAGGCATCAATGAGAAGAACACAGAAACTTGCATTAAAAAATAAAGAAGTAGTAGTTGTGGGTTTGGGGCTTTTTAACCTCTGATCTATGAAAGTAACCTTTTTCTTTTTTTTTAGTCTCAGTTGCCCTCACTTTAAAACAAACTATACAGTGCTCGGAAAGACTTCTTTGTAATTCATAAAGCCTACACTTTCAGGCACAGGGTGACATCTATTTGATACAATAAGTGACTCTGGAGATCCAATATGTCAAACTTTCACATTCATTTTAAGACTGAGATGCTGACAAGAGAGTACTGAATGACACACTTGAAACAATACAAGGAAAAAAGATGTCAGTAAGAGGATTTTTACTTTCATTACTACCCATGAAGCTATTTAAGCAGTGAATGACCTGCCACTTACATTACAGTTTCTACCAAAACCAAACAAAATAATGTGGGTTTCGTAGAGCTTTGCTGCTCTCTCTCAGTGTCACTCTGTGCAATATAAAGCAACTTAAATGTTCAAAGTTTTCATTTTCACTTCCTGTTTTGACATTAAAAATAAAAAAAAATGTTAAAGTTGAAAGACCAGAAAAAGTATTCCTTTATGACAGTAAAATTAGATTAGCCTGTTCCAAAAGGTGAAGAATACATAACTATATTTGCTAAGTGCTGCTGGCACAATTCCACTGCACAAAGCTACAAACTTTACCTATGAAGAACTGTTACAAACTCAGATGAAAAGAGGTCCTGCAGAGATTTACTTATTCCAGTTTGTTTCCACCGCTATGTTAGGACATAATCCTAACCTTAACTGAAAAAACAGAAATATAAAAATCGATAGGAACCAGTTTCTCAACATTTCACTGCAATTATCTACTATTAATTTTCACAGAGTGCAGGTGAAAAAATCACCTGAACTCGAGATTAGGAAGTATCTAAGAAGTTTGTTAGGGGTTTTTTTAGTATCAGTTCCAGAAAGAAAAACGGATTAATCCTAAACTAAGTTTAAAGGCTGTCCTACTACACCTATCTTGCTTAGGTATAGGATTCAATCAAAATCATACAGTACAGCCCTCTCAGTAGGCACACTTGCACAAAGCAGTATTCCTATGCAAAGACAGCCTATTACTAAACCATAAAGGAAATGGGATCTACCAGGTATGTTCCTTGCACCATAACCACATCCCCCCTCTGCGGTGTGCCAGCCCAGGTCACGGTAACGCAGGCAGGAGTCATTCTGCTTCTGCATCTCACAACCATAACCGTAACACAGGTACCGGCATAACTGGGGTAGGTGCCTGGTTTGGAACTTCGCCCTACTGTTCCTGCACAAGGATTCACACCCCCTTCTTCATCCCAACAGAAGGGCCCACTAGGCCATGCAACCAGAGGATACCACCTATGAACTAGATGGCCAACAAATAATACCAAAATTTGAAAAAAACCCACAGATAAACTTCCTGATGTGCCTAACCTTATGACTATACAAAAACTATATGTTGGCTCAAGGACCTTCTGTGCAACTTTCAGGTAATCTGATTCAATTGGAAAATTGGAACACAATGTGCCCTTTCACGTTTTGTTTATTTTCATGTAGAGACACAAGCATCCTATAAAAAGTTCACAGGGAAGGTCACGCTAAAATTTACAAGCGTTCAAACAAATGCATAGTTATCAGTTTAAAAACAGCCATGATTTTAAAGAACTTTCTTCAGTTACAGATAAACTGTTCAGATTTGTAGATGTGCAAGACCCAGCATTTCAACAGACACTGTATCCTGACCTATGTCACTGAGCATAATGAGGAAGATTAGAGGCCATCTGGGTTTACAGTTCCATTCTGTAAGCCGTTTCCTCATCATCACGTTATATAATTCTACTAAAACCATACCAAAAGTAGTTTTTCCCTACCTCCCACTGTAAAAAGAAGTGGCAGTATTCATCTTTACATAATACAAGTAACTACTCACATTTATTTCCCTTAAAACTTTCACAAAAGCTGTTCTCAACTATTTTTGCTATAGGAGACCCTCATTACCCCTGAAGTAAATTCACTGCCCTAGATGGAATACTCTAAATAATAATACTCTCAAACGAGGAGACTGGGTATACACCAACATACCCTGATAAATACCTCTCAAAAATAACAGTATCTTCATTATTTCCAGCAAGTGGATTTTAAAGTGTTCTAGCAGAACTTTGCTCTTCCCAAAGAGAAAGTTTCTAAACATTCACATTATCGCCTTTGATAACCCCAAACGAACTATACTGAAGCAAGTTAAAGATCAGAGAGCTCTGCTGCTATTTTACCTCTTTAACTCAGTTGAAAAACACAAAGAGGTTCAGCCAGGCTTTTTCTTCTTTCACATGAAGCTGTGCTTTCCACCTCCTCACAGACATTTCATCAACACACATTTTTTCTTTGTTTCCATTTTACTAGCTACTTCTACAAAAAACCCTCTTCCAAAAGCTTTTCTATCTTCCTATTATCTATCTGTCTAGCTATCTACAGCAACCCATTGCCAATTTCCAAGACATAGTATCTGTATAAAAGCTATTTGAGCATGTGCCTACAGCCTTACAACATTTACCAGGGATTTGGGAAAAAAAGAAATTACTTTCAAGTATATTTTCTACAGAAATATTAACTTCAGTTAACATGTAGGATTATACGCCAAACATGTAAGATTATAGTCAAAACATATTCTGTACATGTAACAGCAACATGCAGATCGCACAGAAGAAACACTACTTAACACGCAAGTAAAACAAAAGTATGTACTTCAAAACACTTTCTTGTCTACAGTAAAGATGTTCTTGAGAACTTTTTCCTATAGCACTCGTATGAATGCAAGAGCTCTATACAGCACCTAATACTGCAAAGAGAAAAGTTTTGAAAATAAATATTAAACGAAAGCAGAAAGTCGCAAAAAGCCATCAAAGCGCCCTGAAGGCTGAAAATGGGCCCAAACATTTCTTTTTAAGAGGTGCACTCCTCATTGGGCATTAACTTATTAAAAGCAAACCATACAGTACCATCATAAAGGTGCAGTCAACAGAGCAAATTCTCTCCTGCCGCACCGGGCAGCGCTCACACGAGCCGCACACTCACACACCCTGGCTAGGGGCGGTGTGCCCGGCCCTTCCAGCGCCGGGGCCTGCCCAGCGCCCGCAGGCTCTGCCGTCCCGATCTGCTCCGACCTCACGGCGGGCGCCGAGCCCAGGCCCGGCGGGTCTCGCTGCCGCCAACGGGGCCGGCGGAGCGAGCGATGGCCCGGCGGCTCTGCCGGCCGAACCGCTCGCTGCCTGAGGCGGGCGAGGCGCTCCCGGCCCGGGGGCGGCGGGAGAAGATCCCGCTCCTTCCCGGCGCCAAAGCCCAGGCGCCGCGGGGTGCGGGGTAGGCGGGCTCCGCTCAAG
>VZRO01002179.1:310936-359299 GCA_013397915.1 Daphoenositta chrysoptera
GCTCACCCCGCGCCGAAGGGGAGGTCACCCCGCTTGGCTCCTCCTCCACCGGCGGCCGCCACTTGCGGGGCCCGGGCTGCCCGGACGAGCGTTTCGCCTTCGGGCAGCGGAGGAGCGGCGCGGCCTCGCTTCGCCCGACGCGGCGGGACAGGGCTGGCGGAGGCGCTCACGGCGCTCCTGCCTCAGCCACCGCCGCCATTTTGGCCGCCACTGCGCCGGGGGCGCGGGGGGCGGTTCCTGGCGGAGGGATACAGACACAGACAGACGGACGGACACTCACCGTTACCTGGTAACCTCCGCCCGCCCAGGCCCTTCCGCACTGCGCGCGCCCCGCCCGACGCGGACCGCGGGGCGCCCGAGGATCCCCGCGCAACCGCCGGGGCGCCCGGGGCAAGAGCGGGGTGCGGAGAAACTCCAACTCCCGGCGGGCATTGCGCGAGGGGGGGCCGGCGGCGGTGCCTCCTGGGAGTGGTAGTTTTCCCCTCAGGGCCCCGCCCCATGACAGGACTGGGGCGTATCCACCGCTGTTCTGCGGCTGCTGGGGAATCGCCGAGCGTGTTTTTCTCATAAAATAAAATACGAAAACAGCGATGAACTCTGTAAATGCTTTTGTCTATTTGGAAGACGAGTAAAATCACGTCGAAACCCTAAGCGTGGACAAGGACGAGCTCTTGCCCTCTTTTGGAGCAGTATCGTCTAGTCTGTTCCTGTCAGCCTTTGACGTGTTTTGCTCCTTGATTTGTGGCATGGAGTTTATGCATCTAGGTTCTTTATACTTTCCTTTGCGAGAAAAAATATAAATAGAGCGTTTGGCATTTAAAAAACAATAGTTGTGTGTAAAAGCCTGTGCGCTGTGCTTGGTATTTAACAAAAGTTGTTGTTAGAATCATAGAATATGCCGAGTTGTATGCGACCCTTCAAGATCCACCTCTGGCCCTGCACAGGACACCCCAAGAGTCACACCCCGTGCCCAAGAGCGTTGTCAAAACACTTTCTGAGCTTGGTGCTGTCACCACTTCCCTGGAGAGCCTGTTCCAGTGCCCAACCACCTGCTGGGAAAAAGCTTTTCCTAATATCCAACCTAAACCTCCCCTGAAGCAACCTCAGCCCATTCTCGCGGGTCCTGTCAGTGTCACCACAGAGAAGAGATCAGTGCCTGCCCCTCCTCTTCCCCTCACGAGGAAGCTGTTTGTCCTTCAGGGGACTGGACTTGGATAACACGCTCAGGATTTCTATTTCAGTGAAGCTGGTATCGTTTATATGACTTTCATTTGGGGGGATTGCCCCTTGTCAAAATGGAAAAACCCAGCATTTTCAGCTGAGTGTAACTCAGTAGTTAACTCAACTTACACTGAGTTTCTAAAGCAAAAGCATTAGTCATTTACATATGCCTCATAATTGACCCTGCTGGTACAACATGGAAATGTAGTTAGCTACCATATCTTTCATATTAGGACTTGTACTAATGAATTTTGCTTAAAAAAAAAAAAAAAAAGGACACATGAATCCTTTTCAATGATCCATTAATCTATCTGTAATCTAGAAAAGGAACTAAGTAACGGGAAAAGCTTCAAAATAAAGATGTTTTAATGAAAGTATTTTTGTTATCTCCAGCAGACTCCTGCACATCAAAGAAATAGTTCTGGACAATACTGAGTGAGTGAAATAGGTGAGCATAAGATTGCCTATTAGAGCAGAATCTTTCTCCCGTTTCTACCACAAGCTACTTGACTGTATATCCAGAAATGAAATCACTTTGAAAACAATCTACAACAGTTTGATGGAAGCTCTCTGTGTGATGAATATGTATTATCAATCTGTATTGCAATTCTGCAGCTACTAAAGAAGTTAGTTTATCAGCATTTTTATTATACTTTTAACTAATGCCCTATTTTTCTGAACTCAGGTATCCTGCCTGGATATTCATCACAATATTGGCAGTGTTGCTGTTGACAAGATGCTTTCTGTTGTCACAGTGACAAGTCTCCCACAGCCTGGCAGGTGCAGGCAGAACTTAAGAGCAAATACTGCCCTAGTACAATGACTATAATTTTTTTTTTTTTGCTGTGCCTTATTCTTAAAACACAGCTCCCTCATTCCTCTTGTTTCCTGCAGAAAAGAAAAAAACCCAAACAAAATTACATAAGAAATGTAGTACTTTGTCAAGGAAAGAAAAGTCAAATTGATTATAGTATGTTTCAGTAACAATGAAGTATTTTAGTGTAGTCCCTTATATGTCATAACTGTGTGTTTTCCTTAGCACAGTATGAGCTTACAGCATCATTACTCTGATTCCTGCTGGACACTTGGAGGATGATTTTTCTCCTCTTATTTTCTGCCCCTATTCTGGAATTGGCTGCAAACTTGTTTGTGTGTTTTTTCCTTTTTTTGGTTTGTTTTAGAAATGGTTCCTCAGAGCCATTTTGCATTTGGGATGGAAAATTCAAAAAGATACAACAGGCATGAAGGAAACGTGGATTGCACTGCAAGAAGCACTATTTCCAGTAGGTGGTTCTCCACTACTGTTGTAAAATACAACATCTCAGGATTTGGGAATGATTATGAGGCAAAACTCATATGGCTTAAAGAATGTCTTGTTAATTAAATAAAAGAAATATTTGAGGGGAAGTCCTATATAAACGTTAATGAGCCTCTAGACAGACAGAATTAAACCCCCCTACAAAGATCTTTATTATGCTTCCCTCAGCAGCCATGCTAATGAGTGCATCCTCACAGAAACTGAATGGATTATCTTTGAGATAGCCCAGTTTAATTAGGATTGAAAGCCCTGTCAGGGACATGATGATATTTTCCTTACACAATTGTCTGGTGTATCTTGTTAATTTTATTTTATCATTTCAAAGTGAAAGAAAGCAAACAAAATACAGGCATGTAAGGACTGGAGACAAGAACTGAAAGATTAATGTTTTACTGAAACAGAGGAGACATGAGAAGTATCTGGGGAGAGAGATTTTTAAAGGCCCTGAAACAAAGATAGTAATTAGTTGAGCATTCAGTTTAAGCAGTAGTTGTCCATGTTTTTCCTGATTTTATGACAATGAGGTTTTTGCTGCAAAATTTAAACTGGCCAAAAATGCTAAGTCTACCATAATAGGGTTACACAATGACTACCAAGCTACTATACTAAAGGTATTTTTTCTTCCTTTGCATAACAGTAGATTGGAAAGATCTTTTAAGGCATTAACAAAGTGTTTCAAGTTGATTTATATAAGAAAATGAAGTGTCCAGTTATCCCTATGAGGTCTGATGACAAATTAAGCAGTTGTAGGGGGAAAGGCACAGGCATTTAAGACCACAAAGCCAAGCTTTAGGCTGGTCAAGATTCACTGACTTAATTCTAGTGGAGAAACCAGGACAAAAAGGAAACCATTTTTGATGATCGACGCAAGCAAAACAGTCATCGGAAGCAATAAAGGAGAGAGGAATATTTGGAAGATAGGTATTAGCTAACTTAGTCAGATCCCAGGAAAAATCTCAGATGAAGAATGGACGGGATCCCCATTGTAAACCTTTTCCATATCCTTAGGGGTGCAGAAAGTAATCCTCTTGATACTGCTATTATCTCCCCAATCTTTAACATTTGCTAATATATGCACTCGAGATACTAGGTTCTAGTAAAGTATTAGTGACTGGTGTCAGACCAAGTGATAAAGTGATGGATGGACCCACAAGATATAACCAGTTTTGTTTTATTAGACACACTTATTTCACACAACCAAAACACATCAGAATTACCAATGCTGCTTTGCCTAGAAGCCTGAATACCATATTTTTCTCATTGTCCTCTTTGAAGTCAAACTTCATTAAAACCTATTTTTAAAACTATTTTAAAAGGGGTCTATATAGCACAGAAGTTGTCAAGGTTATGAGTATTATTTCACTCTTTAGAAATTAAATAAATTTTCATGAGCAACATACAAATATGGGTTTTAAATCTGGATGTCCCTCTATGTTATTTAATTCAACATTATATTTGATACATTGTACTCTAAGTTACAGTCTCATCTCTTTTTTTTTTTTTTTTTTCTGTTTGTTGTCCATTAGCATCTTCAGTTTATTCCTTGGCCAACAAAGATAACCCAAGAAGAAACAAAATATTTCAGTTGTTCTGAAATGACAGATTTGACTTAACCAGATGTATCTGCAGATTCTTCAGAAAAGTGAGTAGGAACAACCTTCAATTCATAATATCTTGGGTGGTTGTTTTATATCATGATATTGTCTAGCCACTTCCACATTATTTAGATTTCTGGAGTCACAACATAAATATGTGTTACATTGAACAAATAAGTAAATTTAAAAGTGAGCAAGAAAAAGAGGAAATTATTATACAGCTTAGAAATGCCACATAAATTTCTATCTCTGAATTGAATCAAAGAACAAGAATATGAAAGAAATAAGCAACCTCACCACACATTATGGAGAAATGATCAAAACCAAGAATTCTCATTTGCAAATCAAAATTCTAAGAGGAAAAGGTTGTAGACTCTTCCTACTTTTTTGCTTGTAGCTGGCTATCTCCAATGTATCTGATATCAGTCACTCCTGTGTATTCATAACTAAGTGCTTTCTCTACACTGTATGGCTTCAGTTATGCTGAAGACATACGAGCATTGAAAGCTGAAGACATACCAGCATATAAAAGCTACAGTGAATTCTTCAAAGCCACCTAATATTTTTTTTCATATATGTTTATATTTCTTTAAACAGGTAGAAATCTGCTGAAGTTGTAGGTCATTTTACAGCCACTAAGCAGTTTGCTAGCAAACATCCAATTCAAAAAAAGAAAAAATTCCAAATAATTATGTGGAGTTTTGTTCATAAACGATCATGTGTTGACTTCTAATTAAAAATGTTACCATAAGGAGCTCCACTGTAGCTACATAGAGTTGATTAATTTTATGATATTCTGCATTTTATCCTCTGGCAAAAATGCTTTTGAAATAGATACTTACTTTTGTGATACTGGTTTTGCAAATACAGAAGTAACCAAATATGATGGCCTTGCATGTCTATATACATACATACCAATGACAATATACCTATATATATGCAAGTATTTAAATTAGGGTAATTTTGAAAGGTTTTAAGTAACTTTGTAACCTAAATATTTTTGTCACATTCCTAATTAAATTACTTTTTTGGTTTCTTTTTTTTTCTCGTAGTAGAGATTTGGTGCCATGTGGTTCCAGTTATACTGTTGATTAGGGCTGGTACATATGGGTAACAGCACTAAATTGATGAATACTAAGGAAGGGGGATTAGTTGGTGCACCTTTCAAAAGACATTCCAAAAATAGAATATAGGAGAAGGATGTCTTTGCAGAGGACAAAAGGAAAACTAAGGCCAGCAGGAAGTTTCCTGTGTAAAGGAGGCAGGAGAAGGCAGGATATGTAAGCTGTTCTTCTAAATAAGGCTGAAGATTATGGGCCATGTTCTTTTCTTGGCACTCACACTAAGATCTTGAGCAGGTCACTTTGCCAGATAGATTTCCTCACAACATAGTTTAATTCATGTTTGTTATCATTTTGAGGGTAATGAATAGAAGACAAGCACCAGCAATGGAACTTACTGTGATAATTTTTTTGTTTTTAGAATTAGTCTAAGCCTTCTCTGAGTCCACTGTTTTTCTATATTCTGCAAAGTTGTGTACAGACCTAGATGTTTGTTAGGTCTTCAACTCTGTGATGTGTTCCATGTATGCTAGTTACACTGTCTTAGCTACTGCCTATTGAAAAAGACATGAGGGACTACTTATTTTATATTTCTAATAAGAATTGAGGATTTTTTCCCATTTTTGGTGTGTGATGAAATAATGTCTAAATATGTTGAATTTGATGGTCTTATTATCCATAATAATGGTGTGTTGCTGATTTCTGTATTGTATCTCTGAAATGACAGATTATGAAAATACTAAATTATGCACCTATTTCTTAGAACACTGCACAAAAATGAGGTAAATTATTTAAAAACTGGGATTTATTTTTGTATCTTTTATCCATACACAAAAAAATAAATTGTTTTCATTCTGTTATTTCAGAATAGGTAAGAAGTTCTTTTCTGCTTATGTCTTGGTCTCATTAGGGAATTACATTTATTGATGTAACATTTCAAATTGATCATGTGATTATGCAGCTTTAGAGATTACATACTTCAGGCTGCAGTAATAGGTCCTGGTCACTATGTGCAATATATTTGTTCAATATATGAATATAGCAAAAGCTTCATAAGTTTATAGATGGATTGCTGTATTTTTGGTGCAATTTATTCCTACCACTGCTTTCATTAGGATGGTGACAAGCATCTTGAAGACAGCATGCTAAAAAATGAAGAAATTTAAAATATTCTGAAGCTTCTTATTTGTCCAAAAGTAAGCAAAGTAGCGGCTTGTAGTACTCTAACTCATCCTACATTGAAAAAGTAAAATATTACTAATAATCAATACAATGAAAGAAGCAGAAGCTGAAATACAGGAAGAAGGCAACAATGTCCCAGAGCAAGACAAATAAATCAGTAACCCTCAGCAAATAGTAGTAACTAAGTGGAGAATTGGAACAGTGGACAATGGTCCTGCTTTCTTTTGTTGATTTCTGTTGCGTTTGGTATAACAGAACTTCTTCATATACTTCATATACTTCCTCGTGAATAAGTGGAATTCCCTTGGGGAGGTCTGTCACCAATATCTCATGAACTTTTGGGATTTGTTCTGCCAAGAGCATGTAATTTTAAATTTGATCTTGTTTCATAGCTATTCTAATACTCTGGTGCAAGATTCTTGTATATAAATGAGACAGTACATGAAAATTGCTGTCACTTGACTAAGTAGGACTCAGTTAAACCAATGCAGATTATTCCAAAGGAATACTGAAATTCCAAATTGCTTTAGTAAGAAGAAATCGACAGAATCTTTTAATGCAGAAGTATGATAGACTCTGGTTTTTGTTAGGTGTCTCCAAAGAAACATAAAATATTAACAGCTAATAACTACATTTAACTTTTAAAATCTTAGTGGATACAATTTTTTTTACATAAGTCCAAACTGTTTATTAAATCCAATGTAGCTTTTTATAATTTTATTATCTTGGATATGTGGATCATCTCTTATATAAATATAGTTGAAGTGAACTGTTGAACAATCTAAAGCTACTCCACTTAAGCAGATAGGGTTGTACTCACTTTCATCAATAGCCTGCTGCTGGAAGGCATTTAACATCTGCCAGCTCTGCAAACATCCACAGCCTTATGTGTGAGAAGCTCATACACAATGCTTTTATTTGCAGAATACACTTAAGAAGGGAAGATATAATAGCATCTGGTAAATGGGCACATCGTAAATTATGATAACTACTTAACTGGATTTCCTTGCAAAAACAACATGCAATTCTTAAGTCAGTCTATAAAAAAATATACACTTTTGGAAAGAAGGCTGCCTCTAAAAACTTTAACATGTAGAGTTTTTTAGTCATACAGCTGAGTTTGGCTTATCTTTTATTTCAGCTTTGTTCTGTTTCAGTAACAAAATATTAGTTGGGAGTGACACATTGTTACATGCATCATTACTACTTCATATAAAAAAAAGCCGTAAGTTAAGTTTACTCAGACATCATGATTTTGATAGAGTTGGTCAGGATGTGTTTTGGGGTTGTTTTGTTTGTTTGTTTGTTTACTTGCTTTTACCCCTCAGAAAAAAAGCCTAGCATCTAAGTTATGAAACCAAGCATCATATTCCATTTCAAAGTATTTTCAATTTGTTATTGTTACAATTTAGCATATGTGAAAGACCATTTCATTATCATGGTGGATGTACAATGTTGAATGCACATTTTCAAATATATCATCTCAGCCAGTCTTTGAATGAAATATATTACATATTTCATATTTTATCCTTAGCATTGCACAAATGAAAACAATGCAGAGAAGAGCATAATGAAATTAATTTGTAACAGATGGAATAAAAGTACATTTTGACAAACACAACCATGTTGTGGTTATACAATCTTTGACCCTTCCATATTTCTACATGACAGCTGAAGGTGATTTAAAACTTTCCTGAATAAAAATCATACACATGATCCATAAAGGTATACTTTTTTCTCCTTTTTAATGCTTGCGTTACAACTTACAAGGGAAAAATCTATGGTTCCTTGTATTATTAAAGCTTATTGTGTGCTTGCAACTTCTTTGGAGTCTGAATGATAAAGAATCATATTATGAATTCATTTTCTTGCGTTTGCTGATTTTACAATCATGGAATCATGAAGTGAATTGGATTAGAAGGGACCTTAAAGATCGTCTAGTTCCAACCTCTCTGCCATAGACAGGGACACCTTCCACTAGACTAGGTTGCTCAAAGCCACATCCAAACCAGTCTTGAACACTTCTAGGGATGAGGCATCCACAACTTCTCTGGGCAGCCTGTTGCAGTGTCTGACCACCCTCACAGTAACAAATTTCTTTCTAATATCTAATCTAAACCTGTCTTCTATTCAGTTTAAAACTACTACCCCTTGTCCTATGGCACACGCCCTTGAGAAAAGTTTCTCTCCAGCCTTCTTGTAAGCTCCCTTTAGGTACTGGAAGGCTGCAATGAAATCCCCCTGGATCCTCTTGTTCTTCAAGCTGAACGACCCCATCTCTCTCATCCAGTCTTGGTAGGAGAGGTGCTTCAGCCTCTGATCATCTCTGTGGCCTCCTTTGGACTTGCTCCAACAGAGTCATGTCGTTCCTCTGCTGGGGGCCTGTGAGCTGGATAATACTCCAGATGAGGTATTATTATGAGAGTGGAGTAGTGGGGCAGAATCACCTCCCTTGACCTTCTGGCCATTTGCCTCTTGATGCAGCTTGGGATACAATTTGTTTTGTGTGCTGCAAGCACGTGTTGCTGGCTCATATTTAGCTTTTCATCCACTAAACCCACCCCTTAAGATCTGCTCTCAATCCACCCATCACCAGCTGGTATCCATGTCTGGGACTTCCCTAAGATGGTAAACTTGTGTCAGATTAAAATACTGGAGAGGTACTCGGCTGCAAGTGCTAATATAATGGAAAAAAAGACCACTGATTTCTTGTGCTAGCTTTTTCTTTTAAACATCCAAGAAAAGGTATACAGTGGATATAATACAATTGAATGTTTTTACCTTGCTTGGAGGGAGTCTAGATATTGATTTAGTGTAGAAGTGAGAAACAGCATTTTATCCTTTCTACATACTCTATGAAAAAATTATAGAAAGGTTACTAATGATCCTTGCAATATTTTCCTTCACTTTGGTGCAAACTCTTCAAAGAACAGCAAATCTGAGTATCTGTGTGAACACGCAGTATTTACTGGCCATAGTAAGGTCTATGACATTGTAAAGCCTCAGATCTCACTCAACGAATTTCTTAAATGGGACAAAGGTTCTTTTATGTACCCTGAGTCAGATGCATGGCAGAAAATATCAGCAAGATATTAAGAGGTCAAAACAACAGAATCTTTACTGTCAAACTTCAGAAAATTGGGGAACTTTGGCAAAAGTTGAAAGCAACATTCAATCAACATAAAGCATTTCACAAAGCAGTAACTTAGCAAACTCTAAGCCCATTCAACCTAGCAAACTCCAACCCACCCGATTTTAGGTTACTCAAACTTCAAGAAGAGGGAATTAGGGGAAGAAGAAAGCAAAAGAGAGAAGAGATACAGAAAAGAACAAATATAGCTACTACTCCTGGTTCCAGCAGTGTTTTAGCTGATCAGAACCCAAGGGAGGTAGGGTCAAGACATATGTGTGCCTTGTGCTCTGGCTTAAGTACATTTTGGCTTTCCTGGGCCCTTCCCCCAGGCAGGACCTCTGGTCTGGGAGCCCCTGAGGAGCTGCGTTACGGGCTGCAGGGGCAGGTGTGGAGCACGGCCTCTGGTGTGCCAGGGACTGGCAGCCCTGCAGGGGCCGGGGTACACCCCAGGGATGGGCTGTATGGAGCAGAGGGTTGCCTTGCCAGGGCAAGACTCCGTCTGCCCCTTTCCCCACACATGAGCCTGAAGTATTTCAAGCCAGCCATCTCCTCCAGTCTCTCACAAACATTTGCCAGGTTTCAGTATTGAATGTATCCAACAGGTCTAAAAAGACATCTCTCTCTTCCTTTTGTGCTTGTATGACTTCCATTTTTATATTCTTTGAAAGTCTTCTATTTAGTATGTTTATTTTCACAAAACCATTCTAACGATGGGTAGAATATAGACTCCTTGAATAACACAAATCTCTGACTTGACCCTGTATATAATTCTTGTTTAACGAAACCATAGTCATGTATTTTAGCCATCTAGTCTTTGTTTCAATCCCTCAAGTGATGGGCAATCTACTTATAACACTCAATAAATTGTTTATTTTATTTTATTTTGTTTTGTTTTGTTTTGTTTTGTTTATTTATTGTTAATAAATCTGACTTTAAAATGCCATGTCTTTTTTCCACTTTCTAAATTCAGAGCCCATCCACTGAGTAACTATTGGTTAGGAGCAACACTATGAGCAAATATGTCCCTCCTTGAAAGAGTCATTAGTCATAGTAAGATTCTCAGTAAAAATTATTTGCTGCATGATCTTGAATTTTAGAATGATTCTTAGTGTAGGTTTCTCAGGAGTAATTTATTGTAATTAATAAATATTTGAAATTCAGAATATGAATTTAATTATTTGATGTAATTTAGTGAGTAAAGAGAAATATTGCCAGGTAACCAGATTCCAAATAATGCACCAGGAATTACTCTGAGGAAGTTTGCAACAAGTCTTCAATAGGAAGTATGTGAAGGGCACCTACAAGACCCCAAGTTTAGCTCAGTTGGTCTAAGTGTGGGTGCTGATAATGCCATGGTGGCAGGTTTGATCCCTGTATGGGCTATTCACTTAAGAGCTGGACTCGATGATCCTTGTGGGTTCCTTCCAACTCAGAGCATTCTGTGATTCTGAAAAAAGATGGAGGGAGACTACTTACAAGGGCATGTAGTGACAGGACAAGGGGGAAGGACTTTAAAGTGAGAAACAATAGGTTAAGATTAGATATTAAAAAGAAATTCTTTACTGTGAGGGTGGTGGAACAGAGAAATTGTGGATGCCTAATCCCTGGAAGTGTTTGAGGCCAGGTTGGATGGGGCTTTGAGCAACCTGGTCTAGTGGAGGGTGTCCCTGCCCACAGCAGGGGGTTTGGAACTAGGTAACCTTTAAGGTCCTTCCAACCCAGGGCATTCTATGATTCTGTATTTATGTCGTGGAATGTAAAGCTCAATGTATTGCTATTGTTCAGTATTTTCTTAAGACTTCTTTTCTTCCAGCACATTCCTTTAAGCATACTCATTTATTGAACTTCTTGGGAAGAGCCAGCATAGAAGAAGGGCAAACACTCAAAACAAATTGTATTTTAAAACATTCTTTGATATATTCGTCTGGCTCTACAAAGCTTGTATAGAAAATGATTTTGTCTGATGAAGTCACTGAGATGCTATGCTTCTCAGTGCCTTAACTAGAAAACACATCACACAAGATTTTTTTTGGTGCGTTTTTCTTGTTCCCTTCAGCTTTATTTGTACTATGTTTGTTACTTTGGGTTAGGTTTTATTTAGCATATTTCTTTTTTTGTTACACCTCTGACATGTTATTTCTAGTCTGAGTGATTATGGGTTTTTTCTTAAATCCATTGAGTCAGTTACGCTCTCTGTGTACCTCTGAAGCCTGAGAGATTTAGGCTGTGACTATGGAAAATAGTGGAGTATAAAGCTGAGTATGATACAGAGAGCAATTTCCTGGATCACAACAGTGAAAGGGAATGGATGATCCTTTGTTATTTTTGGTTTATTTTTGTTTCAGAAGTGTTGTGTTAGGCACAGAATTACCATCATCTCCTTCTTATGTTGCAATTTAGTCTTGATAACGGCAACTTCTCAGGAACATTCCAGCCCAGTGACTCATAGCAGATGTAAGCCCCAGCTCGGCAGAATTTAATAGCAAAAACAATCGCAGCTTGGGAAGGGCTCTGGAACTTTTTGCATCAGCTTAAGAAGATTTAACAACTTTGAGTTCTGTCCAGAAGTTAAAGGTAAACATTTAAGGTACCTATGAGGGACGAAGGAAGACGTTTGGCTAATGTCTATAGTTATGGTTTAAAAGTAATTTGTTTTTGAAGGCCATATAACTGGTGCAGTGTTGAAAATTATGTATGAATGTTTTACCAGGATCTAGCTATTTTCCTGTATTTCTAGGTAGTTAATAAACCCAATATTCAAATCTGCAGTTTTTAAATTTGTATTACTGTATGGTGTATGAACAAAGCTGCTTCTAGAACCTAAAAAGTAAATCAAAACATGAATTATTTTTCAGTTAAGGAAAACAGGGCAATTTTTGTAACACCACCAAATTTAAACAAACATAATCTGTGCATGAGTTTAATAATTTGAATTTTAAGAAAGCAAACAAAAAGCTTTCCAGTCATTTTCTATCCTTTTGGCAGATTCTCTCTTACTGTTGTATTTATTAGCAATACAAGTTTTATTGACATTGTGCCAACAGAAATAGGCATCTGTATTCCATCTAGTTTGCTGTTTCTTAAATTCAAAAATATAAGAACTTTCTAATGGTTTAAAATTTTCATAGCACAGAACTTCAGATCTATTTGGTAATTTGTTATTTAAAGACTTAGAAAAAACCTCAAATACAGGGGAAATTTGAATATAGGTTTGATTGTCTGTGTATCATTTAAAGGAAGCCCAGGCACAGAGAAGAAAAAAGATGTCTCTCTAGAATTTTGATTCCATAGCTTTGGAGAAAAATTTCTGCACAACTGTACAATGCATATTCCAGGTCTAATCTTGGAATAGTAAATGAGTAATCCCAGGGATAAAATTTCAAGGTTTCACAAGAGTTGCATTCAAACTGCATTTCTTTAAAACAGAAAGTGATTTTTTTCTCCGCTGCTAACTGTTAAGGGCTTGTGTTTCACCTTGAAAATGTAACACCAAGTTTTTCTCTACTCTAGCATGATGTATGATAATTAATCCACAAGTCTACTGTCTGAGATTAAGATTTTCCTGGAAAGGGATATCCCCTGTACAAATCTGTGGGTTTCTTTCTTTTTGTTAAATCAACACAGGTGTTATAAAAGAAGTCTTGGAAGTCTCTCAATACTTATTAACTCTTCAGGTTCATCTGTGACGGATTAAAATTTGTAATTTTTTGCAGGTTTTTTTGGGTGAAGGATTTTATTCAATTGTGTATTGTCAGCAAATAGCTATGTAACAAGGGTTAAATATTTAAAGGACTGAAGAAATTACTTTAAGAAATTGACTTTCACAGGAGTCTTCCTAGAGCAAGATATTGAACAGAACCTTGGGTTCCCATGTTACTGAAGACCATGGATGTGCACCTTAAGAGAACTATTACTAATACAACCTCTACTGAAATTTTTTTTTGGAAATGTGTGTAACTAAAAAGTTACCCACATTATTGCATGTCTGAACCTGATGATTCAGGTAATGTGTCAAAGTGCTTTGAACATGTAAGGGGCTTGACCGTATTTACCACTTTTCTTGTCACTGTAAGGTTGACCACTCAGTGAACCTCATGTCACTGCAACTGTGAGATAGACAAACTGCAGGAGTTTATGCCTGCTGAGAAACTGGCTTAAAGGTACAAGGTCCAGGACCAGCACTGCTGACTGTCCTCTGCCTTGTCTGGGTCTACCTGCTGGGCAGTGAGAAAAGCAGAGAAACACTTTTAAGTCACCCATTTCCTTTCAGAGCTTGAGTTTTCATGTCTCCTCCTAGTCTTTTTGACCTTTTCCCTTTTTTGGGGGAACAGCAGCACAAAGATTTTGATTTCCCCTACTAGAGGTCCCTCTGTGGGTTCTTTTACCCTGTTTTCCCTCTGTTTCAGTCTTTCCTGTTTCTGACTGGTAGATCTGCCAAATGCAGCTCTCAGTTTCTCCCTCTTCATAAGCCTCTTCTCTTACATTCATTGTGAGCTTATATTGTGAGTAGCTACAGGATCAATACTCCATCTCGAGTCTACTGTCCAGCTCACCTTCTTAAAAATGAAACTCCAGGATTAAAATATCTTCACCAATGTATTTAAATCATCACATTTAGAAATTTATGAGACTATTATTATATTTTGATATGTCTTTTGAGCATGTTTTAGTTCAGCACTGAAGCTGACATGCTAAGTTGTCTCCCAAGTGCAGCCCTTATGAAGTTTCTCACAAGAGGAACATTCTTTAGAAAGAGGCATCCTTAAATAGAAAGGTGACTTCATCTAAAGATGACAAACTAAACCAACTGCACACACTCTACACCCCTCATTCATTCTTTTTGTTCAGCTTGCTCATAGCAGCTCATACATGCTGTAAGGGACTTACCTGCCTTGATTGTGCCCTCATAGTCTTCTATTTTTTTTTTTTTTAACTAGCATAAATTTCTCTGAACAGTAAGCAAGATTTACTTGATTTTTTTTTTTAATAATAAGAATACTGGAGTTGTAAAGCTGTGCAAGCTTTACAAGCTTTTCTGTGCAAGATCTTTTTTTTAGGATTGATTGTTGTTTTCAGGCATTCACAGTCAGTGAAATCATGATAGAACAGTTCAAACACTAAGACTAATGTGAGGGAGGATACCGTGCTTTCATAATTAAAATAACAGGGATGAAGTAAGACACATGAAATATGAATCTTCCAGTGAAAAAAATAGAGTCCCTTCTCTCCTAGAAAATGGGTTTAAAGTATGCAAGGAGTCAGGAGAGCAGTTATCAGAGAGAGATCGTATGCAGGCTGTCCAGATAGCTCATGTACTCTTTGGTCACTCCTGTCACGGGCAGTGTCATCCCAACAGATGGCAACAGCTGCTTTCAAAACAGAAGGGACTGCAATAGCTATAATTACTAGTGTTGTAAGGTGAACGTGCATGCTTTAACATGGCAGAAACCTCTGACATTTAAATAACAGATTCATTGCCAGGTAATTCTTGCAGATCCCTCACACACACACCACGACCCATTTTTAACACCTGTAGATCATAGGATTTATCATTTCAAGCAAAATCAGCACTTGTTGTACTGAATTCTAATAAAGTTTCTTATTCAAAAGGTATAACATTTATTTGGTTTGCATGAAGGACAATTTACACTTTTAAATTCAGGAAGTTTGTGGCATAGAAATAACTTAGCCTAAGATATTCAGTTCACATTTTTACTCAAGAAGCATTTTATAGGTAATTTTTAACGGATTCCTTTGGAATCCTCAGATATAGACATCAGCTTAGTATAGTTCTTTGCAGCTTAGTGATAGATGTTGTACGTGTCCAAAATGTTTTAAAGACTTCTGAGCTGCTGTACCATGGGTCAGTAGGAACACAGTACCCTCAACATTTTGTGTCTGCATCAGTCCTGTGCAAGAAGGGAGATAATGAGCTTTATACAGATATACTTGGGCTTCAAAACTCCATGCTTTCAGATATGATGCTTTCAAACCAGCAGACCTCAGAAGTAAAAAAACCCAAACAAACACCAAACCAATGTTGTTATTTAAGTAACTTCCTTAAATATCTGTAATTTTAAAAAGCAGCCCAAGTATTTTATAGATAGCTGTTGAAATCTGAGATTTGTCTGGGCAGTAATTTCTGGTCTTGCATGAAGTTTTAAGAGATTGGTGAAAATACAGTTGGACTTGTCCAATTTTACACGAACTTAAAAACATACTTGTCATAAGCACCTCGCTTATCTTTGTACAGTAAAAAGCACAGTCTGCCAAAGTTCCACTAAGGTTTTATATTAATTCCTGTAGGAACATGAGTGGAAATTTTCGTAAAGTTGGTGTATCAATAAGCACATGCAAGTATTGAATCATTAATCTCTATTATAGGTATTATACTTTGTCTAACCACAAATGCTTTAATGTGTCACCATCCCTGGAAGCATTCAAAAAATGCAGATGTGGTGCTTAGGGACATGGTTTAGTGGTGGACCTGTCAGTTTAAGTTAATGGTTCAACTCAATGACCTTGGAGATCGTTTCCTTAATAACTCTAAGGTAGGAAAAGCAGAGTGGAAGCATATTCTGGTTTGAATAGGTGTTAGCATATGCTAAATGGAAATATTTGTAGCTACAAAAGAAAAAGAAAGATTCCTCAGTTGATAGCTTGCAGCAGTTTAAGTAATTAATTCAGAATAGGTTTATGTGTAATCTATGTAAATATTTTACTGATTGGAGGCCTTGGTTTGTCTGTGAAAAGCACATGTTTGTCATACAAAAAATTTTTGAAGTTCTATCAGCTAATGTTTGCAAGGCAGTGAGATACAGTGATGATTGGTTTGGCCTATAAAATAATTTTCATATGAAACAATGGGATTGAAAATGCTATGGGTCATACAGTACAAAGCATCCATAGCTATCAGTTTAAAGATGTCATCCTTGTCACCATTAGAATAAAAGCTGATAATTATTTTGGATCTTTCCCCCAAATTACTCTGTAACAGTAAAATTACCTTGATCCTGTCCTGGTGCACAAAAGTTGCACAAATCTGTAGTTCAAGGACAACTGGCACAATTCATATTTTAATTACTTGTGTATGATAGAGAGCTTTCTCACAAATTTAAAGGACCAACAAGGAATATTTCCCTGTTTTTCAGCTTGTTTTAAAATGTTTTTCCTTTTGTCTTGAAAATAAAATGTCTGAGTTTGAATCTTGAATAGCTGTCCTAAAATACATGGAGACCTCTAATACAAAGTGGCCTAAAAGGATAAATTCTCATTTTACTGGCTTTTGGAGTTGTATTTTATCAGACTATTTTAGACATTTGTAATGAATCCTGCATATGCATTATATTTACAATTTGTAAGAAAATTATTACTGGTTAAATAGACTCTTTTGAATAAGATTTAAGATGTCAAGTGTAAATTTTAGTTTTTATGTTGAAGTTAACTAGTATTTCCTTTGTTCCTCTACTTCACAGCTTTCAAAATGAAGACTTTGATAATGATTGATTTTGTCCTTGCAGCTAGCTTGATGGATGTCATTGGCAGCTCTGTAAGTTCTAGTAATTAAATTTTTTAATAGAGTTTCTTCTAAATACTGCATACCTTATCCTCCATAGTGCTTACAATGCACATGCCCTCCATAGTGCTCACAATCTGTACATGGGATGGCAGAACTTTGTTGGAAAAGATTAGAATTCATAAAAAAAAGAAAGAAAGAGGAAATAACTTCAAATATGTTCAGTGGGGACAAGTTTCCAACAAGGAAAGGGGAAATAAATACATAAATTTCCAATGGAATATAAATCACTAGGCAATGGCACTGAAGAAGGAAATCCAGTCAGTTTGTCCCTGGATCTGATATGAAAGAGGAGACAATAATTCTTTCCTATAAAAGATATCATATGGTGCATGGAGGCACATTGTACAGAGGGCACACAAGATGTTTATACCACCATTCAGAGGTAATGCTAACTCAGAATAACACCTGTAGTTTTGAGCAGCACACTTAGAGAAAGGCAAAGCCCAGGAACTCCTAAAGCAGTGGCTGCAGCACTGATATTTCTGGTCACTGACACTTGGTATGCAGAATGTTTCTGTCCTTTTCCACCTTGTCTACTTGCCATACAACTTTTTCTCAAAGAAGATCTACAGCTTTATGTTCTTACTTCTTTCCATGTAACTACATTATAATTCACACTCAGTCACAGTGATCAAAGCTCCTTCACTTCAAGCTTCCAAAGCCCTCTCCTATATATTCCATTTCTCCAACAAAAACCCTAACAAAATCACACTTACTCCACAGTTTAAAATACCTCACCAACCCTGCACAGCATGTCATGGTTGTCCTTACTAGTTTGATATTCAGGTCCTAAATAGCAGAAGCCTAAAGGGATTGAACTCTTGATTTGTAATTGCCTAGGTGGGAGTGGTTGACAAATTTACAACTATTGTTTGTGGCTTATACTACCTTATGGAAAACCTTTGTTCACATAAGTAGCTTTATAGAGGCAGAATAGGAAGCACCTGGCTCTGTAATCACTTCTGCTCAGTGGAGAAAAATATTACTAATTTCTGCAGAGGCCTACTGAGAAATGAGGCATTACAGTTAAATGTATTTTTTTTTAATTATTATTTTTCATTTAGAATATTGTGGACTTTAGCTGACCCTCTGAGTAGAAACTAGGAATATACTGAACTTCATCTCAATGTTTTCACCTTTTAATCTCATTAAAACACTGATCTCAATATAGAGATCTTTTGGAGCTAGTTTATATTCTAAAAAGTATAGGAAATAGCACCACAAGCAAAAATTTTGTCTTTTTATAGTTTTCATAAAGTATTCTGAGTCTAATTTATAGCAATTTTAATGGAAGGTCACTAGCTGCTAAATAATTCACACAATAATGAAAGTGAATGCACATTAATTGCAGCAGCTGGTTAAATGTGGGACTGTGTGCCCAAGAGCAGAGCTGTCAGCAGTTGTTAGATAATTGCTTCTCAATGTGTAGTGCAAACAGTTGCTTCACTGAAACAGACAGAACAAGTTGTGTTCAGTCTGGTTTCAATCAGTGGGCACCACTGTCCACTGGAGACAGCCACAGTAAAATCCACATTTTGTTGAGTATTTCAACATTGTAATGGTTTCACTTTGGTCCATATCTAACAAATGGATTAGCAATATGTTATAGCTGCTGACTTACAACCCTAGTTTACATTTTGCTTCTATATTACTCCAGCTGTGCATTGGTTTAACTCCAATGATTTTAAAAGGGTTATCCTGTGGAAAGAAAAGTGTAGCAGCACATTGAAAGAACAGTCTCGTAAACTGAAGATCTAAAAGCCACATTGATCCCAACTGAAGTTACAGTTACCTTGTGATCATCCCATGGAACAAATAGACATGGAATCCCAAATATGAGAACTGTGGTTTTGCCGTTCAGCAGCAAAGTCTAATGGGATTTGTCTGGAGCTGACAGGGAGAGACATCACTGAGAAAGCTGAAGTCAGGGAAGAAAGGAAAGTATCAGATACCAGTGTTTTTCATATGTAGGTTACTTTCAAAACTATTTCTGCTCAATCTTTTTTTTTTTTTTAATGCTGTAGTTTTTCAGTATGGCTAGTCATGTCTTGATTGTCACTTCTAATTTACTGTCCCTTCCTAAGCATTGGGAGCTTAAAATCTTTTTAATTAGAAATTGCTATGTGTAATGTACATATATTACTGTTCACCCTGTCATAAGTGTATTGTCTGTAAAGTAGATGAGAATGAGCTCATAGTTAGTTTTTCACTTTTATGAATTCATAATTTTTAAGTAAACAATAACAAAATATGGATTTAAAATGCAAGTTTAAGAATAATAATTAGAGACACAGCTTGTTGCAAGCTTGTGTTTAATTTGGTTCAAAGGAAAGGACCTTTTATTGTGACACATGAAGTGGTGTGATACTGAATTTTGATACCAAGTTTTTCTAAGGTAAGATAATATTTTTTCAGAAGTTCTATATTTGTAGCATATAATTTAATCACTGTAGGAGAATGTTTTTTAGCAGTATGAAAAGGGGAACTGATAGATGCATTTCTGCTACACCTGAAAGCAACACACATAGCTGCCTCTCCTCAAATGCACCGTCTCTGGCTCCTTCTAGAATGGAAGCTCTTTGTGCCTCAGGCCTGGCCATGTGTCAGAGAGTTTACCCACCTGAAGTCTTGTCTGTGCAATTGCAAGGGCCTGGCAATGAGGGGCTACCACTTCCAGGTCTCTCCTATTGCATTTTACCATGTTCTCCAAGGTTGTGATTACTGAGTTAAGACTGATACAGGCTAACTTTCTCAGTAAAACTGGTAGCTGTGGCATGGTGGTTTCTTTATCACTCTTAACTTAGTATGATTGGAATAAATACTTGGTCTGACTGGGAGCATGGGATTTCTTGGACAGCTTTTATTTTATTCTTATCATTAGCTCATTAGGGTGAGCCTGGAAATATTTTTTCAGTATTTTTAAAATTCATTCACTCTTTCTCAAGGCACCTGTGCATCTCTTTCTCTCTCCCTAAAGCTCTGCAGTCCTCTCTAATTTTCTGTATTCACACAGGACTAGAATGGCAATTTGCAGACACCTGTGAAGGAAGCCTCTTCTGAATCTCCCTCTGAATTCATTCCCACTGACTAGAAAATTCAGCTTTTGTGAAGGTTTTGTATGAAGCTGCAGATACAATCGAGACAACCACCCTGGAAAGGCTGCACAATAAATAGTGCATCTTTTATTTGTAATATGCAATATAGCCCACATTAACCAGTGCATACAGTCAAATAACATCCATCTAAGCCATTGTAGCAATTTGTATGTCCATGTATTTTAGCTACTTTCTTCTCTTGTCTCCTGCTAGAAGAAAAGGATGATACGCTAGGCATCCCGTATAGCTATCAATATAGCTCCCAACAACCGACAAAGATTTTCAAGTGAAGGTTCCTAAATAGGATAGGACTTTCGGGCTATTACTGGGTTACTGGCTGCAGCGTCGCTCTAAAGAAGGTGTTTGGGAGATGTGCCCCTGGCCCTGCAGCGTTCCCGCGTGGCCGGGAGTCTCCGTGGTTCCCCGGCAGCTCCTCGGGCAGCACATGGCTCAGCGCTGCGGACGCTCAGCGGGCGAGCAGCCCGGCCCGGGCGGCCCAAACACGGGCTGCTGAGCCTCCCCCTCTCCAACAGATCGCCGACAAACTGCCTAGTAATGCCACATATGAATATGGTTTTTCCCCATTCTTTTATTTCACCATGTATATTAGATTGCAGTTAAGTATGAATTAAAGCAAGTCTCTGATACAGTTCAGTAATACTTTAAGGCAGAGTCTGTATTCAGGATTGTTCTGTACAGTCTTATGATCAAATTTTTGAGTGTAACTAAATATTGCAGACAAATTGAATATTTTGTTGGGAGTGTTCATGAACAATGGGTGAAGCCTGAGCTTGATGCAAATGAAAGTATGCAGGCACCACTGAGGTGCAGCTCACTACGCACAGCAGTGTGCTTTTGCAGATATTTCTATAGCTTGGTGTGATAAGGCAATGTTCTGAGATATCAGTTCTTCCATATGGATGGCAAATATTGCAGGTGTACCTGTAAATAATGTTCCCTATGAATAAGGAAGGTAGCACCAATTTAGAACTACTGCAAATTTGATCTTACATGTTAGATTTCCAGAAGGTTGCCGTTTGATTTTGCCTTTACAGTGCTAGTTGTGCTCTTTTACAAGCACCATAGCTACTAAACTCCGCTCATATAAAATTGAAGTGTTACTGATGCAAAAACTGTGTCAGTTTTCCAAAGGCTTTTCTTCCTCATGCTGAAATAAAATTTATTTAATATCTATTTTAAAACACACAGACTGTTTTAATTTAAGTTCTCCAGATCAGGTTCTGTTCACTTTGGCTGTTTCACCATAGTCTTCAATCTAAAACCAATTATTTATTGCTCAGCATGCATTCAGCATGTCAGAATTTGGAACAGCTATTCCAGCTCTTGAAGGTCAAGTAAGTGCTAGGTATCACTGTATCAGGATTGCCACATTTCTCACCCATTCTGCATGGCAAAATTAAATACGCAAGTCACAGCACAACACTGACTTTAACTTTTGTTTTAACTTTTGTTTTTCATGCATATTCACAGCTTCTTAGGGACTATTTTCGCATGCCAAAAATGAGCTTAAAACATAACAATATTTATGTTGGCAACGTTAGGATTCTTATCATAAGAAGTGTGTAATTTAAAAGCATTTGAAAAATGTGCAATGAAGTTGAAAACATATCCATGTGGATTGCATTTCTTTAAAACTCATTAGAACCTTCACAATGTTAGAAGCAAGCTTCACTGGATAGCAAGTATCTGCGCGTGGAAGATGATAGAGGATAAGCCATCCTTATGATAGGGCCTGTATTATAGTGTTTTTCCTCAAAGTCCCCTCTGCATCTTTGCAGTTAGAGCTGGTAGCACTAAAGAGAAGGTCTTTTTGCAAAGCATTCATAATGTGTATGGTTTTTGTATTATATGCAGTAATATATGAAATAATTTTTAACAAGCAGCAGAGATGGAAGTCAACATAATGTCTGTAGGAAATTGTGACCAAAATGTTTTATTCAAGTTAAATTTTATTTACGGTTTGGTTGGTTGGCTCTTCGTGTCACACTTTAAATATCACAAAAAGTTTGTTGATTTTACAATAAGACATGTTTTCCTCTCTAGGATTTACAGAAATGTTTTCAAGAGCGGATACAACTTCAGGGCCAAGTGAGGCTTCTGGAACATCGTGTGAAACAGCAGCAGTTAAAAATTATACAGCTCTTAGAGAAGAAAGAGATTCAGTACAGTGACAGAGAAGATGAAAACAGTGTCATTGACTTGGGAGGAAAAAGACAGTATTCAGGTTAGAAATGAAGCTATTCTTTCCATTTCCATTCTTTGTAATGATACCCAGAAGCTTTAGCACAATTGGGCCTATTGAGTTATTGTTTTAAAACCTCATCATTGAATGTTTGTTTAAAACACAGTGCTCAGCTTTTACCTGGACCTGCTGTGCAGGGAAGAATTGTTAATGTCAGATGGTAGAAATCAAATCAGGATTTAAGAAGTTTACTGATTTATTAATAGTGCCTAATACAAAAACAATCAGTGGACAATAAATTAAGCTGAAATGTCATCAATACAACAGATAAAAGCCAATAATAGAGATTTACAAAATGTTAGTCAGGAGTTACATATTTCTAAACACCATTCTTTGACTAATGTCAGAAGTTCTAACAATCTCAAAAAGAGCTAACAGGGCTAGTTCACATTCATACATTCAAATAGTTGCCTGGATTACAAGCACACATTGGATTTGTTCCAATCTGTAAAGTGCCTGAGACATCCATATGTACACACATAAGCCTGCCATAATGACATCTGCATCTAACATTAATAATATTCTTATGTTGCTCCATTTTGACTAAGTTGGATTCAGCTCATGACATCAGAGGTCTTAAAATAGTGGTTTAAAGTTTTCTTTGTAATTTCACCATCATTCTGGTGGTGATCCACTCCCTCTACAGTGGAAGGCTTGTACAAACTGCATGAGGCCCAAACTCTTAATATAATAAAACACCATCCAAAACAATAGTTGGATTGAAAATACAATTTAGGAGTCTCACTTCTAGATGTTGTTTGTTTTGAGCTGACCAGTCTGTCCAGCTAGAAAGTCTTACCTACTATTATTTTTAATAGCCTTGTTTGAATATACTTGTAGAGCTTATGCTGCTGGAAGAAATACCAATATCTATAACATTTGATCACAAGGCTTCAAATATAATAAAACACCATTAAAATGAAATTAAAAGCAGTTGTAAATCTGACTTTAAATTTTAGCTGTGTATTCATGTACTCAGCATCCTGGAACAGTTTATTTTTATTATTAGGGCTGACTCATTTGTTACTGGAAAAGATTATTAAACCCACATTTCTCTGAAAGTTATTTGTCCTTTCTTAGCATATACCTCAATTTATTCTTTTACAATATTATTCTAAAAAACAGATCTAACTTGTTCCCATTTCTGGTGATTTTTTCCCCCATTACTTTTCTACTTCCTTTGCAGCCTGGAAAATACCTTTCCCTATTCATAATACGTTATTTTCTCAAACTGCTGTAGCATTTTCATATCAACAGAGCTGGATAATTTGAGTTAGATAGTGAGGGGGAAATTCCACACTATATATACACCTGCTAAAAATTAAGGTATGCTTGTGTTTTGCTAACCTACTAAGAAGTTAATGGACAAGAAAAGCTATTTTCTCTAAGCCAATCACACATTCTCTAGAAAGACAACTTAGCTCTTACTTAAATCATGTTTTCTATTAGAGTTTATTCAGATTCTGGCATAGCTATTTGTTTTCAGTATAAAGTGTTTATTTTTTATGTCTAATTTTCACTGACACTTTCACTGAAAAGAAATATAATAGTTCATAAAGTTCCAACCAGGCATGGAAGTTCAGCCAACTCAGAGAATTCCTTAAAGTTAATCAGTTCTACCTTAGCCAGGAAAAACAGAAATGCTGAAAATTATACATCTTTTCTGTATGACTGCTTGGTGGTAAATTATATATAAACAAAGAACTCCTTTCATTTCTTAATTCCTAGAGGAAAAAATATAAGATTATACAATTACATTGCTGTAATATTTCCATGACATCTGAATTTTGTTATTGTTGTAAATTACATTCATCAATAGCAATGCAGACCAGACGGTGAATGGTACCAAGTCAAAGTGGTATCATTTTACACATACACTGCACTTCTTGGGTGTAGTCTTCTATATATATTTGCACCTATTTGGTAGAAGGAACAGGAGAATCAGGCCTTGCCATTGTTTCCATTTATAACACTGGAGACTCCATACTTTTGGTTTTGGCACTTCTGTGATCTTTCTGGACTTAGAAATACATGTTTGTTTTTAAAGGTTCCTGTGTGTCTTACATGCAATTTTATTGTTGTAACAGGATTCTGATGTGCATGATACCACTGTAAATTAAAAGTGACACCACTTAAAACAGAAGAATTATTTTGCTAGTCAAGAAGAAACAAAAATTATCATATTTCATGGTGGCAAGATATTATTTCAAAGATATATCAAAATAATTACAGCCCAGCAAAGTTTTAAAGCAACACAAGTACAAGAAAATGCCCAAAAGTCAAAGAAATGTATTTGCAGAGACATTTCATTTTATTAACGTGGTTCATATGTGACTTCTATATATTATGTCTTGATTACTGTTATTGACTTGATTTCTGATTTTGCCAGTAAGTACAAGACTAAAAATGTGTCAAATCAATGTTTTGTGAACAGATTGTGCAGAAATCTACAATGAAGGCCATAAGCAAAATGGATTTTATAAAATAAAACCAATCCAGAGTCCTACAGAATTCCTTGCGTTCTGTGACATGTCTGAAGGAGGTGGCTGGACTGTGTTTCAGAGACGTTCTGATGGCAGTGAGAATTTTGATAGGTAAGTACTAGACTTGGTAACCAAAACTGAAAAGAAAGTGAAGAAATATTAAACCAGATGGAGCTAAGTTAAATCTGAGCTTTAGAAGTATATGAGTAAGTTGTTATCCCAGATAAAAGGGAGGAATGGTTATTCTGTGGGACAGCCTCCCCATGAGATACACTTCTGGTTCTGGCTGCCTTCTGTGAGACATCCTGTCTAATCTTTTTCTGACAACTTGTGCATTTGACATGAGGACACTTCAATGTCAAATGCATTAACAACTGTTGGAGCAAGGAGTCTTAATGAAAAGTAAAGGACTATCTTGTCTTTTGCAATTACTAAAAATCTAAAAAAAAAAAGTGTAAGCAATCTGAAAGCTCTTTGAGTGAAAATGTTCTTCACAGATGTATCTAGTGGGAGGATGAGAAACGAAGTACGTAAGTTGAAACAAGAGAGGTTCATACTGGATATAAGGAGAAGCTTTTTCTCCTTATAAGAAAAAGTTGTGAAACTTACATGAAAAGAGTCAGCAGGTTGCCCAAAGAAAATGTGCGGTCTCCATCCTTGGAAGTTTTCAAGATCTGAATGGACAAGCTCTGAACAACCTTGTCTGATCTCATGGCTGACTCTGGCTTGAGATGACACTGGACTAGCTTGCCTCCTGAGGTTCCTTCCAGTTTGAGATATTCTGTGATCTAAAATTGTATAATAAAACATCCAAAAAACCTTGCTTTTTTGATAAGTTAGTAATTTATACCCTTTTCAGACTCTGGGCTGATTATGAAAATGGCTTTGGGAATTTTGTTTTGAGAAATGGTGAATTTTGGCTTGGAAACAAAAATCTTCATTATTTGACTAATCAAGGTAAGATTTGCGTTGTAACTATAGTCCTTTGGTTTCTGTTTCTTTCCTCTTCCCAGGCCATTTTTTTGTTTTCCCTTTTTGTTACCATAAATCCTGAGTTCTGTTGTTAGTCTGCACGGACTTCTCTAAGTTTCAGAAAAAAACACATTTGAATGTATGTTTTCTAACAAAAGGTTCAAAACTGTCCTTAGGCCACCAGCATACCAAGAGCCCCTGTGAACAGGAGACAAAAGTCTACCTTAAAATAATTGTCTCCATCCATTTTCCATCAGCATCACTAACAGCCCAGAGTGAGGTATATACTGTACCAAGACATTTAGCCAAGGCTTTTTAGGTGTGTGGGCTATTACATGAAAGCAATTCTAGGCCAGTCCTGTTGATTAGGCCCGTAATAGAAAGTTATTTCCATCTTTCTAATGGTCACTCAATGTAAGATAATTTCTGCTTTGTTGTAGAATGCTTCAGATACAAAACTTATCCACTGGCTTAGCCAGCTAAATCATATGGAAATCAGTGCCACAAGGATGTGACCCTAGTATAACTCTTTTATTTTTGGAGTATAAAAATCTAATTTTCGTAGGTGAACATTTATTGATCAATTTTCACTATGCTTTCATTACCACCTCAAATATCTTCCTAAAATGTAAACCTTGTAAGGCCATCTTATTTAACTTTTTTTTCCCCCCATGTTTGAAAATCTGTATTGGAGTAATTTTAACATTTTCTAAGCTGACTCAGTTGAATAAAGGCAAAGAATAGCAATATATGCTTTAATATGCATAAAGAAAGAAGACAAAACCCCATAAAATATGCTGAGGTGATAGAGATTCATGATACAAACATTTTCTTTTAATCTTCTACTGTAATGCCCAGTTCTGAAAAGTAGTGAGATAGGCTAGTTTAACTAAAATAATTTGTATTTCTTTTTAAGGGAATTATACTTTAAGAATTGATCTAACTGATTTTGAAGGAGAACGGCGTTTTGCACAGTATGCTAGATTCAGAGTTGCAGGAGAAGAGGTAATAAAATACTGAATGACTAGAGGTTTTAATGAAAATGTGGATTCTGCAGACAAAAAATAAACAGACAGGTTTCCCAATTTCCGTAAAGATTTGTGTAGAACCTTATTACCATATTTTCTTTCTTACACATGCTTATAATTTTCAAATACCTAATAAAAGTGGTTTACTCTGATACATTAATTTCACACGTTCTGTAAGATATACGAATAAATTGGTTTAGCAGACATGGATAAAAGCAGTTTTTCTATTTTTGTTGATATTACCAACAATAATGGTACAAGAAGTTCTGATTTGTTAATGTATACTGCAAACTAGCCCTAATACTGTTTTTATTAGATCATTTATACATAAGGTTAATGACAAATTTTATCCCTATTTAGCATCTTTACAACCTTTCATCAGTACACAGGGTTTAAGTGGTATGACATTTCTTAGCATAAAAATAGCAGCAAATGGAACAGATTAGGTTCCTCTTTGTGGTTTCACTCTCTGACATGCTAAGGGCTAAAGACATATTGGAATTTCTTTTTTTTTTTCTTTCTTCATATGTTTTATTAGCATTCTTATGAGATGAGTTGTGGTGAATACTCTGGTACAGCTGGTGATTCCCTTACTGGTGGATTTCATCCTGAAATAAAATGGTGGGCTGATCATCGAGGAATGAAATTCAGTACTAGAGACAGGGATAATGACAACTATGAAGGGAACTGTGCTGAAGAGGAAAAGGCTGGCTGGTGGTTTAACAGGTATTTTGATTTTAAATGGGTACTGTCAAGTATTCTGCTCCACGTGTATTCATAAAATAATAACATATGGTAGAAGATAGATTGGGATTGTTTATTTATTTGCAATGTGCCCTTGTCCCCTAGCAGAGATCTCAGTGCTGGTAAGGTGGAGGCTTACCTTAGAAGGGACAGCACTTACTGTGCAGCTCAGGCTGGTCTGTGATAATGGTATTTGCCATATATCAGGCAGTGAGAAAGAGATAATTCTGCCCCTCTGAGGTAACTAATTTTTACACAAGTAGGTCATGTAGAGTTTGCAGATATATCCCTGCTGTACTTCACTTTTACATTTCTCCTGTGTTGCACTAGACCAGATGTGGCAGCACTGCAAATATCTGACAGGCGAAACTGGTGCCAGGTTATCAAGATTCATTTTTTTCACCTCACTTCACAGCATATCACTCTTGTTATTCTTTCTGAATGGAGATGGTAATGTGTCCACCCAGTTTCTGTCAGTGTGCGTGTCTGGACTGAGTGAAAGATTTTTTTAAATAGGGTTCAATAAAAGACTTCTAAAATTCTACTTACATGCAATTTACCAAATAAAAAAGAAAGGATAAAACTGGTAGCCATAGCATAGCACAGCCTGTACAGATCAGCTATGTTCTTCCCTGTAATTAATTAGATAAATATAGCCATGAAAAGAAACTCTGCAATCTAGCTGTGTAATAGATAGGTTTAAAATACAGCTCAGGGAGGCATACTACTCTCTAACTGTGATCTCAGTTCACTTGGCAAGAGGTGCCAGGCTGGATCAACTCCATTGTTTCTGTTGTGTCATCCTTTGTTCTCTCTTTTTAACTCCTCCTTTGCCAAATTCTGTTTTCGTAAGTAGTCTGTGACCACCTTAGCTGATATGATGTAGCTATTAATTCAATGTTTCACAATCAACTACTTATTTTAATATATTTTAATATATTTGCATGGATAGCCAGTCAGCAGAATATTTGAGACATGGAAAAAATCACAAGTAGACAAAGTTTTTTTGCATTCCTTGGGAAAGCTAAGACATAAAAGGGAAAGGAAACTATGTTGGAGATTCTTTTCCTATGGTATCAGAACTTTTGTAGATTTAAAGGAATATCTGGACCTCAAATCGCATAAAACTGATGTCATACCTTGGAGTTCATTAAGACTGAAACACTATTCACTTTTAGACCACTGCATACATCTTTTGCCTTTTAAAAACTTTTTTTACATTAGATTGATCTGGACAAAAGAATGACCACTTTCCAAAAGTAGCTGTGCAGCAGAACTTGACAGTTATTTATACCTTGTAGCTGGGGTTACATAACTTCTAAAGATAGCTGACTCCTACTAGGCTAGCTCTTATTATGGTTGTGTAGCTCATGCTTTTAAAGTGCCAGTCTAGCTGGATAATGAAAATGAGTTACTAATAGTGTTATTTCACTGCTTTGTTATAGACTTTTTACTGTTAAGCCTCACATAAAACTCAAAACTGCAAAATACAGAAAATGTCAGTATCATCTAAGTCCTACTCGAAAGAACAGTACTGGCAGAGAAAGGAAAACACTCAGAAACACATATTTGTCATGCACAGATTAGCAAATATAGAAGGAATTAGTGCTCTTGGCTGGCTTGTATAAGAGCTCCCAGCTATGAAGGAATTGTTTATAGCCAGCTCTGTGCTATTGGGACTAATGAAATACAGAAAAGCCCAGATAATATGAAAACCAAGGGATGTGACACAAGTGAGGCCACATGCAAGTAGCTCACATCTAGTTTAAAGTCACCAGTGTTGCTCCAGCTCAGCATTTGTTGTCCTGGACTTCTGCAGAAAAATGGCCCCTTTTGTAAGCAAAGCCCTAACAGAGATTTTTATCTTGAATGAAAATCTACAGAGCAGGCTTCGCTCTGGTACTACCTGCAGGTCATAAGCTTTCCAGCACCCAGGGCATTGCAAAGCTCAGTAGGTTCCTAAGTAGTGAGAGTGAACAATTCTAGCTGGACATGAGCTTATTCTCCCCCAGCACCCCCATTTTTAGTTATACCATGTATGGATGGTAACAGGGATCTGTTAGGCAACAGCTTCGGGCCAGATATCACTAACTAGAGCTTCCTGCCTCAACACCATCCCAGAGACTGCATAACTGTATTCATGTGGGGTCAGGGGAGTCAGTAAATCCAGACAGAACTCAAAGGGTTCTTCAGGGAACCAGCTCCCATTTCTCCACATCTGTCACACAGTTAATACATAATTCAGATAAAATATCCATGGACAGTTGAGAGTTGACTGTACTTTTGAAACTATTGCGATGTAGTTTTTAACTTTATATTAGCCTATTGAAAAGATAAGAGGAACACAGGCTAACTTTAGGGTATTTATTGACTCGTGAATAATGAATGTTTTTTCACAATGTCATATCAATAATCACATGTCAGTCGTTAATTTAGTATGTACAGTTACTTCAGACAGCATCTAGTTGGATACTGAATACTGTAATTTTCTCTATTCATGCTTCCCAGCATTAATTAAGACTTTTTACTTGCTCATATTGCTGTTGACAAAATTACGGTGTGCCTTCTTACGAATTGTTAATGAAATCTGTATTTTGATTCAAAGTAGGCAGAGTGCCTGCTAATTGTAGAATTTGTATGATTATAAAGATTATGCCAGCCCTGAAACAAGTTTGTCATTTTCAAAAACAAACTCACTTTTGATGTCCACAATTTATAAGCTTTCAATTAACACATTATCAAAACTGACCTTAAAAATTGTAAGCAATTAATAAGCATAAATGTAGATGAGAATTTTCCTATGGGGTTTTTATCACAGTTTTTATCTCAGTTTTCAAGAACTTCGTTAATGAAGTGCAAGCGAAGCCAAAAAGACTAAGATTTGCCAGTAACAATATTCATAAGGTTCATTTGGAATGTTTTCTATTTACATATTTTCTGAAGTCTACTTTTGGAATCCGTCATGGTGTTCAACAGCTAGATATTAACAGCATTTATAATGAAATACTGAATTGGCAGATAAACCAAGCTGATTCATCACAATGTGCTGCAAAAGGAACAGCCAGTTTGCTCTCCATATGGTCACATAAAGATCTAAACTTCTTTCTCATAGAAACCAAGCAAGTATCCAGGTTGTACTGTTTCCTATTCAAGCCTTTTGGGTTTTGCTAGGGTTTTTTGTTTGTTTCAACCACTGTATTTAATGAATTATAACAGCACTTTTGCCTCAGTCTGTTAAAAAACAACAAAAACCCCTCAACTTTGTATAGTCAAATAAAATGCCAGCTCTGATGATCCAGTGAATAACTACACGTGTGTAATAAGCTGTCAGAATTAATCTATTTGTAAATGGAAGTCCACAGGTGAATAGGCAAACTGATGCTGGTATTCAGGTTGTGTCATACAAAATACCGTGTGGTGTAACTGGAAAACTTAAGGGGGGTTCCTCTGGAACAGCAAAAGCTGCAACAGTATTTCTTTCCCAGAGTATGGTGTATGCCCTGCTGTCATCCATGCTGAACAACTCTGGAAGAATTTTCCACTGAAACAGATTAGCGGGAGAATCTCCTAGAGCTAGTAATGTCAGAAAACATGGAAAGAACAAGCAGCACTTTTGTTTAACAGAAGCAAAAAACATTTGCAGTTCTGCCCTAATTAAACCACTGTTGTTTATGCGCACAGAATCCACAAATACAAATTTAGGCGTCTATCAAACTAGGCTGGCATCAACATGGCAAAATTTTTGACTCGCAGAGAAATAAATTCTTGAAACTTTTCGGCAGGAGGCCTTATTGCTGTTTCCCTTTCCCACCAGGTGTCACTCTGCCAACCTGAATGGTTTGTACTACAGAGGTCCGTACACTGCCAAGACAGACAACGGGATTGTTTGGTACACCTGGCACGGGTGGTGGTATTCCCTAAAATCCGTTGTCATGAAGGTCAGACCTGCAGACTTTGAACGTAATATTGTTTAAATATTCTCTTAACACGATTCACCCGAATAATCTTTTAGGAAATTCATTCCAAATTAAAATGGGCAGATTTTTGCTTCTCAATCTGTGCCATGTATAAATTTTGAAAAATTCCTCTGCAACCAGTAGTTTTATGAGATGTAAGTGAAAAGACAAGATAGCCTATGAACCTTTAGATACAAATATTAATGCTAATATGGGTCCAGGCTCTTTTTTTAAAAGGCAAATGTTCACCTAGGAATAAGGACATCTTCATCAAGATGGAGAATTTTTGGCTTTAGAGTAACTAGAAATCCTTTCACACTTAAAAACAATTGTATTCTTACTGTGCTGTCTTAATAATGAAAATTAATTGTACTTATTACAATAAAAAAACCTACTCAAATAGAAGCATAAGGTTTACTCAGTGGATGGAACATACCTGCTTTGGAAAGGTTCAAGACTTTAGAAATGAGTTTTCTGGAAATTCCTCTGATGTAATGGTTGCATGTGTTGTCTACATAGCATACATAAAAGGTTTAAAGAATGAGGAAGGGAATTGAAGAAAGAGAAGGGGTGCTACCAGAGTACAATCAATTGAATCCGGGATAGAGAAACAGATTGTCTGTTGTTTGCTGAAGCATTTCTATGGCTCGTCACAACATTTCAATCTAACATTTTTCTCCTTCATGGTAACCGTAATGCCTTTCTTTATTTTCTTTTTGTTTTCTGTTTTTTTCTTTTTTTTTTTTTTCTTTTCTTCTTCTTTTTATTTAAAGGACTTCAATATACCGACATTTGGAGTTTAACAAAAGCTTCAGCTAATTTTAATGTGAGCTAAGCTTTGAACAGAAGGCATGTGTAGAGGGAAGTATATTTCATGTGCAGCAAAGATCTGTCATTTCAGAGGTTCTTAGTGCTTGACACTATAAATCTCTACTTTGTTTTTGTATCTGTTAGACTTTACAACTCTCTGAATTTGAATGTCCTGTTCAGTCACTTCCTCTCCTTTTCCTATGTACTTGTGTAGGCTCTCCGAGCTTTTTTCCATCCCCAGCTGCATATCTGCATTTTTCTTGTACAAGAATAATGGTAAGAGAGACTTCACCTACCCCTGGCTTTTGTGCCTGGCACTCCAATAAACTCTAATAGCCAGTAATAACAGGAGTTGCTGATTAGTGCTTGCTGCTAGAAAGCATCCAATGAAATGCATTCCATTTCTGCTGGGCAGATGCAAATGAAGTCCTCAAAAAAAATCTAGACCTAAGCTTGCTTTCCTAAAATAATTTTGATTTTCTGGTTGAACTGCCACTCTCTCTCCCTCTGTCCAAATAGAGTTTTGAACATGGCAGCCACTTTCATTCATGCTTAACATAATTGAAACCAAGTTTTGGTAAAGGTCAGTTTATAACTACACTGCTATGAACACAGGTCAGCTGAATGATAACTCTCTGCATGGCAATTTTTCCTTCCATTTTCATCTTCCCAAAACAAAAGTTTGTAAAGAATCCTTGAAAGAATTTCATGGAATAAGGGAGGGAGGATATTGCTGATGAAAATCTGCAGTATAGAGGTTTTAAGGTCTCTTCTTTTTGTGGTAATAGCAGGTATTCTAGATAATCCAGTCTTTTTCTTGATATGTCATTTGATACTGTCCTAGAGATTTCTTGCCTTCAGCACATCCCTGTACCCATGCATGAGAGAACCAATGAACAGCTCTACAATTGCTTATTTTGAACTTTGTTCAATTAGTTACACCAAACTACATTCAGTATCTGAGAGGAAGGCCTATCCCCCCATGAGTGTGTGTGTAAGGGGGGTGAGGGGCAGGGAGGGAGGGAAAGAGAGAGAGAGAAATTCAACATTAAAACAGAAAATCTGATGAAGTATTTTTATTCAATTTCATTACAGAACTTTAAATGGGTTCCTATGTAACTAGGCATCTGTCTGTAGGTATGGGTTACTAATAATGTGATGGAAGTTTTGGAATTGTAAAAAAAAAAATGTTGTAAGTACAGTATTTCCCATAATGATTTTAAAATTATTTTGCTACCCTAAGAGAAGAAACCGTTAATTACTTGGAAAAAAACCAGAATGCCACTATGTAGAAATTGTAAAAACATCTTTAGTTTTTCACAGGAAAACGGAAAGATTAACTCATGAATTTGGAGTGTCAAGGCAGATCATGTTCCACCAAAATAAAAGACAAGGAGGATTTATGTACAGGAAAGTTGGATCTTTAGCACACAAGAAAAAAGACTTTCAAAATGTACAGATTGTGCTCATAAAATCTATGACAAATTTTTTTATGTACTGCAGCATAAATCCATCCTCTTTCTTTATAAGAACATGAATGAAATCTTTTGGCCGAGTTAGGGTGCTTTTGAGATATTCTTACGTAAAATTTAACTCCCTTTCTATACTGGAAATCATAAAATGAAGAAGAATCAAATCTGTCTTTGTACATTCATAATGCATGTATATGTTTATTTGGACTGAATTCTCTTCAGAACAAGGAAGCATCTAGCATACTGTCAGCAATATGCAAACATTGTATTTAATTTCCACCACTTTTCTATGGCCTTTCTTTCTGTAATAAATCTTTCTCGCCACATGAAAAGCATGTGAAAGTGTTGTAATTCAAAATGGTCATATAATTGTTCTTAAATAAACAAACCATTTATTTTCGAAAAGGAAGTTTTAATAGCTACCAGACAAGACACAAGGTTGGAAAAGAATTCTTTCCTCTGCCAGGCTTGCCTGTTCACTTTAATTTATTTCCTCAACAGGTACTAACATGTTCTAAATAGTCTTAATTCTTACAAGATAGCAGAACGCAGGCCAGTTTATTTGTTCTGGTGTTAGACAAAACATAATTCCCAAACAGCTAAAAATTAATACATACTATTTCATACAAATCATATAACCCAACAGAAGAAGAATTGAAGAAATGACAGTGAAAATGTTTTGTCAGTCATGTTAATAAAGAACATAATGATATCTATGAGCAATGTGGAATCAAAAAAAATCTTTTTGCAATATCTGTTCAAGGGAAACACTCTTGTATTTTATTTCTATGTATGTGCTCCTGCATTTACTCAATATATTGGAGATTAAAAGAATGGAAACCACAATCCCAGGGGAATTAAATGAGCAATAACACAGCCTTTTATGTTACACCATTTGTTTTCCCTAGAATATCTAGAATGCATTGACAGAGCTCAGGTACTGCAGTCTGGCCTACTGCTTTCCATTGGAGATTCTTCTCTTCAGCTCTACTGTCTTGCTACAGTCTGCCTCTCCTCACCATTCCCAAAACTGTTACTCCTTACACCAATTCCTGAATGCCTTTTGTAAGTGTAACATTTTGTTCTGTTAGAGCTGCTTCCTCTTGCTCTTGAAATGGTACACGCAGAAAGGGGATTTGAACCACAGGTTGCCAGGTCTGTGAACATTCCTATCATGTTCCTTTAGTTCACTTCTCATTAGTGCAAAAGAATGAAAATGCAGATTTTCCTTCAGTAGTAGATTCTCTTTGGCAGTTGTAACAGAGGTGGGAAGAGCAGAAGTATATCCAGGGAAGTATTCTGTACCTAAATTTTGAAAAATTTCCACTTCTGTTTTTTTTCAAATTGTTTAAGCGGTCAACTTAAAAAGCAAAAATGTAGCCTTCAAAACCAGGAAGTACTTTGAAATGAATGTGAGTATGCTTGGTGTTTCCTCAGAGTGGGTCTGAGAATTGGGAAATTGGTAAGGCTTCAAAGATTCAGTTAAAATCCATGTGCAAGGTATGCTCAGAGGGAGGTTCAAATTTTTGTTAATGTGCTTCTTCAAAGAGGGTCTAAAAATTTATTGTGTTAGTGGCTTTTTTGATGCTTAATTAAGCTTTTTTGTTGAATACGCAGTTCAAAAATTTCTCTTTTCCAAGTACCTGAGGGCCGTCTTAATCTTTGTGTAGTGCAGGATGAAATCTAGCTTGTTGTTGCCACATCTTCAGTTAACTAAGACAGTTTCTCTTAATCCCACCCTAATGCTAAATAGATTGCATCAGAAACATAATGCTGATACACAAACACTGAATAAACAACCTTGGGGCCAAATTCATGTTTGCTTGCTTGCAGAAGAAGCAAAATATGGCCTTTGCATAAAAACTGCAAGCAAACCATTTTGTAGCTCACTTTTCTGTCCTTCCTCAACAAGTCATAAATACCTGTGTGTAAGTTCCTTTTACCCATCTCTCATACAGAATTAAGCTGCTTTTTTTTCTTCCTGTCTTAATGACAGTCAGATTAATGACCTGTTAGTTGTGCTTTGCATACCTGTCATTGTCTGGCTTAAGGAACCTGGGTAGCTCTGAGGTTCTGCAGAACCTGAGCAAAGGCTCCGAGTACCTAAATGATGTTCTTAAGGCACCCAAAATGGCAGTTGTGAGAACAGGCTGGATTGAATTATTTAATGAATATGTCACCCAACACTACGGGCAGGAAGATAAACAGATTCCTCTTACAGGTAAATGGTTCTCACAAATGATTACCTGAATTTCAGTGCATCCAGTTTTGTTGTCCTTGCAAAAGGTCACGATTCTCAATCCGTGGTCTGTCATGTAATTGCAAGATTATATTGCCATGGGAGCGCCTGGTCTGGCACTTTATGCAACATGATAGTTCATATTAAATTAGTTGAACACAGGCAAGTGACATATGAGCCAAAATGCTTTTATTTTAGTGATATCCCGCGCTAGGTGCTCTGTACGTGGGTTTTCTTAGGCAATACCACATTTCGAAACTAGTACAACGTTTCTCCTGATTAAGTTAATTATTAAATGATAGAAAACAAGTGAAAAATATTTAAGTGAATTTCGTCCTTAACTAATTTTTGAAATAATACACGAGTTCCTAAGGTTACCTAAACTGTAGAAATTGACAGCATCTAATTCTCTTGAGGTACAGCTCATTTAGGTAGTTAAATTGTGTTTTCTTTTCTTTTAAAGTTTTGCATTACTACAGTAGTTTGTGTCTTCTGGAGATTAGGAAGCAGACACAAAATGGTGCAAGCTCCAAACACTACTTGAACTAACTTAACTGCTCTACTGCATTCCTGCTATGATTCCTCTACTGCTCTTCCCTGCTGGGATATCTTCTATTTTTCAGATCTCAACTACCCAGAAATTCAAGGGAACTTCACTGTAGTGAGACTCATCTTTATATCATAACACAAATACTACAGCATTTGAATGTTTCTTGTGATCAAGTAACTGAGATTATGTGAATACTTGTGGCACAAGCAGGATGAAGTAAGTGCTTGGGCCATACTGAATTCACAGCAGGGAGAACAGGAAATCCATCTCCTGCCAAAATGCCATACACCCATCTGGGAAAAGCTTCCTCACAGCAATCAGTGGGTTATTCATGTGGTACTCAGCAAATATAAAATTCATGCTGCATTTTCACTGCTAAATGTCTTGCAAGTCTTACTCTGTAGGTTAGTATCCAAGTTTGAATTGTTAATCCTTGCAAGATGTGCAGTCACTTTGCCTTGTGATGAAGCGGGTTTTAATGATTGCAGTGTATCTCTTTTTTTTCAATTTTCCAGTAACTCTGACAACTTAATTTTAAATATCTCATGGAAGTTTTGGAAATAAGACTATTTCAAATCGTTCCAGTCCTCTGTCACAGAATCCTACTTCTGTTACACAGCATGCTTAATGAAATATCTCAGCACAGTTCTCATCTATTTCTCTTAGTGTCTTTTCCTAACAAGGAGTTAAACACCTTATGAATTGGTTTCACTAACCCTCTGACTCAGTATAGGAGAAAAAGAAAACAGAAAAATCATACCCATCTGGAAGAATACAAGCCACTCAAGCTAAAATTTCTAAGCAAAAAGCTCTAGGATACTGAAGGAAGGGAAGGGCTTCCTTCTTATGTTTACACAATCTGAATAAAACAAGTCATTAATAATACAACTTGGAAAAAAAAGTCATTAAATATTTGCAATCCATGACAATAACTTTAAATTCTATTTTCTATTTCCCTTTAACTTCTCAACATTAAACTAAAGCACTTGAGCTACTAAATCGGACATAAAAGTTTCATACATAAGAAAATAACTGGACACCTTTCCTGCTATATAATTCTCAACTTTTTTTTTTCTCTCCCCAAAAGAATTAAGAAAATTAATCTCATGGAAATCAACAGAGTCCAGTAAAGTTAGACTGCGGATTAATTAGGTATGTCATCTGCTTCTCAAGCAGCTCATTTATATTGTATCTCAAAGAAAACACAGCTTTAACAACACACCTTTTCTGTTACTCTACTTTCTCATTAAAAAGATATCAACCACATTCATTATTTAGTATTCTATAGCGAGTGTAGCCCTGTTAATCTGTATGTGTTCTGTAATTCATCATATACTAAGGATCACCTTCTCTCATGTTACCAGCACAACAAAAATATCTGTGTATATCCAGCAAGTGCTGGGAAGAGCTACAGCCAGGAAGGCAAGGGAGAAATGGACCCTTAACATCTCAGATGTACTTGTTGATGCATGTGATAAGAGACTATATATTCTCTAGAGAGGTCACATTAACCCTCAGCCCCAAAATTTAACTGAAATTAAGACAGCCTGCAGCTTTTCAAAGAATACCATCAGTAAAGATGAGGAATGAGCAACTGGCTGTCCAACATAGGAAGAAGTCCTGACAGAAATAAGGGTGTTATGAAATTCACTGTTGAGATCTTCTGGTACATCATACAGTGACTGTAGGGAAATAGTACAGATTTCCTTAGAGAACAGCACCACCATAATGATTTCAGCAGGTGAAATACAATTTAAATTAATATTTACTTTTGGTTCTTATTTGATGGGCAGCCTCTTCATGTAAGACAGCTTTAAAGAAAATACCCAACTCTGTATCCTAGACTTCTCTCATGAAAAGCTTACCAGAAAATACAAAAGACTGCCTGTTTCATACGGACAGATGCCACATTATGGTTCTGTAAAATATCAGTGAGGATACTGATATTTTTGAAGAACATAGTGGAAGCGGATGTCTGGCAGCTGCCTTGTCTCTGTTGTCTCTGTTATTCACCTCCATTTTTTTTTACAGGATCTCCTTTCAGTTGAATAGTGTTGGAACCAAAAACGTAAAATGAGACTTGGGAGAAGTCAGCTGCTAATAAAAGGTTCCACTGTGCTTTCTTGCTGACCTGCTAATTTAAATGCAGGCAGGCCTGCTGTGATACCAGAGAAAGCCTTATTTGAGGTGTGCTTATGCTTACTCATTAAAAACAAGTAAGCTTCAGCAGAGTGCTTCTTGGAAATGCTGTGACATTCAGCCTCAGCTACAAAGGTGTTTCTTACATTATTTTAAGCAAAGCTTGTATTATTATCTCAAAGAAAAAAGTACTGCAGTAGTGTTTATTTCACTGCCTATTTTACCATCCAGTCACTGTGGTAAGAGAACAAGTGACCAAAATGAAAATCCCTTCTTTGGGACACAGAGATTTTGAAAGCAAGGAAATGGATCATGACTCAAAGATCTCATTTTTAAAATATGAAAAATAAGCCCCAAATATATATTTTTTCAGTTCAAGAAGTGAAACCTAGAATTTGTAGATGTAAAATTGAATATTAACATTTTTTACTATCACCTCTTAAGTTCTCTGAGTCCTGTAGCAAGTCTTTGATTTCTTTCATACTATCCTCATGTATAAAGGAAATATGTTTAAAACATGTTACAGAGCACATTGAAACCTCTTCAGAAAACATGCAATTCAAGAATTATATTTTATTCTATTACTAGCCTAGGCTAATAATTCTGTCTGATCCTCATCTATAATCAGAAATCTTCAGATTTTTCACTAGAATAAAACCTTATCAGCAGCAGTTCCTAAACTATATCCAAGATATGAAGAGAGGTTAAGGCTTTTGTGTACTCTTTGTATACAGGTTTACGGTAGGAGAACGGTTCCTTTTCAGAACCATTTTACACAATGATTAATTCAGTCCCTGGGAGAAATGTACTGCACAAGTGTCCCAGGGTATATTTAAAATGCCCACAGTTCTCCCTGAAAGATTACCTTTGCTAGCTTGCATCCAAGCTGTGTACGTAAAAAAAGGAAGTGCTGACTATAGCAAAAGGCTCCACTACACTTAGCCTTTATTGTCTTCAGTTTCTGGACTGGCAGGATTAATTAAGGAATACTGCAGCTTTGACTTCCACCGACACAGCAGCACTGAAGAGGAAGAAGTAATCAGCTCTAGTTGGCACCAGCATCCATTATACCAATATTAACAGAGACAGGACCAGTAACTCCTAATAAGAGCACTGCCTGTTATATCCATTTTAAACACTGCAAGCTGCTCATTGTAAATGGCAAATGAAATCCAGAAGTACAAGTTAGTGTGTATAGTATGATATTTCAGTCAATTTTCTATGATACATAAAAAGTAGGAAAAAAACCCCCAAAGTATACAGGGATTCCTTGGGGAATTCTAGTCATTCTAGGCTTAGAAAATGCTATCTATTACCACAGCTTCCATTACAGACTGTGGAAAATTATAAAAACTGACAAATGCCCAGGAAGAGGAGGTTCAGCAAGAAATTGTGGTTAAGGAGGGCGCCATGTGGGACAGCAGGGATGAGTATTCTTCCGCTCCACATTCCAGCTCTGACTCAGAAACTTGTCACAACAGAAAACATGTTTTTTATAATTCCTTGTGCAACTTAACTGACATCTTCCTTCAAAAGATTCCAACATTCATCTTGATGGCTTATCTATGTGCTAGCCTTAAGTTCAGCTATAAGAAAGCAAGTAGCTACTCACAAAGAAACGACTATGTTTGTTCCAATTCCAATTTAACTAGTCTTCCTACTGTCCAGGAGTACTGACCTTTCAGAAAAAGGAACTGAAGCTAAACCAACAAAAGAAATAGATTGCCCAGACACTGTTAATGCTAATAATTTTCTAACTTTGTATGCTTGGCTTTTACTTTTTTCTTACAGTTCATTTTACTTCCAATTAACCCTTAAGACTGCACAACAGCCAAAATAACACATCTAAAATACTAATTCAACATTTATCTGTTTTACTAATAACTTTATTTACATTGTCATTACAGTATGAAATACCAACAACACATAATTTCACAGATAAATCATACCAAGTCCCAGGTGAAGAGTGCTGTAGACCTGTAATACATGCCTGATATGTCTCATTCACCTGCAATTTTCCAAGAAAATAATGCTGTTCTTATTTCAGATGCACCCGATTCAACAGTAATCTTGTCCAGTTTGTAAAGGTGAGTGGCTTGAACCCTAGACAGGGCTAAATTTTCTTATGTAAGGTCTGTCCAGCCATTAATACTATGCCAAGAACAACAGCCTTAGGGTTTTTACCCTAGCGAAGCTTCCTTGGTCAGTTACAGCAAATATTGGGGGAAATGAATTAATTAATTAATACATCATGCCTGTTCTAAGGAACATAAGGATCGGCTCAGAAATGAGTCCATGTTAAGATCTCTAAGTGATCTAGGTTGCTATAGAAAACATGGTGTGAAACACATCAAGTGCAAATAAGAAACCTTTTTTCCTCCCATTGGATTATTTTCATTCTAAATTCTGTATGTGTTTCCTTACCTTCTTCCTTTTGGCTTGGTTTACTACCCAGAAGGGAAAATTCCTGCATTTATTTTCATTTTCTTGCTCCCATTGGATTAAAAACATTTATTTAAAATGACAGGCAGAAAAGAGGTGTGTTTTCTTGTTTTCCCCTGATCTCTTACTGTCCATTCAGTAACTTTTCATGCATAGAGAACATCATTCAATTTCAACCACCAAATCAAAAGCACATGCTATCCTTTAATTAATGTTTGAATTCATCTGTCTGTGTTAGACAGGTTGGGAAGGAGAAGAGGAAAGGGTTTAATTCTCCAGTTACCTGACTTCAAGCAATCAGTCCTAAGTCCTGCCATAGGCTGCTGCACCATAGCTTCCCCATGGCATTTTGTTCTATCCTGTCTCAGTAAGGCTCAGGAGGGGACATCTTGTTGCCACACAGAACTGGTTTCAAGCTTTTCCTCTCTCTATTTTGTTGGGGCAGGTTTCTGTTTAGTACACACGACCTTTATAACAATTACTCCCATTTTTCTGTTGTTTCTGTGCTGTTAATTTACCATACTAACTTCTAAATAGGACAACTCCAGCCAGTGTGAACAATGGCATAACTTGCAATATTAATGTGCTGTGTGACTAATGAAATACACATTCACAGACATAGAGATCTGAAACCCACTGAAGCCATTACTGACAGAACAGGATCTAAGCAAAAGCAGTGTGGTACACAACATTACATCATCTTGTGAGCTCAGAAGTACCATCAAGTTAGCACCTATTAACAACTTACTGTGCATCAGCTGGTCTGCAGAAATTGTCAGCATGTACTCCTTTGCATTTGCTGTTGGACAGCCCTGTGCAAGTTAGCTTAGCCTCCTCTCCTGTCAGCAAAAGTCCCATCACCGCGTATTTGCTGCTGGCTGAGAGCCTATTCAAGCCCATGTCCACATTTACCACGGTGCAAATGATACTTGCTAAACCCTGTTAGCTTAATCTCACATCCAAGCTTCACACTGGGGAGATGCTGCAATAGCAATATCATTTATGTGTTCTGTAATCATAGAAAAGTGACAGTAGCAAGTAATATTCAGTACTATTTAAGCATCTGACCTGCTAGAGATCAGAATGAAATTGCTTTTACTTCAGCAAAATTTTATTTATTTAAGACATTAGGTCTATAGTGAGCTAGTGATGAAACCACTGAAAAATAGGAAAAGAAACTGCCTGTATGATCTTTTCCTTCTATTAATTTCCCTTAAATAAGTCTTAGGGCTAATCATTCTTCTGCAGCCCCCTGTTAACCACTGTTATAGAGCTGAAGGGTTGGAGCTGTTGCACAGGCACAGCTCCTATAGGCTCAGAACCACTTGTTTTCTGGCAAGACACTCTCAAATAGGTCTGTGCAAATACTCACTTGGAATTTTATCTTCACTTTCATTTCTCTGCCACAGACAGTTCCTTTAACAGAAAGATCTTAAGGTGGACTTTTAGGAAAAAAGCTTTCCTATAAATAAACAAACAAACAAACAAAAAATCACTGAACCAAAAAAAAAAAAAAAGGTAAGAATGTGTTGTGCTGTCTCTAACAGCTAGATTATCTCCCACTTCCCCAGCTTTCTGACTCATCTGCCAGCATCTTACTTGGAGAACCCCTCCACTGTCTCCTCTTATTTGTTATCAGGTGCCACAGACATTTATTGTCAACCATTGTCTCTTTATCACATCAAATAACCCCATCAGCTAGCATCTCTTGGCACTTTTTTTACAGGTCTCTTCCTCTCTCTCCTTTAACCAAATCACTCATCACATTAGTATTCTTTTGGTCATTTAAGTATCAGCTTCAGTTCAGCATGACTGAAAACCAGGATTCTAAATGTTCTTTCTGTTCAGTCATTTCTTGACATCTACAAAGAAAACTGCTATTCTCTTAGGAAGTGGGCAGGTTTGACTGGAAATATTCACATTGTGGCAATATATGACTCTCTCAAACATCTTCCCATGATCTATGATTTAACCTTTCCTAGCAGCCATCCTCCCAGCCAGTACACTTTTGCAAGGTTTAGCCATCTTCCTTGCTGTAATATCCCTTCCCCGTTGACTTGACAATTATATTTTCAATTGTACTGACACAGACTGAAGATACTGCTTTAAGGATAACTCTGCTAGTTCGTCATGTTCATTATACAACCTTCCTCCTCCCCCTCCACCCCAGAATAAACAAATAGCCATATTTGGGGAGTTTTTTTGCATAAATCTGCCTATGTGAAAGTGTGTTTGCTTAGNTTTTTTTTTGCATAAAACCCCAACTTTTGCATAAAACCCCAACACTTTCACACTATGTGAAAGTGTGTTTGCTTAGGAAACAGTGTATGTGGAAAATGCCAAGGTGTAACAGTCGGTACAGAACAGTACAGTTGTCATTCTGCATATGGCTATGTAAACTCATTGAAATGACACTAAAGAATGGGGGAAAATTAGCCCATTTTTTAGCTAACTACAAAACCAAGTAATTAAAATCCTCTAGAAGAATAACACATATATTTTCAATCACTAATATCAGAAAGAATAAAACCTATCTTGATTTCTTGACATATTAAGAGGAATAAAGCAGTTAAAAAGGTATTTTAGCTCCACAGAAGATGAAACTTACGTTATTTGCTGTTAGAAAACGCTTCCTAAAATTATTGAACAGATTTCCTCTTATGAATTGTGCTAGAAACCACGAGCTCGTTCTTTAATGTCCATTTAAGAATAATGGAAGGAAGGAATAAATAATTAATAACACATACAATGTAGAGGTCTATCCCACAGATAATGGCCCATGAAGGAAAGAGTTTATTACATTACGGAATCAAGCAAACTACAATTAGTCTAATGGTTAAAGCATTCAGAGTATTTTCTAGTTCTTCACCAGAGCTGCCTCTGGTAAGTAGGTCTGAACCTTGCTTTCCTGGAAAGCATATGGAAGAAAAATTACACATGTAACTAATTCATCCAAGAGATCTGTGATCTGTTTACCAGTACTTTTTGTGAGGATATACACAGTCAGTCTGATTGTTTTCTAAACTGTGGAGGAAAAATACCAAGGATTCTTAGAATGATGTTACTTGTAGCTATTACTGGTAAAATCATCAGCAAAATTACAAGATCAACCCTAAATTACTATCCAAAGACATTTTCTGCATTTTCAGCAGCACTACTCAATGATTTTCTCTGGCATACCTTACCAGTATGTTGTCAAGGCAGTAAGTATACAATTTAATTCAAATAAGTCATATGAATGTGAAGTTTGTGGTAAAAAAAAAAAAAATTTAAGAACATTCATTAGTAATTGAGCCTTAGAAGATAATGAAGACTTTCAAGTGGTGCTGTACTTTTCTTAAACCAAAATTGGCACTGGCCAGCAGAAATGTTTGTTTTGTATTAATGCAGTACTTTAAATGTAGTCTGCATAAGCAAAGGGGAACAGTACTTATCACTTGCCAAAGAATCTGAATGCAGTTATCCACAGTCATTACTGGCCCTCTCTCCACCTCAAAATGAAAAAAAAAAAAAACAAAAACAAAAAAAACCACCATCACAACAGAGTGCTTTAACCTCCAGCCTGCAGGAATTTCATCTGACAGAAGTCAGCCTCCTGATGCCAGAGGATCAGCCATGAGCACATTGCTGTGTAACATAAACAAATCCACAACATGGTGTTTTCCCAAACACAGCCAGGATAAGACTTATCAGAGACTATAAATCCGCCACAGCCAAGCTGTTGCAGTGTTGAGAGCTGCAGTGCACAAGTTTTGGCACTAGTTTGCTATACAGGAACCCACAGCTTTGGGCCATGTGGCCCTACTCCCCACCCCAGAAGCAGCAGTACCTGGGACCAGAATCTCCAATAAGCAGTGTGAGAAGCACCCGAGTTGTCAATTACTGACATTCCAACTACAGCCTTCTTGGCATCTAAAGCATTTAATTCTTGAGTTAGGCTTCAGCGGGGTCTACACTTAGATTTTGGCATTTTTCAAAATCATGACAGGACGAAGGACAGGTTCTCTCAGCAGCTAAACAGGCAGATGTAAGACCTGGAGGGTCATGAGGACAACAGTGAAGTCCTATCTGACACTTCCCAGGAAATTCCCTTCATCACCAGGCCAGAGGCTAGCTGGGAGGAATGTCTTTCATTGTCCCTGCTGAAAGTCTGTTATTCTGAACGAACTAAGCCACATTCATCGGAGTAGGGAAGCAAGGCATCACTTTGCAATGCAACAATTAAGGTCCCTAGCTGGGAGCAGGGAAATTTAAATTTCAATCCCTGTTACAACACTGCTTTTCTAGCCAATTACCATATAATATTAAAGTACACAAGCAACCATTAAGCGTCAGGAACAGAAACTGAGTTCCCTAATAACCTATTCAAAGCCATCCATTACCCTGGATACCAGCAGGACACAGACTTGGCCATCCTGTGCTGCTGCATTTTTACTGTTATTGATACTCGAGTTACCTGGTACTATTTCAAATTATTTATACCTGCTGCAATCATATCTATTATTAAAGACAGACATACATTCATCTTGGAGTATGAATGTATCTAAAAGTATCTTTCAGAGGCATTTGTAGAGCCTACTCCTGACTACTCCTACTGACAATAAACAGGGAAAGAATACAAAAAACTCTGTTAGTCTATGTATTCCCTTTCCCATCTTTTCTGATATTCACCTCTTGCTTTGGTGTCTCCAATTCTTTCCCAGGCTTTATTCTACTTTGTGGTCCAGGTTACTTTCCCCCTCATCATCCTTTGTCTTTCATTTCTCTTCCTTATTTAAGTGACCTTGCCTTTCTTCCCTCTTTTTTTCTCATTTCCTTCCAGTCAATTTCAACATTCGGTGACATGATCCTGCAGTCTTCCTCCAACATTTATGAAACTCAAAAATGCATGGACCAGAAGAGCTGAGGAAGAAAAAAAAGCAGAAAAGCGAAAGTAATTATCTCATTATTATCTCTTTTAAAAAAAATCTAAGTATCTGGTTTTCAACTTGATTTTTTTTTTCCTTGATTACTGCTGTATGAAAGGCCTAGACAAACAACAAAACCAGGAAAAATGAAAGAGCCATCAGAGTGGAATGGTTGCAGCAAACGCTGAATGAACTGTGATCTTAGGCAGGATAAAGATCAACACCACAAGCTTTCAGCTGTAGCGATCAGTCGATACTTTCCAGACTATCCCCACTGTGACAAAGACAGAGGCATTTTTAAGTTGTAATTGAGATTAGCCTTGATACATACAGTTGGAGCCATGCCTGTGAACTTTGCTAAAAGGCTGGCTATGTAAACTATCTATCACTCAGTTTCACATGAGCAGTAATCTAATGACACCACAAAAATCTCACGATATCCCTTGCTCCACACGTTCAGCCACAGCAGCAGACTCATGCCAGGGTGCTTCAGCTGTGCTACTGAAGCGTTTGCCTCCCAAGGTCTGGAGCACCATACAGACTCTCTTGGGATGCCCAGTTTTGTACAGTGCTCAGTATTGTAGCCCAAAAGCACTCTTTCTCTGATCCAGCTTACTAGATTTGCAGTCACGTGCTAACTGAACACCCATACATAATAGTACTGACTTCAGCACGCTTTGGATGAAGCCCATAAAGACACACAAGATCGCTTTTCATAGATGGGAATAAAATATTTTGTTTGTTACTACTAAGCTAACCACAATAAAAATAAATAGTTCTCTTTCATGTGGTGATGAAACAAAGCAGTCATGCTCTATTCCTTTTTTAATTATTAGGTTGAAAGATTCAGCGTCTTCCTGGCATGTTTAATTCTGAATCATATTCATCACATATATAAATAGCCAGCAACTGTATATAGTAGAGGAGGGCAGAGAGGAAGGTCAGGGAATTAGCTTGATGTCAAGAAAGCATTTCCTGTGGAGTCACCAAATCTGTCCTGGATACAGACTCCTATGTTGGCACACAGGGAGCCTGAAGGCTGCTGTGCCCTCATGCACCAGACATGCCAGGTAAGCGTCTCCAACCTTGCTGGCATTTGGAAGCTTCTCCTCCTTAGAAATCACATAGGCATAACTTTCTGCTTCGGGCTTTGTAGTGATGAGTAAAAGATTTTTCCTCTCTGCCTCACGCTACGGGCAGTGCCACAACTGTTAAGACACAACTTTACCGCCAAATCCCCAGCTGCTAATCCACTGGGTCAGGGAGACTACTGCAGTATGAACCTTCTCCACTGAAATCTGAGTGGACAGATCCTGGAGGGAAGCACTGGCTCCACTACCACTGAAATCCAAGATGTCGAGCCTGAAGAAGTGGCAGCAAATAATACCATGGACAGAGAGCTAAAAAGAGTTTCGGCACAGTTAAAAGTTGTGGCCAGTCACTAAAATCACACACTTTCTATTTGGTTTGCATTTATAAACCACTCTGCATAAACACAAACGGAGGCCAAGACTGTCATTGCACAGCTTAGGCCATCAAGAAAATTATGCCTGAATCTCCTGGGACTTTTTGTTGTAACCTGGACATCACCTTAGCGTTGCTGCACACCGTTTTGCTAACCTCAGACCCATGGCAGCTCTCAGCTGACTTCACAGAATCATCGAGGTTGGAAGAGACCTTTAAGATCCTCAAGTCCAACCGTCAACCCAGCACTGCCACTGTAACCACTGTATCCTATCACCAGGCGCCAGATCCAGACGCCTCTTGAGCATCTCCAGCAGTGATGACTCCACCACCTCCCCGGGCACCGCAATAGGTTGCAGGAACAGACTTCTCCACGCTGCCTCATTCGGGACGGCAGCAGTGGGCAGGCGAGCGAGCCAGCCGCCTCCCGCAGCAGCCCGGAGCGGGCGGGGGCAGGGCTCTGCCGGGAGAATGCGGCCCGGCCGGTCCAGGCGCTGCCCCGGGCGGGTGATTTAGCCCGGCTCTCCAGCACCCGCGCATCCCATGGCTTCTCACCCCGCGCGCCGGCCGTGAAGCCACACGCGGTTTAGGAACCGAAACCAGGCCAGGCAGGTTTTGTCGCCGTCGGTTGTGAGTTTGAAGCAGCGCACTTTGCCCGGCTGGAGCAAGGTCACCGCCTGCCCCGGCTCGGCCAGGGCCCCTGTCCCGCC